>JAPFBL010000287.1:402500-507237 GCA_026182355.1 Hermatobates lingyangjiaoensis | reverse complement strand
CAATAAAATAATAATAATAATATCCTTATGTCAATGTAAAAAAATCCATCGTCGAAAAAACTGATTTATCGATCAATACCTCTCTGTTACTCGTACTGTACATGTAAAATGTAAAAAATAACCAAAATAGTAGTAATAGTAGTGCTAATTGTAAAATAATCATGTTGTAGCTCTGAAGATGACATAAATATATGTCGAAACGTCGGCAAAAGGAATAGTTTCAAATCGAGTTTTGTAAATCTGATTATTACTTAGTACTTATTGTACTTGAAGCCCTCCTCCGAAAATAAGTACTAGCACGTATTTTGTACCTAAAAAGAAACAAGATAGTGTCTTATTTTTGGAAATTTGTCTATTATATTTAAGAAGTTATGTTACAAATATGTTTTGAAATGTTTATCAATAAACAGAAATAAGACCATCTGAAATTTCGATACTTTAATTTAAGTTTCCGATAATTTTTGCGTCTTAGTTAAACTATGTAAGATCGTTGTTACTTCAATGTTGTAAAGAAGTGTGATTCTCGTATGTATAAAGTTATAATAATAAACCAACCTTGTGGAAAGATACAAGCTTTCTGAATTACTCACTAGGAAGCGCTGCTTAAAAATACGCGCCATATTTAAATTATAAATATCATAAGGGAATCCAAAATTACATATTTGTCTATTAGATTTAAGAAATTATGTTACAAATATGTTTTGAAATGTTTATCAATAAACAAAATTTGTAATTTCGATACTTTAATTGAAGTTTCCGACAATCTTTTCGTTTAAAATTAACAATGTAAAATCGTTGTTCCTTCAATTGTTCATAAAAGATTCCATAATTATTTTAGTTATCAAGGCATTTTTTAAGTTTCCATTTTTTTTTAAAAAACTAAAATTGATTTGTCCAGTTTTAAAAGTTTTGTTACAAATCACTCTCCGAATGATAAGTGACAGGTTGTTTCCCATAAAAGATGATTTTGTTCACATTTATAAGATAAGATAAGTTAAGTTCTATGATAATTGAAAATGGGAAGAGTCAGTTTTATTAAAACTAGACAATTGATTAACTGTTCAACTGCTGGAATGATTGAGCAACAGAAAATACAGTTTCATGTTGTGAAAAAAAAATAATCTGGAGTGGCCTACACTCTACTTTACCATAAGTAACTCAATGTCAAATTTCTTGAGTATATAACACATAACGTATCATTTAAGCATAACATAAATATCTAAATGGGATATAATTATTAGCATTGCATTCGTGAGGTAGTACAGATAGTGATTGAAGGACATACCAATTTATAAGCTTATTTTTGTACATCACAAATAATTTATTATTTGCAAATAATTTCATTAGTATAACTACAGCAGTAATAACATTTTTGAAAAACCAATGTGAACATTTCTTGAAACGAAATATTATCCTACAAGAGAACATGGCTATTGTTCAAATAGCCAGTAGATTTCTTACATCGTTTACTTGACATCCTTCTACATTGAATATTAATGTAAAATTTTCAAATTTGAAACAGTAAAATACCCTTTTTTTCTCTGAAAAACATCTTAAACCGCGAAAAAAATGTTGTTTTAAGCTGATTTGTTAATTAAAGATGTACGATAATTACAGTTATTAATCTCTAAACGAAAGATTTATATTTTGAATTATCTTTTACATTTTTGGTTTTTAACAGAATTATTATACTGGGAATTTTATGGCTTCTTAGTATTTAATAAGATCATTTTCCTTCCCCTTTGTCAAATAACATATATACGAATTTTTTTTTAATGAGTGTTATAATTTACCTGCACAATATTATTCCTCTTACATCTCTTATAAGTCAATAATATATTTTCATTTTTCCATTAGAAACATCAATTTTATCTCAGTGGATTCGCTCAAAAAATTTCTAAGTCAATGTAAACAATGTAAAAAAATACAAAAAATTCGACAAGTATAGCAGGTGATCTCTTAGTCTAGGATAAACAAACAGTTTTTATATCGTTATTGCTCTTTCCCGTAATTGAAACTTCATGATTTTTTTTTTATGAATTGCTAATTTTTTGTTCCTTTTTTGGTCAAGTTTTATTATTTTTTAATCAGCCGTTTAGCGTCAAAAAAACATTTTCTGAAAACACAAATCGTACTTTAACGCCCCAATACCGAATGTAATTTTGAAAAAGAATATCTCAACTCATTCTACACATAATGTTCTATTTATAGGCATAGTTTTATTCTTGTCCGTCAAACAGTGTGACTTGTATCGCTTACACAAGGTTTGAGATTAAATTATAAGTCAAAATTTTTACATTTTATTGAAAAAAAAATATTTCCTGTCGTTTTAAAATATTGAATATATTATTCGTTTGTTCCATTTGTAATCTCAAAGATAAAGTCAAAATTTCAAAACTCTAGGGTTATCAGTTTAGGAGAAATAAATGTTTTAAAAAAAACGGTTTTTGGCAAAAAAAAGTGACTTTCCCATCATGCATAATTCTTCCCAAACAATAGGGATCTTCGTCTTTATAGGGCCCATTTTTGTGTAAAATATCAACTTGATCCATCAAAGATTCTGGACCGTAGCGTGGTAACAAGCAATGCTAACACACTCACCCACCCACCCACACACACACAGACATCATCGTAAAAACCTCATAAAACGACTTCTGGGACCTCAAAACATGTAATTCCGTCAAAATCTCGAGATCGAATTTTTTCACGATCACTATACTTTACTTATAGTAAAGTAAAAAGATTGAAGGTAAATATGGATTGGTAGCTTTATTACTTTACTATAAGTAAAGTATAGTGATCGTGAAAAAATTCGATCTCGAGATTTTGACGGAATTACATGTTTTGAGGTCCCAGAAGTCGTTTTATGAGGTTTTTACGATGATGTCTGTGTGTGTGTGGGTGGGTGGGTGGGTGGGTGCGTGTGTTAGCATTGCTTGTTACCACGCTACGGTCCAGAATCTTTGATGGATCAAGTTGATATTTTACACAAAAATGGGCCTCATAAAGACGAAGATCCCTATTGTTTGGGAAGAATTATGCATGATGGGAAAGTCACTTTTTTTGCCAAAAACCGTTTTTTTTAAAACATTTATTTCTCCTAAACTGATAACCCTAGAGTTTTGAAATTTTGACATTATCTTTATAGTTACAAATGGAACAAAGGAAAAATATATTCAGAATTTTAAAACAACAGGAAATATTTTTTTTTCAATAAAATGTACAAATTTTGACTTATAATTCAATCTCAAACCTTGTGAAAGCGATACAAGCCATACTATTTGACGGATCAAAATGAAACTATGCCTAAAAATAGAACATTATGTGGAGAATGAGTTGAGATATTTTTTTTCAAAATTACATTCGCTAAAGGGGCGTTACAGTACGATTTCTGTTTTTAGAAAATGTTTTTTTTTTGACGCTAAACGGCTCATTAAAAAATAATGAAAATTTGACCAAAATTGCAATTCATAAAAAAAAAATCATGAAGTTTCAATTATGGAAAAGAGCAATAACGCTATAAAAACTGTTTGTTTATCCTAGACTAAGTGATCACCTGCTATACTTGTCGATTTTTTTATATTTTTTTACATTGTTTACATTGACTTAGAAATTTTTTGAGTGAATCCACTGAGATAAAATTGATATTTATATAGGAATAATTTAAATTGTTTATTGACTTATATGAGATGTAAGAGGAATAATATTGTGCAAGAAAATAATAATACTCACTCAGAAAAAATTCCTATATATGTTATTTGACAAAGGGGAAGGAATAAGATCTTATTAAATACTAAGAAGCCTTATAAAATTCCCAGTATAATAATTCTATAAATAAACACAAATGTAAAAGATAATTCAAAATTGAAATCTTTCGTTTAGAGATTAATAAATGTAATTATCGTATATCTTAGTTACAAATCACCTTAAAACAACATTTTCTTCGCAGTTTATGATGTTTTTCAGAGAACAAAAAAGTATTTTCCTGTTTTAAATTTGAAAATTTTACTTTAATATTCAATGTAGAAGGATGTCAAGTAAACGATGTAAGAAATCTACTGGCTATTTGAACAATAGCCATGTTCTCTTGTAGGAGAATAAATCGTTTCAAGAAATGTTCACTTTGGTTTTTCAAAAATGTTATTACTGCTGTAGTTATACTAACGAAATTATTTGCAAATAATAAATTATTTGTGATGTACAAAAATAAGCTTATAAATTGATATGTCCTTCAATCACTATCTGTACTACCTCACGAATGAAATGCTAATAATTATATCCCATTTAGATATTTATGTTATGGTTAAATGAGACGTTATGTTTTATATACTCAAGAAATTTGACATTAAGTTACTTATAGTAAAGTAGAGTGTAGGCCACTCCAGATTTTCTTTGGATAAATGTGTTTTTAGTTCCACAAGAATTGGGTGATATTTCTGGTCATCAGGAGTTAATGGCTAGCAACACAATTATTAGCAGCATGAATTCTATTAATAATATTGGAGGTTATAGGAAAATAGCTATAGCTTTAAACGCAGATCTTAAAAAGAAATATCTTGAAGACGATGGTAATTTTCGAATAAATATTTACTATTTGGCAGAATTATCACCAGAAGAGTGTAGTAGAGCTAATTCTAATGGAATTTTCTTAATGATTCGAATTATAGAATTAGATTTGTTAGTGGATAATGATAATAATCAATTTGTAATGTGGAAGTATTTCGGGAAAGGAGGACAAATAAACTATTGTCTAGTTTTTATTAAAACGAGACAATTGATTAATAGTCGTTTCACTCATTTACAATAAGACTCTCACTGTACACTGACAAAAACATTTCACATAAACACATGAAACAACAATCAATGATCAAACCACAAAATGAAATGGGAAAACAAGATTAAGATCTTTCAACCGTAACAAAGACTAACGGAAAACAAGACTAAAATCTTTCAACAGTTGGGTTTTTGACTCTGACGAAGACCACTTTTAGAGTTGAAAGATCTTAGTCTTGTTTTCCCATTTCATATTGTCGTTTGATCATTGATTGGCAAGTGAAGACAAGTCAACTAACTGTTCAATCACAGGTCAACCAGCCAACCAGACCTAAGAGCCAAGATTCAAATTTACATATATAAAATTGAAAGGATTTTGAAATGAAATAAAATAAAATTGAAAGGATTATTGAATTGGGAATGGAAAGTTATGTGATATTCCCATAATAACATAATATAAATTTTAAATATATAATGTATAATATTTCAATTTTAGAAAATATAAAAACGAAAATATAATCAGAACTAGACGAGCCGTAATCCCCAAAGAAGAATAAAAAATAAATCTCTCAACATAAGTCAAGTAAAATTAATGACTTCAGATCTAAAATCTATTTGTGTTGTAGAATAAACCTGACGAGTTTTCTACGAAAGATCTCAATACCATTTTTCGAAATCTTATTGTTGTTTAGACAAGGTTATTTTTTATTTCACCTATTTACTATTAATTCTTGTCATACATATATATATATATATAAATAAAAGAAATTGAATTTATCAGGAATCGGTCAGTTTTCCTGGTTCAAATCAATTCAAAGCCAACTTACTAATTTAACAATCGTATTTTGAAGTTAAGCATTAAACAGATGTATGAAATTCTGAAAGTATTTCTTTTGTAAGTGTAAGAAAGTATAAGAACAGTTAATAAAATGCATTCACTGAATGTGATTGACAGGAATAACTGTTATTGCTATTTCTTGTTATTAAGTCATGTAAACAAAGATTCTTATATGTTCAAAGCATTTGATATAGTATTCTCACATGATTCAAGATATATACACAGAAAGTATATTTAATAAAACAAAATAATCATTTAAAATTGAAAAATTTCATTTATTTTATGACATAAATAAATGAAACATCAATTCAAGATATATACACAATCAGGCATATTTAAAACTAACAAAATATTGAATTTATTTTACCCAACATACAAGAAAACATTAATGAAAGGAATATATCCTTTATAATATTTCCATTTTAAACCACTAAAGTAATATATTATTATGTATACTTTCAGAATTTCATACATCTCTTTAATGCTTAACTTTAAAATATGATTGTTAAATCATAACTTTGGCTTTGAATTGATTTGAACCAGGAAAACTCACTGATTCCTGATAAGTAAAATTTGTTTTATATATATGTATGACAAGAATTAACAGTAAATATTTGAAATAAAAATATATCGTCTAAACAAAATAAGATTTCGAAAAATGGTACTGAGATCTTTCGTAGAAAAAACTCCTCAGGTTTATTCTATAACATATATAGATTTTACATCTGGAGTAATTTATTTTACTTGACTTATGTTGGGGATATTTGGAGAAACAAAGGAGTACAGTAAGAAAGAGTAAAAAACTATCCACTAGCTGTCAACCGTCTTAGAAGAGGCTATTGCCCTCGTAACGAAAGTATCAAGTTTGAAGAGACCGTTACTAATGTCTATAATATTTGATCTATTAAATTTAATTAGAGACGATTCAATATTTATCCTTTGTTTCCCCAAACATTCCTTTCTGGACATTTGTCCTTTCCTGCGCTTTCACCCTTTTAAATACCACTCTTCCCTCCCACTCTTCTCAACCCCTCACCAGATATTTTCTGCATCAAGTGTTTCAGTTGGGTTTTTGACTCTGATGAAGACCACTTGTTACGGTTGAAAGATCCTAGTCTTGTTTTCCCATTTCTTATTCTGGTTTTATCATTGATTGTTATTTCACGTGTTTATGTGAAATCTTTTTATTCTACTTATTAAGTGAAATATCTGACTGTACACATTAAATATAGAAGTTGATAATTGTAAGTTTGTTGTAATTATTTGTTCGTTGTAATTTTAAGTTGTATTTACTTACAATTCTGACTATGTATAAATCCAAATAAAAAATCAATAAAAATAAATAAAGATATATTTAAATTATTACTTAACCCAAATTGAAATCTCTCCAGTGATTAAATTTCTCAGAGAAAGCACCTTTATTGCATTGTCACTAGACACGAACCATAGCTTGTTCAGTACATAGATATCTTTACATTTTAGTAATTATTTCAATCCATTTTTAAGTTTATAAAATGGAACTGTAATAAAAGAAAAATCAGTATTTTCTTTTCAAGATTTTCTATATTGTTTTGATAAATGTATTACAGTCTTACTCTAATTTTAGCCCTGAAGATGATGTACAAATACATCGAAACGTCGGCATAGAAAGGAGTTTATTTTCTTTTATTTGACCTAGCCCTCAATAACAAAACAGTGAATATATATATATATATGATATATATGATTCACTTCTTTTCCTGAAGACGAGGACATCGAAATATAGTAGTGAGTTCAGTGGTTTCCTTTCTATGTGTTCTCTTTTTTTAAATTCTAGTTTATATATATATATATATATATATATAAAACTAGAATTTAAAAAAGAACACATAGAAAGGAAACCACTGAACTCACTACTATATTTCGATGTCCTCGTCTTCAGGAAAAGAAGTGAATCGCTCCAAAGGCTGATAACGACTGACTTGGCGTTCGAACTGAAGCACTCAAACAGTGTAGCCAACTTTCGGAGGAAAGGTAGACAGGGAAGTTAAAGAAATAAAAGCCAAATAAAAATTATAAAAGAAAATATATATATATATATATATATATATTTTTTTCCTGAAGACGAGGACATCGAAATATAGTAGTGAGTTCAGTTGTTTCCTTTCTATGTGTTCTTT
This sequence comes from Hermatobates lingyangjiaoensis, assembly GCA_026182355.1. Taxonomy (NCBI): domain Eukaryota; kingdom Metazoa; phylum Arthropoda; class Insecta; order Hemiptera; family Hermatobatidae; genus Hermatobates; species Hermatobates lingyangjiaoensis. The sequence continues at coordinate 499,467 of JAPFBL010000287.1, read as the reverse complement.
TTTAAATTCTAGTTTATATATATCAATGATCAAACCACAATAAGAAAATGGGAAAACAAGACTAAGATCTTTTAACCGTAACAAGCGGTTTTCGTCAGAGTCAAAAACCCAACTGAAACACTAGATCCAGAGAACATCTGGTGAGGGGTTGAGAAGAGTGGGAGGGAAGAGTGGTATTTTAAAAGGGTGAAAGCGCAGGAAAGTAGTAATGTCCAGAAAAGACATTAAAGCTAACAGCTTTAATTAATGCTTTAAACACATTTTAATAAAGCTAACAGTTAGCTTCAGCTACTCAATGGGACTACTTCTGCCCGATGACGACGACTGTCGAAATATCGTTTTGAGTCTTTTTTGTGTGTGTCTTTATTTGTTTTTCTCTTTCCTGTGTTAGAACTAGTAGTCCTGTTGGACCGTTTCAAGTTTTGATATATATATATAACATAGAATGACCAAATTGAAAAAGATGAACATGGGTCATATAAGAAATTTTAGATTCAGAAAACAAAAAATGCATGTAACAAAAGAATTGATACTGATAACCTAAGTAAAATATATAGTCTATTAATTAATAATTAAAAAATATGTCTATAGTTCGCAGTATTTTTTTTTATGATGTTTTCATGATTTTAGGTTGATAAATTTGCTTATTATTAAAGTTGAGTTTATGCCACTCCAGATTTTTTATCATAGTTTTTATTTTTGTTCGAATTTTTTTTTTATAGTTAAGGCAGAACGGCAATTATAACAGGGTTAGCTATTATGCTAATAAATAAATATAATATTAAGTTTAGCTAAAGGTAAGACGACATTGTCTGACAGTTGGTCAGCAAATTTAAATAAATTAGCTAAAATAATTAGCATGATTAAGACCCTGTTTAATTAAACAAATTAGTTTGAGTAATTAATAAAAATGAATCAGCTATATACGTTTATAATTAGAATTCATTAGTTATAATGATAATTATATTTATACCTTACAGTAATTATTTGTAATTATTCAAAGAAATATGTTTAAATAATCTATCTATATATTTATAAATCTCTGATATTCTTGTTTAAATATTTGCACACAGGTGAAAATTGGAATACCTGTTAATTTCAGGTTATGACCAATTATTCAAATAAATATTAAAGAAAACAGTGAGTAATATATGACTTTACAAACAGCACTATTAAAAAGAAAGAAGAAAGAAAAGTAAATTCTCTCAACATAAGGTAAGTAAAATTAATGACTCCAGATGTAAAATCAATCCATTTATGTTATAGAATAAATCTGAGGAGTATTTGTAATTCAAAAAACGACCTGGAAATTGGTCAATTTTCCAGTTTCAAATCAATTTAACAATTGTATTTGGAACTTAAGCAATAAGCAGATGTATGAAATGCCGAAAGTTTATATAATAAACTATTACATTAGAAGTTTCAAACGAATAATTTGAAGTTAATACAAACATGAACACAAATGTCAGTTGAAATAAAATTGTTCTAAAGTAATATTATAATGACACATTCCTTGCATTACTGTTATTTTAATTGGATAAGATAAATAAAATATTTCAACGTACATATTTGAATATATAACTTATTCATGTAATAAAATAAATGAAATTTTCCACTTATAAATTATTTATTATTCTACTAAATATACTCTGGGTACATCTTGAATCATGTTAATAATACTATATCAAAAGCTGGGGCCATATAAGAGTCTTTGCTTTCATGACTTAATATCAAGAAACAGCAGTAACAGTTATTTCTGTCAATCACACTCAGTGAATTTATTTTATTAATTGTTGCTATAATTTCTAAACATTGAGTGAAACAAGGGGTCGTGGGTGTCTGGTTGGTAACTATAAATTAGTAAAGCACTTTCACTTTTAGAAGTATTTAGGTAAATGATCAGTTTATATAAAATGTGATTCTTTGTGCAAAGAACTATAATTTGATAAGTAGCAGTTAAAAAAAAACTGAACCATAATGATAGGTAGAAATATTATAGAATAGTATGTTTTATCACTATTTTTAACTTTCTTTATGTAGCAATTAAAAAATGTATGCTACTATTCACTCTATTGCACTTTATCTTCAAACGAGACAGAGAGAAATGAAGAATATTTCTACTGATAGTTCATAGAGCAACTTTATATAATTTATTAAGATGAATTAACCATATATGTCTATAATTAGAACATGATTAGACTGTGGAAAATAAGTTTAAATCATTAGTAGTTATGAATTAGTTACGCCTTTATTTTGAATAAATTAAATAAAATTATTAGCAAATATAAATCGTGATTGCTTTTGTACAAATAACTATACATAGTTATTAATTATGTATTTAATCACAGACATTCCATCATAACAAATCATTAAATGTGACCAGCTTGTTTAAAACTGCATATTCATTCAGTAAATAACTATGAATGATTAATAATAATTAGAGATGTAGGTTATATCTGAATAAATTAGTTAAAATGGCCGCCATCTTTAAGACTCTGTTCAGTTAAATTGTATAAATTGGTTAAAATTATCATCAAATTTAAAATATAATTTCATTTTTCAAATAATTTTGAATGACAACTTTGTATAATTTACTCATAAACATTTTATTTAAATATATAACTCGTGATTCCCTTTAACAAATAACTATACATATTTAGTAATTATGTATTAATTACAAACATTCTATCTTAATGAATAATTAATATGATCAATATGTTTAAACTCGATTTCATTGAGTACATAACTTTGAATGATTATTAGTAATAATTATACATGTAGGTCTAATCTAAATAAATTAGATAACACAGACGCCATATTGAAAACTCAATTTTATTTAAAATATGACTCTGAATAATTAATTAGGAACGTACCTTTAATGTGAATAAATTAGTTAGAATGATCAGCATGTTTAAAACTCATTTTCATTGAAATAATAACGTTAAATAATTAGTTCTTTTGGTAATTTATTATAAATGGCCGCCATATTTGTATAATAAATTAGTATAATTTAGTGGATACGTATTATATTTAAATGAATTATCTAATATGATTAGTATCACAATTTTAGAGTGCCAATGACTATGAATAATGTCATTTTTTTATAAAAATCATGCTTACTTGATAACAGCTGCTGTAGATTTCTTGCAAGCACCTCTACACTCAGCGCACCACCAATTTGGAATGATGAGAGTCGAAAAGTCCAGGGTGCATTTATAACTTCCGAACAGGTTGTGCGAAAACATGGCTTAATTTCCCATTATTAATATTTCTTTTATTTTTATTTTATCAAATAAAATGTATTTAAATAATATATAAAAATTGACTATTCATAGTTACTTCCAAAATCAAATCATAAATAACACAAGCTGATCATTTTAGCACATTCATTGACTTAAATGTAGATAACACTATCATAATTACAATTTATTTATAATTATTTGCTCAATTGAACGACATATTAAACATTTTGATTATTTTAAATAATAACGAAATTATTTCAAGTAATTTCTTTAATGATTTAGGTTCTACGATTGTCATTATTTTAACTTATTGATTCCAATTAAATGAACATAGGTTATTGAGAATAAAAAAACTATTTAAAATAATTTCTTTAATGAATTAGGTTTATAATTTACTGCTGTATACTTTTAAAGCATTCAAAAATAAGAATATCTCCTTATAAGATATAATCTTATAAGATACATCATACATAACATTGCTTTATCCTGCACCTTAGACATTTTCAAGGTAGCAGTTGTATAGAAATAATGTTATGAAAACTTCATTAAATATTGATGATATGCAACATAGATTGTCTTATTGTAGCTAATTTATTCCAATTAAAACATAATATAACCTTTGTCATTACGTTAACTAATTTTGTCGAATGAAACGAATATTTTCGTTTCATTGTAAATAATTATTCAGTAATTGTCTTCGGAAAGTATTTTCTAACCTCGTCATTTTTTTAACTAATTTATTTAATTGAATGGAACATCATATGTGTTCATATTAACTTACTTTTTACAGTGCTTTCTTTAAAAAAGTATTTTAAACCTTATCGTTATTATAACAAATTTTGACGAATTAAACAAACATTTACGTATTCATTGTAAATAATTGTTTAATATCTTTCAAAACTTAAAATAGATTGACATTAATGTAACTGATTTATTCCAATTAAACGAATATAACTTTAACATAACCTTCAACGTAGCATAACTTTGTTATTATTTTAACTAATTTATCCAAATGAAATAGACATTTACGTATTCGTTGTAAATAATTATTCAGTAATTGTTTTCGAAAAGTATTTTCTAACCTTGTCATTTTTTTAACTAATTTAGTCAAATGAAACGAACATCTTATGTGTTCATATTAACTTGCTGTTTAAAGTGCTTTCTTCAACAAATTATTTTCTAACCTTGTAGTTATTTTAACTAATTTAGTCAAATAAAGCCATCATTATAAGTAGTCATACAAGAAAATTATTCTTTAGGTTATAGCCATGTTATTATTATGTATAATTAAGTTATTCCTATTAAAGAACATGACTTGACCATATAAACTGTTTTTAATCTCCTCAAATCTATACTAAGAGCGTGCTGACATGTTTTACTTACTTATTTATTACTTAGTTTTTGTAATAAATTAATGAATTTAGTAAAAAAAAGACATTCAAGTTGTATAATTCTGCTACTTCGAGCTCTTATTAGCTATAACTATAAATCATCACAGTTATTATAGAATATGCTGTAAAAGATAAATAAATTTATAATAAAGAAGCTACCTAAACATGAAAGTTGAATAAAATCATTGAAAGTGTTTTTCTTACGTTATAGATTTAATTAACTAAATTCTTTAACTAACATTTCCTCTCGTCTTGTTTTTTTTTGTTCTAACTGTGTATTTGTGTTTTACTTTATTCACAAACATGTATAAAATAGAAATATCTAATTTGCAGAAAGAAAAATGACTTCTAAAGGAACTGCATCAAGTTATGATTAAGCAATTCAATAATTTCTTCAATCAACTACTTTTGTTTTAAACATTCTATTAACTAAGTTCTTCCAATTAAACGAACATAACTTATTCAGTATAACAAAACTATCTAAAGTAGTTTGTTCAATGAATTAGTTTCCAACCTTGTCATTATTATGTATAATTAAGTTATTCTAATTAACGAACATGAGTTTGTCAGAATAACAAAATATACATTTCATTTCTTTAATTAATGGAGTTTTATTAAAACAAATGACCAGCAGTTTAACTAAGTCACTCGAATTAAACAAACATTACGTATCGAGATTCATACATTATTTAAACTTATTTCTACAGTATTTAAAATTTTGAATCATTGTTATCATTTTAATAAATTAAGTCAACTTAAGACAGATAATAGTCATTCAGATTTGAAAATTGTTGTAAATAATTTCTGAATGAATAGAGTTCAAACAACATTCATCATATTAACAAATTTATTGAAGACAAACGAATATTACATATTCATAATATCAAATAATTAGCCTTTATTTCTCCAAACATAGGAGTTTTAAACATTGTTATCGTATTAACAAACTCCTAATAATTAAATAAGGATTAATTATTCTGAATAACAAATTATTTAAAGTAATTTCTTCAAATCATTGTTATGATTATAAATAATTGGTTAAAATGAACAAAAATGGCTTAATTGGTATAACAAAGCTATTCAAAAGTAATTTCTTTTACAAATACGTTTCTAACATTATCATAATTATAACTAAATGACCCAAATAAAGGGAAATGACGTATTCATAATAACAAATTATTTAAGGTAATTTCATCAATGAAATAAGTAGTTTCTTACAATACCACTATTCTAAACAAACTTTCTTAGTCAGATTTCTAAAAACTTTCAATTTATCCCTTCAACAAAAGAGATCATGTAATTGTAGCAATATTAACTAATTCATTCAAATTAAACGAATATTAGACGTTTTCATATTAACTTGTTATTTAAAATAATTTCTTCCCAAAGTTGGTTTATAACCTTATCATTATTTTAACTACTTGAAGCATATTAAACATCATTATACGTAGTCATATTAACAAATTATTTAAAGTAATTCATCGTAATAGGAGTTTATAACAATTTAAGGATTTTAACAAATTTCGTCAAATTAAATTAAGATTATACGTGTTTATAAGAACTGATTATTTCAACTAATCAAAGAAATAAGGTTCTTTTTCTTATTTAGTCGTTATTATACCATTTTAGTAAACTTAAACAAACATTAAACATAGTCTTATTAACTTGTTATTTAAAATTATTTCTTCAAAAGGGTAGTTTATAACCTTATCACTATTTTAACTACTTCAAGCATATTAAACAATCTTTATACTTAGTCATATTAACAAATTATTTAAAGTAATTCTTTATAATATGAGTTTATAACTTTGTCATTATTTTAACAAATTTAGTCAATTTAAATTTAACATGATACGTGTTCATAAGAACTCAATATTTCATCAAAAAGGTTCTTTTTATCTTAGTCATTATTATACTACTTTATTAAACTTAAATTATCATTATACCTGTTCATATTAACTTGTTATTTAAAATAATTTCTTCAAAAAAGTAGTTTATAACCTTGTCATTATCGTGCTATTTAGTTTTGACTAAATTAGTTAAAACAGTAACAAAGTTATGTTTTATTTAAGGTTATGTTAAAGTTTAAGGTTTAGTAAACTTAAACATTATATGTAAACTTAAACTTTATAGTAAACTTAAACATAAACTTGTTGTTTAAAATAACTTCTTCCAATAGGTAGTTTATAACCTTATTTTAGCTAAATAAACATCATGAGTTTATATGAACTCATTGTTTCAAGTAATTTCATAACTTAGTCATTGTTATACTATTTTGAGAAAAGGTAAAAGAACTTTCTACGTATTCATTTTAACTTGTGATTTCATCATAATACTGGTTCCTAAACATACTTTTCACTTTCTCACCTTATAATAGTAGTTTATGATTAAAATTGCAATTTTTTGTATGTGGAAACAGAAGCGTTTTGATTGCCTGTTTATTTAAGCATGTTCATTTACATTCATGGGTAAGGAATTGAGTTTTTTTGGATTTTGCAGATAAGTTGTAACTATCCTATCAAAAAGTTACAGAAAAATAACTTGTTCTTAATTAAATTTTTATAAAAAAAGCATTATTCTTTTTTATATTTTCAATTCTCAAATGAATTAGATTTGTAAATAGAATAAATGTTTTTAATCAATGCTTGTAATGAACAATTCACTCTTCAGTTAACTTTCAAAAAACGAAGGAATTGGTTTCTAAGGAAAATTCCACCTAAAATAGAAAAAAAAATCTGGAGTGGCCTACACTCAACTTTACAATAAGTAAACTTCATATCAAACTTCTTGAGTATATAATATATAATGTCTCATTAAAGCATAATATAATCTTCTAAATGTGAGATGTTTATTGGTCTTTCATTCCTGAGGTAGTACAGATAGTGATTGATCCACTTATCAATAGCTAAGCCTTTTTTGTATGTCACAAAACTAATGGGTATACAATCATTAGTATAACTACAGCAGTAATAGCATTATGAAAAGCCAAAGTGAAAATTTGCTTATACGAAATAATTTCCTACAAGAGAGCATGGTTTTTTCTCCAATAGCCCGTGGATCTCTTATATAGTTTATCTGACCTTCTACATCTAATTCTTAAAACAAATTTTCCCATTTAGGACTTGAAAATATTTTTTGTATTTTAGAAACATTACCAAGTTTTTGTCTGAAATGTCAAAACCATGTAAGAAATAATGTCGTTTTCAGATAGTTTTTAATTTAAGATGTATGATATTTTCATTTATTATTTTTAAAAGATTTTTTTTAATTCTGAATAATGTTCTACATTTTTGATCTTTTATCAAATTATTATACTGGAAATTTCATGGCATGCTAGAGTTTTTTAAAAACTCACTTTTCTTCCCCTTTGTCAAAAATCATAAAAAAACAATTTACTCAGAGGGAATGTTATTTTTTCCCACGTGCTCTATTCTGTTATAAGTTTGCTGTAAATGTATATTGAGAAAAAATATATTGGTAATTAGCCACCTTTGCATTCTTAAATCAATTTCATAGCCGACTTTTCTGTATAACTTTAAATTTAAAAGCTGGAAGCTTGAAATTTTTAAAAATAATGGTATGAACTATTAGACTAGAATAGTGAAAAAACTAAAAATTATACAAAAACATAGAAACCCTTCTATAGGACGTAAAAGTTCATTCCAAAAACTACAATATTACACAATAATAATGTTATTCATAAACGTAAAAAAATCAGCATCTGATATTAAACTTAGTAGAATTGTGCAACATATAGATTGTTTAGAACAATTTGTTAGACAAACCCATCAAACTATAAAAAGGATCAGAGATTATATGTTTCACATGATCTATTGTTGTTGACTTCTTACATATACAAATTTTATTCTTCTTACATCACATATAGGTCGTTAAATCATTTATTATACCTCTAAACATTATATTATATCGGTGAATTCACTGAAAAAATCCAAAGTCATTGTAAACACTATAAAAAAATCTGGAGTGGCCTACACTCAACTTTACTATAAGTAACTTAATATCAAATTTCTTGAGTATATAACACATAACGTCTCATTTAAGTATAACGTAAACATCTAAATGGGATATGATTATTAGTCTTTCATTCCTGAGGTAGTACAGATAGTGATTGAAGGACATATCAATATATAAGCTTATTTTTGTACATCACACAGCTGATGCAAATAATTTCATTAGTATAACTACAGCAGTAATAACATTTTTGAAAAACCAAACTGAACATTTCTTGATACGAAATATTCTCCTACAAGAGAACATGGCTTTTGTTCAAATAGCCAGTGGATTTCTTATATCGTTTACTTGACATCCTTCTACATTGAATATTAAAGTAAAATTTTCAAATTTAAAACAGGAAAATACCTTTTTTTTCTCTGAAAAACATCATAAACATCGAAGAAAAAATGTTGTTTTAAGATGATTTATCATTAAAGATGTACGATAATTACATTTATTAATCTCTAAACAAAATATTTCAATTTTGAATTATTTTTTAAATTATTGGTTTTTTATAGAATTATTATACTGGGAATTTTATGGCTTCTTAGTATTTAATAAGATCATTTTCCTTCCCCTTTGTCAAATAACATATATAAGAATTTTTTCTAAGTGAATGTTATCATTTTCCTGCCTCCTGCACTCTGTTATAAGTTTGCTATGAATGTATATTGAGAAAAAATATATTAGTAATTAGCCAGTTTACATACTCAAATCGAAGTCAAAGCCAGCTATTGAATATAATTTAAATCTTTTATAGTTGGTTGCTTCAAATTTTTGAAAATAATAAATATGAACTATTAGACTAGAATTGAAAAAAAATGGATATTTCTCAACAAACATAAGTCCTCTTTCTTGAGGAAAGAGTTATTCATCACACTTAAATAGCATGGAAAGGTACTACATTCACAATGATAATGTAATTGTAACTGATATTAAGTTTTGCTCAAGAGTGCAATATATAGATTTATTAAACCATTTTATGAGTCAAATCCATCATGCCATGGAAGACAAAGGTAATTGTTCGTCGTTAAAGATCTACAAAAATAGATGTCAATAACTTCATTATTCCGGAACACTATTTCATCATTTGAAATAATCCAATGTCTATTAAAATAAGAGTTTAAATTGCTTTGTAGTTCTATAGTAATTTATTATTTTTAAGAATAATATGAATTATTATTTCAAGCACACATTTAATAATTAAAAAGGTTTTGGAGTTATTAATAATTTATTTACGAGGTGTGTAAATAAAGTAGTGAGACTGATTTTTTTTTTTAAATTTTCTTTTCAAATATAATTACAATGTGATATTGTCACCTTCAAAATAGTTCCCTTCGGAAGCCACACAGCGCTGGAGACGGTCCTTCCAATCATTGTAGCATTGCTGGAACTCGGATTCTGGAATGGCCTTCAGCTGGTCGGTTACAGCAGTTTGTATGTTTTGTAGTGTCCCGAAATGAGTTCCCTTGAGGTGATTTTTCAATCTCGGGAAGAGGAAAAAGTTACAAGGACTCAAGTCTGGTGAATAAGGAGGCTGAGGAGCAACAGGAATGTTTTTACTGGCCAAAAACTCGTTTATTGAGATGGCAGTGTGACAGGGCGCGTTGTCGTGATGCAACACTCCAATGATGAATCTCCAATTCATTGGTCAAAATGTGATGAACGGAGGTGTGATTCAAATTCAACTGTTCCCCGATCATTCTGATTGTCAAGCGTCGATCTGAACGCACAAGGTTCCGTACTCTGTTGACATTTTCATCGGTGTTTGCACTTGAAGGCCTTCCGCTTCGTGGTTCATCTTCAATCGACTTCCTTCTGAAAATTCCTTAAACCACCGAAAAACCTGTGCCCTTGATAAAACACGTTCTCCTCCTGAAGTTTTTCAAAAGTTTCGGTTGCATTATGTCCAAGTCTGAAGCAAAATTTGATTGCACACCGCTGCTCAACTTTGAGGTCACTCATTTTTAAAACGCTCAAGAAAAAACCATTTCACGAAAACCAACGCTACGGACAAATAAATTACTGTGGCGAGTTCAGATTCATACTGGAGGCGCATCACACGTGCACCTGACGCTACTCAAGGCCACGCGTCTCCAGCGTTGCCAGATCGAAAGCGACGTTGCCAGTCTCGCTACTTTATTTATACACCTCGTATAATGTGTATAACTCTACGAACTACTGCAAACTATTGTAAAATATGAAAATATGAACAGTATTAATACATACATAAATAAACTATACATTTCAAAGTTGATTCTTTCATATTATTTCAGAATATATATAATTATTCAGATCTGTCTATAAAACGACAGGAGTAGTAAGGTAAAAATCTAATGAACTAGTCTTCACATGTACAAGTTTAATAATCTAAACAACGGATTTCGAACATGTAGTGTTCTTCTTCAGGCATAAACTAAGAAATACAATGACGTTTTAGAGTTATCTATATTAAATCTAATTAATGTGTGTACAAAAGGGTTTTATAATGTTTGTAAGTCGTTTTGATATAACAAAAAATATTATATAATTATTGCTCTTTACATTACAGTGAATCCTGTTGATAATTACATTTATCATTGGTCAGTAATTCTGGCATGCTTATAGACAAATTTACAATATTTCTTTATTACTTCCAGATCTGATAATGTTTCAGTCGTTTGCATATCAATCTATTCCTGAAATTTTAAACTGCAAGTTAATAGACTGTTAAAAAATATTCTTTTTAAACTTAATATGTATAACTTTAAATTCATAAAGGATTTTTTATGCATTAGTATGAATTATATTCATTTTTATTTGATAGTTTAAGTGTAACGAATCATGATTTACTTAAAATTATGTGCTGTACCATTTGATCTACTATATAGAATTGACAAAGCACTTATGCATACCACTCTTTTAGTTAAAAAAGAAGATTGTCAAATTAACTAGTAGTATTTTTCATTTCATTCTGTCAAGGCTTTTAATAAAGGGTTACTAGTATTAAATAAAACTACAACTAAAGCAACTTCTATTTTAAAGATTTGATCTAATGATATTCATTAGATCAAAGAGGTATTCTAAAGGAATTATAAACGATGAAAAAACGCTATTAATTTTGAGATGAATTAATTAAAAAGATAATTTAGTATAATGAAAAGTAAACAGGTAATTGATTGCTTCTCAGTATACAAGAGTTAATATTTATTTTTGCTAAGATGATAAAACATATTTTAAAAGATTAAATTATGAATTTTGTTAATGTTAAATAGTGAATTTTCCTTTACTGTAAGTAAAGCATCATGACCCTGAAAAAAACTCATTTTGTTATTTTTACTAATTTATTGGAGTTGAGTTCCTTAAATCAAATTTTGATAGTGTTAAAGGAATATCGGATTAAGCGTTGGTAAGTGTGTATGCATAATTTTATAATCTATGTTGAAAAAACTTGAATGAAATTTTCTAGATACAAGTGGAAATATGCAGTTTTATACTTCTGAAGATTGCATCATGAAGTAGGTACTTTACCCCTAAAAAATTACAATTTTTTCATAGATGATTTGTTTCGTTCTAGAGTCAATGTTCTCTATTATTACATAGTTAATGTTCTAGATTTCATTAATGTTCTTTTATCTTTAATATTGTCAATATATAACGACAGTATGATACAAATTTCATCAATTTTGGGCTATTTGAAAGTGTAATGTGACACCAGAAGAGATAACTATAAAATAACAATTTATGCAATAATAGCGATATTAATTTGGTGAAACAGAATCTCTATATTCAATTATATGTCAATTTGTTTTGATAAACGTTTGAGAGAGCTTACAAAAACATAGCAAATAAGTAGTAAAGTCAATGACAAAATACTTGTAGATCTTTTGTTTTATTAACTATTCTTTAATTTACCCAGTAATAATACCCTAGATTTAATGATACATAATATATTTGAACTGTGAATCTATAATCAACTATCTAGTTATATTCATTTAAGATGAATATAATGTAAGTCAATGTATTACAAATATATTTTGTTTTAGAAATAGTACAGTAATCAGTAATACATGATTTATTGAAATAATTTATGTCTTCAGATGTGAATAACAGAATAATTATTTATCTGTTCACATAAGTTGAAGTATTGAAGGAATAATTCAAGAATTATGTCTCCACACAAAAACATTTTAAACTAATAACGCGTTTCGAACACTTGGTGTTCTTCTTCAGGTCATCTGCACTGTTGACTGTCGATCTACGAGAAGGTGTTAGAAAGAACTCTGAGTTATACTCTAAGTTAGAGTCCTTGCTAACTAATTTCCGTAGATTGACAGTGCAGATGTTGACCTGAAAAAGAACACTAAGTGCTCGAAACGCGTTGTTAGTTTTATATAAAACGTTTTTGCATGCAGACGTAATCGTTGAATTCCCCCAATATGAGTAAATGCCTCACAATAACGAATTGCATAAGTTATGAAGTTAACCTATGGTGAGAAAATAGTTTAAATAAATTAAAATATATGTAGTGTAAATAATTTAAAATATAATATTTCAAATTTATTATACTTATAATAAATTTATTATATTATAATAAATTTCAAGTGAAATATTTCAATACTTGAAATAGTATTTCAAGAATATTATATTTCTTGGTAAACTGTGATGAATGTTTTAAAAATCATTTTCTGTTGTATTATTTTTAGAATGAAACTTATAATCCATTTTGTTTATATTATGTTCCATTAATACCTTCAAGCCATTATTCCCAATTTCATTACATATAATTCGACAAAGTGAAAATAATCGAAATGAAAAACAAATACTTATACTTCACTACTTATGGTTATCTCAAATGAGAACGTGCTCTTTTATACTTCTGAATATTGATCATGAAGAAGGGACTTTATACTAAAACTAGTACGTTAATTACTAATATAAACAAATTAATATTACCAATTTCTTTGAGTTTTAAAGAAATTGGCAATATATTTATGTATACCAATTTTACTAAGTCTAATGAATAACACTGGCATTATCTAGCTTGTTTCTTTCGTTAGGATTAATAATTTGATGAACTGCATTCATGAGTGAATGTTAATGATCTTATATAGATATTATTACCTTAATGATTTTTGTCTGTCATTTTCAATTTCTTAATCATAGGTCCTAAATTAATCTTACGACACACCTTTATGTTTACAATTAACAAGAAACATATTTTACTATAAGAAACAAGCATGTTACTATATTTTCAATTTAACTATCGAAATGTTGAAGCTGCATTAAATTATTTCAGTTAATTATAAAAAATGTTTATTATTTTTGATAATGGCTTTACTTTCAGTTAGTTGAGTGTAATGTAACCTGTAGATTTTTTATAGTAAAAAAAATGTTTAAAAGGTTTTGAAAGGAAATTGTATGATAGGTAGGTTGTGTTGTAGAAACCCCTAGAGTCCATGTCCCAGGGGCGTTACAAGGCATTTCGCTACCAACATTGACCACTGACTCTAGTCTTGGATTTTTTTTTTAGTCTAAAGTAATTTGTGAGAAATATATACCAACATACCTATAAATCAGCTTTGGTCAAATAAGCTTATTAATTGTTACAGAATTAGATGCAACGGCAATATTGCGTTGATATTAAAGACTAAGTCTACAAAAGGCTATAATATATAACATATGGATATTAATTTCGATTAAAAGTAAGTATTTTTAGAGGTAATATAAATATTTTTTTAAAAAAATGAGCAATATTACACACAAAAGAAAAGCAAATGGTTCTATTTCAGTTTTGAACATTTTATGTCTAATGAAGGAATATTCATTACATATAATCTCAGTAATCTACAGATAACTTTTTTTTTTGGTAAAAATGTGTAAACGTAAGATGTTTAATGTCTTTTCTGTGTAATGGTAGTGCAGGTTATCATATACGTTATCATAATTATTGGTCATTGGGAACGTTTGTCTTTGCAGTATATTAAGGCTAAATTTGATACCTTCCTCTGTTATCTTAAGATAACATATAATGCCATTAGGTTTATCACAGCAGTAATAGTAATTTGGTTGTGCCAAAATTTAAATTTGTGATTAAGAACCCATGTTTTCTCAAAGAATTCCTTAGAGAAGAACAGTTTCTGGCATTGCCCAATGTATATACATAAATTTATATACATTTACTATGTATATACATGTAAATACATACTTACAAATATATTTTGTTTTAATAATAATACAGTAATCATTAATCCATTATTAATTATAACGATTTATGTCTTAGGATGTCAATAACAAAATAATTACTTTACCGTTCACATAAGTTAAAATATGACGAGAAAATAGTTCAAATAAATTACCATAAATGTACTGTAAAGAATTTAAAATATAATAATGATTTATTATATTTCCATGTAACTGTGATAAATGTTTTAAGAATCATTTTCAGTTATATTATTTTTAGAATGAACTTACAATTCATTTTGTCGGTATCATGTTTCATTAATTTATTAAAGCCAGTTTTCCCAATGTCATTTCATTTGATTAGTAAATTTGAAAATAATCGAAACGATAGTAATACAGTTTTTTTTATCATAGACTTCACTATTTATTGCTAGTTTTATAATCTATCTCAAATGAAAACTGCTCTTCTATATTTCAAAATTATTTATAATGAAGAAGGCACTTTATACCAAAACAAGTAAGTTTTGGTTCTTGAACAGTAACAGTTTAGTCTTTAATCTAAAGAGATTTCATGAGTATATTAATATCTTTGGGAGTTGTAGTTCAATTCTATAGTGAAACGATTTTAGAAACTTTCTTTCTTCTTGGAAAGGTGTAAGTATCGTTTTAGAAGGAGATATATTCAGATAATTTTCCCCTTGACCCATCTTTCAACAATTCCTGGAGCTTGCTGCATAAACCTAAAAGCCTACATTAATTTTATGATAATTTCATCTACCTATCCTTGTGTAAAGTTAATTTCGTTATTTAAAATATCCTGTAGTCCATCTAGATTTAAGATTATGAGATATAAGATAGATGTATTATAGTTCCTCAATTAATAAATCTATTGTTAGAGCTAATTTAATGTATTTGAAGTCGTGTTATCAAAAGCCTCATTAAAATTGATAACAGTCCAGAGTTTTCTATTTTGCTAACTAAATATATTCAACAGGCTCTGATGATTTACTCTTGTGATATGTATATTTTCACTTACAAAGGTGTTTATTTACCAAAAATTTCACTTATTACTACAGACAGAACATAATTCCAAGGTAGTGCAATAAGTTATTATGTTGTATTTACTCATTGTTGGGTAAAAAAGTTAATAAAACAGTCTCCACATGTAAAAGTTTAATAATCTTAATATTAAGTTTAGATTATCAAAAATTCAGTATATGGAGACTCTTTCATTAACTTTTTCACACTATAATGAGATAGAACTAAGTAGTTGTATTACTCTTCCAATATTAAAGGTCATGAAATATTCATAGCAAGATAGTAAATAGATAATATACAATTTCAAGTTTATCGAATCATTGAAGATGTAATTAGTTGCTACTTTGATATAAACAAAAATGAACTAACTTTCACATACTTCAATTTTACCCAAATAGAACTCAATAGTTTTCATTTTTCGTGTAGTATTATTCTTCCAATATTGTAAGATCATGAAGTATTCATAGCAAAGATAATAGGTAATACAGAATTACATATTATCATTACAGAAGTTATCGTATCATTGAAGATTTAATCAGTAGCCACTCTGATATAGAAAAATAAAGAAATAACTTTAACATGCTTCAATATTAACTCAAAAGCAATGATGTTCTTATGTTCTTAAACAAACCAAGAACTATAATAAGCATAGTTCTGGCATTAAGATTTTTTAAAAAGGACGTGAAGATTGATAATAACACTTTCATTGTTTGATATAACAACCTATCACAGGCTTTAAAATATAATAAGATTTATGGTTGATTTGGGTTTACTGTTCTACTTTTAAGAATTAAGCCCTTCTACAAAACATATTAACTAATTAAAATATCTTATAATTTCTTTTATTAATATAAAAGTAGTAATTATATATTATTCGGTTATGATATAAAATCATAATAGTTAAAATCATATATAGTTAATTAAATGTAAAATAATCCAATTTTTATAGAAGGCTATTCATTGTTCCAATTTACTCTTGGATTGGGGCCCAGCGTCAAGTATTGTATGATGTCAAGTACTCGTTAAACTACTTGAGTCAGCAAAATTCAAGATGAATGTAGAATTTTCATTGTATGGTATCTAAACGGCTAAAGTTCGGCCTATGCATGTTCCTTTATGGGGTTGCCACTGCAACCTAACCTAACCTACTCTTGGATTAAAGATTATCGTTAATCGGAACCAGTCGAAATATGCTTATAGCTTTCTCATGTTCTGTTTATTCTGTTGACACAATCTCATTATTGTATAAGTAGCCGCTTGGTGTGACCATAACTCTTCTTCTTGCACAAGTTATTTGAAATAAAAAGTGATCAGCTCATTCTCTGAAAGGTCGCTATTTTTGGGTATAGTTTCATTATGAATATAAAAATAATGGTTAGAAAAATAATGTAATTAAACGTTATTAGTCGAACAATTTAAGACACAACCAGAAAAATACAAATGGCTATCGTATTCACCTAGAAGTTTTAAATAGAATGTATGTTAAATTTCCGTTCATTCAGAGTATATGATAGACAATTAAAAAAGTGTTTTCTCGAAATATACTATAAGTTCCTCTAGCATTTTATAATAAAAGAAATGTTATATCATTGCTATTTAATTTGAAAGAAAAAAGTACCAAAGGAATTACAAAGCAATCTAACTAATGCCATTAAAAGTAAAGATTGACTTTTTTTAAAATAAACTTTAAAATAAGTATAATTTAGGTTTAGTTTATGTAAATTTAACTATTTGGCGTGCTTAAGTATAACTATTTTTAATGGAAATTAATAAAAAATGACACATACACTATTTAAACAGCACTGAAGGTGAAAACTACTTAGTGAAGTAGTGGTTGTTGTATGACCAAAAAAAAAAAATGTGATTAACGTCTTGACTGGTAGTATATTAAGAGTCAAATAGGTAAAACATATCTTGTGTTTTCTTCCTGGACGACCAGTTTTATATTTTATCCATCTTCCAGTGTGAAAAGGAGTTTTCAAAGGGTTATCCAATAATTATAACCCTTATCAATTCTTCTTACTCAATAATTTAATCTATTATTTCGCTATCTATTTATTACATAATTAAATTCGCTAATTTGTTATATTCTGGCTGGTAATAAATAAGTTAGACTAATGATTAATGATGACTGTTTATCAATAATTGATTTTCTTACTTTCAAATTCATAATGAAATCTTTTATTTACAACTTGCAGACGTTGCCCGTCTTTGACGAGTATTTATCGAAAATTCAGAGATGATACCAAAATATTATTAGAAATTATAAAATAGTAAAAAATATTATCAGTGCACTCCATAACAGATATTAGATCTGGAGTTTATTTTACGTTTTGCAGCTTTAGATACTGATCTCAAATTTGATTATATTTTAGTCATACTTAGTTAGTATGGGGATAGGTAGGATTCATTTTTATAAAGTGAGAAAATTATGACAAACGCTAACGAAATTAATAAACGCTAAAATCAACTGACAATACCTACTTGCTACAGCAGGGGTTCTCAGCCTTGTTTAGCCCATTCACCCCTCTCGCCATTTCCCATAATGCTATTCCCCCCCACCTCCTATTCTTCCCAAGGTAGTATATACACTTTGACAACTTTACAATGATTATGATTATAAGAGAATTTTAAAAATAAAATGCTAATTATAATTATTGATGGATATATGAAATATTAATTCTATCAATTTTTTTGAAAATTATAATTAAGGGGTCAAAACCTATAACAGCTTTCTTCACTCTGTAAACCTACTGTGGTCACTATTCACCCCCTGAAGATCCAAAATTCACCCCTAGGGGTGAATTTCACCCCCTTTGAGAACCCCCGTGCTACAGTAAACATTCCTGCTTATTTCTAGCTGTATACCTGTGTATAGCTTTGCTTCTACGTTGAATTTCTAGCTGTATACCTGTGTATAGCTTTGCTTCTACGTTGAATTTCTAGCTGTATACCTGTGTATAGCTTTGCTTCTACGTTGAATTTCCAATCTATTCAAATCCTAGATTTTAAGTTAGCCATACAAAAATCTATTGTCAAAGTTTCAGCTCACTATAACTTATGATGGCTGAGTTTGCTTGTGACAAAATTTTTGGACAAACAAACAGACCATAACTTAAAATAAGTTATTTACTTATTTTTTTTATCGAAATTACAATCGATATTTTTCCAAGGGTGGATACCGTTACTCTAATATATAAAACGTTAAGATAATTTGAAGTGAGTCAGTTCTAAGCAATGTACAGACAAAACCTTTCTTTTACATATATATAGATGATGATAATAATGAAATAATGTTCATCTGAAATGCTGTATGTGTTATGTTGATGTGAAATGGTTTGAATGATAGCATTGCCAAACAAAAAAAAAAATGTTTCGTGGTGCCTAAGATGTTTTAACTGTTGTTAGGGCGCTGATTCCAGAAATGCTGTTGGTTTTTCTCTATCAGGTCTAGTTTTTCTGCTACGGTATACCTCTCTCACTAGGAAGGCGATAGCTACAATAAAGGCATGCAAATCGAAGAAATAATATTTTCATTTAACTTGAATCACAGTATATTAAAATATTAATATTAGTATTATAATAAAATATTATAAAATATTAGTATATTAAAATATTGCAATACATTTGGATTTCAACGTATATTCTTCACAAAATATAGTAAAACACATTTGGTTTGTTTAAGGAATGTCGCCTAGGAGAAGATATAGCCATGCTTAATTTTTACTCCAACAATCTGCAACGCAAGTAAAAGCTTTAAGGTTTGTGATGTCATGATCATTTAACATTGACTATAATAACAACCTACAATAGTAATTATGACGCTAGAATGTTTTTAGCAATACGCCTAATTTTAAGGCATTAAAAGTAAACATCTCAATAACATGACCTGATGAGAAGAAGTTGTACTTTTCGGAATTAGCATTCAATAGCATTGCTCCTGCATTCCTTCGCTTTCCTAAGCATCTAATATTGCAACCCTTTTGTCCAGTTCGCATCCTCAGTCCGACTCTGTAGTCAGACAGCTTCTCGACTCACTTCTTCCTGAGTAATTTCTCGCCTTTTGTAGCGACAGACGTGAAAGCACCGGCTTCAATTTAATACATCGTCTTTACAAAGGGAGATTGAAATTACTTTCTCTCCTTTCTCAAGCTTCGAACTTTCCGAAAATGATAAAATTAGAATTAAAACACTTAAATGATAAATTGTAATCTTTAAATAATTTATTTTCTTCATAAAATAAATTTACCATCTCATTTGATTATAGTGTTTAGATTTGTTTACAAAGCTCATAGTTATAGTGGTTCTAGGGTGGGAAGTATGACTTGTTTGATATTTAGGTTAGGTTATAGTGGCAGTCCCACAAGGAAGCACAAGTAGACTAAATATTGACCCTTTATGATAAAACAAAATGAAGATTGATTCTACAATGGGAGTCCTAAATTTTGACAAACTCGAGTATATTTAGCGTAGGAATCTATAATGAATACCTGACATTGTAAAGGCTCGGGGCCAACAGCTTATGCTCTCTCTGAGGGACGACGTGTTCAAATTTATTTACCTCCCGTGTGACTAAATCGAGGGTCAGAGTGGGTATTGAACCCTGGACCCACCAGTCCAGAGGCAATTCCGTTGTCACTGGGCTAACCTGGCTCCCTTGTTTGGTATTTAGCACACTTTTCAGTTATGGGTAAACTACATTACCTGCTTGATTCCACATTGATAATCCTTAATCGATTTGAAATTCTGATTTTTAGTTCAGTTAAAACCACAATAAGAAATGGAAAAAAAATACTAAGATCTTCGTCAGAGTCCAAACCCAACTAATACAACCAATATTTTAGTTAGGTTTGAACTCTGACGAAGATAGCTTGTTACGTTGGCTATGAGAGTTTAATTTGAATCTGAAAAACTGACCGAGTCCTGATAAAATTTTGTTTTGTTTCTATTCTACGGTCGATACTTTTATCAATATATATATAACTGAAAAAGACATTATATAAAGAACGAGAACACTTAGTGGATCAATATTTCGAACCGAAGTTCGTCATCAAGAAGAGAGTAAAAGGGAAGAAGAAGAGGTACGTGCGTTCAAGACTGTGGATGGAGCCGACTCCAATGTACGTACATATATTCTTCGTTCAAATCCAGCTATCAGCCTGAACCATTAAGTAGTATTCAGAGATGTCTTTTCTCAAATTTAATTTTTTTAATTTGTTTATTATTCTATTATTTTTTATTTTATTTATTTATTAATATTATGTTCAGTTAAATTTTACTTTCAGATATAAAGATTCCTGTTTTTATGTTTTTCCCCGTTCTTATTCCTTCAGCTATTTCTACTACTTTTTTCGTTTTCGTTGTGGCCAACCAGCACATATTCTGTCAAGCTGTCCAGTTGGATTTCATCTTCTCGCCGTTCAACTTCCTTTCCTGAGGACTACCGCTAAAAGGTACCGAAAAAAGGTAAAACTTACCGTTTTTCATTCGTGTATTACAAAGTTTTCAAAGTATATATATATAAAACAGATAAAATGCGCACTTACTGAATTCAATATTTCGAACTGTTTTCATCATTAGGAAAAAACTAGAAGAGAGGACGAAGTGAGAGAGATCTCCCCACGTCGAAGGACGGAACGCGAGTGAAGCATTGAAGAGTCGACCCAATATATATACGAGTATATATATATATGATCAAACCACAATAAGAAATGGGAAAACAAGACTAAGATCTTTCAACCGTAACAAGCGGTCTTCGTCAGAGTCAAAAACCCAACTGAACACTAGATGCAGAAAACATCTGGTGAGGAGTTGAGAAGAGTGGGAGGGAAGAGTGGTATTTTAAAAGGGTGAAAGCACAGGAAAGGACTAATGTCCAGAAAGGGATGTTTGGGGAAACAAAGGAGTACAGTAAGAAAAAGTAAAAAACTATCCGCTAGCTGTCAACCCTCTTTGAAGAGGCTATTGCCCTCGTGACGAAAGTATCAAGTTTGAAGAGACCGTTACTAATGTTTATAATATTAGATCTATTAAATTTAATTAGAGACGATTCAATAATATTTCTTAACAACATTGATTTTTCATAGGTAATAAATTTAGCTCCTGTCCAATCAATATGATGATTTTCATTTTTTATATGCAAGAATAAGGCACTACTGTTTTCCTGTCTACTTACGTTATATTGGTGTTGTTTTACACGTGTTTTTAATGATTTACCGGTTTGACCAATATAAATTTTATGGCAATTTTTGCACGGAATTTTATAAATACCAGCGGACCAATATAACGTAAGTAGACAGGAAAACAGTAGTGCCTTATTCTTGCATATAAAAAATGAAAATCATCATATTGATTGGACAGGAGCTAAATTTATTACCTATGAAAAATCAATGTTGTTAAGAAATATTATTGAATCGTCTCTAATTAAATTTAATAGATCTAATATTATAAACATTAGTAACGGTCTCTTCAAACTTGATACTTTCGTCACGAGGGCAATAGCCTCTTCAAAGAGGGTTGACAGCTAGCGGATAGTTTTTTACTTTTTCTTACTGTACTCCTTTGTTTCCCCAAACATCCCTTTCTGGACATTAGTCCTTTCCTGTGCTTTCACCCTTTTAAAATACCACTCTTCCCTCCCACTCTTCTCAACTCCTCACCAGATGTTTTCTGCATCTAGTGTTTAGTTGGGTTTTTGACTCTGACGAAGACCGCTTGTTACGGTTGAAAGATCTTAGTCTTGTTTTCCCATTTCATATTGTTGTTTGATCATTGATTGCTATTTCACGTGTTTATGTGAAATCTTTATATATATATATAAATAAAAAGATTTCACATAAACACGTGAAACAACAATCAATGATCAATACGCAATATATTCATACGCTCCAAAGAAATTGAAATCAACTAACAATACCTACTTGCCACACCTGTGTATTTTCAAAACAAACTTGTTTGTGAAGTTAGGAAAATACGCTTAAAGCCCTATAACTTCGTTTCTGTACTGAATTATGAATCTATTTAGAGCCCGTATTTTAAACTAGGCGTAGTGTCAAAGTTCCAGCTTGCTATGTCTCATGGTGGCTGAGTTTACTTGTGACAAACGTTTTTGCTTTAAACGTCCATAACTTCACTTCTACGTTGAATTTCCAATCAATTCAGAGCTTATATTTTAAGTTAGACCTACTCAAATCTACTGTAAAAGTTTCAGCTTTATATGTCTTATGGTAGCTGAGTTTACTTGTGACAAAGTTTTGCGGACAAACCGACAAACCGACAGAAATTTTTCTAAGGGTGGATTCGGTTTCTCCAATGTATGAAACGTAAAGAAAACTTGAAATGAGTCAGTTCTAAGCAATGTACAGACAAAATCATTATTTTATTTATATAGACTATTTCCTTTATATGAATAAATAATGTGCAATAAAATTATTTCCCTGTTTTTCGTCTCTTTCTTTCTGGATGCTTTTTTACTAGTTTTTCCATTATTCAGTTATTAAGTGTAACAACTCACTAAAAGATTTACTTTCAAATTTCATAAATGGTATAACCATTATAAACTAATTTTCAGTAATATATCTAACAACTAATGATTTTTACCTTTAATATTTAGTTTAATTGTTGTAAGTGAAACATTTTAGATGAGTTATTAATGTCTATTCATATTCAGTTATACTCTGACGATAGTCTAAGAGGACTGAAACGTTAGTTATAGAACTTATACAACACATGTGAAGGTAAATCCTATAATAGTTAATACAACAACGTTTTAGTTTGAATAAAAACGTGACACTGTGGCACGTGTTCGTTCAAACTGGACAGTTGTTGATGAAATCCACTGTGTTTACTTTATTAAAAAATCTCTAATGAAATACTTGGTTTTTCTGTTTCAAAAATTTATATTTCTGCCCATGAAAAAGGTTTTAAATAAAAACCGAAACGTTCGCAATGAGAGTTTAATTTGAACCTGAAGAACTGACCAAGTCTCGAAAACATTTTATTTTGTTTATATATTTATATTTTACTAATATTATGAAAAAAATAGATGATAGTGAAACCTGGACATGGTAAATTAAATATATATTTTTTAAAAAAAATCATTTAAGTTAAATTAATCTCTGAAATGTATTGCTTTAAATGAAATGTATCGCAAAATATCAGAATAAATATAATAAAGTTAAAGTTTTTTTTGCAATTTATGATGAAATAATATTTTATTTTTGCAATTTATATCATTTGGATATTGGAAAAGGGAGTTTCAATTAGACGCAGGCAATAACTGAGCACCGTCAACAAATGTTGACTCAGCCTGATATCAATAACGTTATATCTCTTCTCGGTTAAATTTTCATTAAAATGAACTGTCAACACTTGGAGGGTAAAAATATAGTAGAGATAATGGTGGTGTTTTTTTTTTCGAATAAATTGATTTTGTTGGTTACTGTGTAAGAGGAGAATGAAACTGGAGAAACGACTTAATTAAGAGATGCAACAGATTGAAAATGTTGGCTAAGACACTGAACTCCATCACTTTCCTTGAGTTAACAATGAATTCATTCTTTCTAGTCTATACTAATATAAAAAGAGGACTTATTTACCACTGACTTACTGACTCATCAAAAGCATGGTCAGTCAGTTGATACAAATGACATGTTTAATGGCAGTGACATTTCATATCAACACAACCATATCAAAAGATTTTGAAAATTCAGTCAGTGATGTAGCAAGGGGGGGGGGGTGATGCAGCACGTGGCAGGTATTTTGAGGGAGTAAAAATAGAAAAAAATTAAAATGATAAAAAGCTACTTTTAAAATCTAGAATCTGGAATCTAAAATCTGGAATTTTATACCAAAATAGTTAAGGTGTAACAAGTTTTTATGGCTTATGCGTGTAATAAATAATGTTTTTAAAAGGATTTTTCAACAACAATATTTGCAAATTAAAAATAAATTTATTTTCAATTTTTCCAAACGAGATTTTTTCTCCTTTACTCATCTTTCGCCAATTAGAAGGCATTGACTCATATGCTCAAAGGTAGAACCTTCAAAAATGACTCCCTTTAGAACAAGATGGAAAATTCGATGCTACATCGGTAAACGTTGATTATTTAGAGTATCCATAAAGCTATTTACAATTAATCACCATAGTAGAGATGATAGCACACCTCTACTGTTTTGGATCTCAAAACATGTAAACCCGCCAAATTCTAGACATCACATTTAATATGATCACTACTAAATTAATTGTTATTCAATAATTAATTAAACGGACAAATAAAGTTCCATGTAGATAAGGAAACATAGAGAAATTAAAATACACACAAACGGTTGGAGACCACCTCTGTACCAGTGCGCTTGGTTCCCCTCTCATATCTCTCCTGAAGATAGTTCAAAGAGAAAATTAGGGTCTGCAAGTGTGTGTTTTTAATTCCTCTGTTTCTCTATCTACATAAACTTTGTATTATAAATTGTACATTTCAAGGTTGTTATACATATATCTAGTTGAATAACAAATTATCTTTGAATATTTAAAGATAATTTTTTATTCATATTATATCTTAAATTTTAAATTAAAGTCATTCGATTAACTTAAGGTGTTTCATAGTATTTGATAACACTGGATTCGCTATAGATTGATAGGGGCTATCGGTAACCACAAGAAAGGTATCAGTCCAGTAACGGTTTTTAGTAGCTGTGGTTGAGTTTAAAGGTATCGTTATGTCTGCTTCAAGTAAAACTCCGGTCACCATACTACATGAGTTTATGACAAAAAAACGTTTAATCCCGAAGTATGATTTGATTTATGATGGTACTTTAACACAAGAGTCACTTTTTAAGTATTGTGTTTCAGCACTAGGTTATTCTGCTGTGGGTACCGGGAAAACTAAAAAAGAGGCAAAACATGATGCTGCCAGACTCTTTTTGTTAATGTTAAAGCATAATGAACCGTCTCTGACAGTGGGAGAGGATACATCCTCTCTTTTGAAAGATATAGAGAATACGGTTCATTCACCTTATGATGGTATGTTTAAAGGTAATGGTGTTGGTGAACTTGTTCAATATTGTGGGGAACATCAGCTGAGTACTCCAAAGTATAAGTTGGTATATGAAGTAGGTCCAGCTCATTCAAAATCATTTACCATTCAGTGTAATGTGTCTTCTATTTTTAGTACTGCAACGGCACGGACTAAACAGCAAGCCAAGCATCTTAGTGCTAATCAAACATTAGAAAAATTGAAAAACACGTTTAGCGACTTCTTAGAAGGTAGTGAACCTTTTGATTATAATCTAATAGATAGTTTTAAAAATTTAGGTATTTCAAATGAAACCACAGAAGAAAAAAAAGATTCCTGGATAGTGCAACATAGAAAAGATACTACTGCTCTTGGTGTATTAATATCTGACATTTATTCAACCTACTTAACGGATTATGTTGATAGAGAATGTTTCAAACGCATTCGAGGACAATCGAAAGACTATTTCAATCAGTTGGAAGACCCTGAGAAGGCTCTTATGGAATTGATGAATGACCTAAATCATGAAGTTTATTATCGTTTTACGGACTCTAAGGACCCATCAAAGGTAATTGTAACTTTATTGGTGATTAGTAAGCCTGGTTGGACATTCTCAGGAATCGGTTCTGATTCTGCCGAAGGGAAGAGAAATGCTATTATAAATGCTTTAATTTTTTTTTCTAAAATGTGTGACACACAGTGAATTTCTATGCCTAAAATATTTATTACTAACTTCAGTATGAGCTTCTTGAAATAATATCTTGTTTAAGATTATTTTGAAATAATTACTTGTGCCTAAAGTACTAAAGTGTATTTAGGGATCTAACCTAAATACCTGATATCGTACGTGCTCGGGACTGAGAGCTTAACTTTTCTCCGACGGACGAGAATTTGGGACACATGTTACCATAGCGAGATACATTGGCAGGTGGATTCGATAACAGAGAAATAGAAAAACGCTGCCCTTCTAAATATATTTAGAGAAGGGATCTTTAACGAACACTTGACATTGATCTTGTGGGTGAGATCCGACGGCTCTACCGGACTGTGTGCTTGATTTTCATATAAACTTAATACAAAGAAAACATTTTTTGAGTTGACGTTCCCAGAATCCACTTTCCATATTTATGTTTCATCCTTAATAGGTTGGATATAGAATGATGTGTGGGGTTACAAAGGAAAAAAAAAATTTGGAATCCATCTAGAAGATGCACCGTTTGAGAGACGTAAAGAAATTTATTACATCTAGAATCATTCGTAAGGAAATCTATTTTAGGCAATAGTTAATCAAAGGTAAGGACTTTATCATTCTTTGTAACAAAACAAGTAATTTTTTCCTGTTTTTTTTTTATTACTCTAAAGAATAATCGGAAATTTTACATTCAGAAATGTCTACATGTGAATATAACTTGTGATAGGGATTGAATGGATTTTAGATTAATGCAAAGAATAATCCAACAAATGAAAAACAACTATTATTAAGCTCCACTAATAACTAGCCACTTGTTCGATTTGTTCCCCCTAATTTTATTCAAATCTTAGAGTACAAGTATTAATAAGTATTACAAGTAAACTTTCTTTAGAATTATAATATTAAATATTGAAATAATTCATATTCCAATATACTAATTAATACCAAAATGCATAAGGCATTGAAATAATTACAAATGTCACTGTATTGTATTTTAAGTACACCCTATTAATGTGGGTGTACTTACTTAAATAGTGTGTATCCCTATTAATGTGGGTGTAAATAATGTATAATTAAAATGATATTTCATTACTTATAATATAATTGGCGAACGCTTAGTTGTTTTATTTCTAACTTTTATTTCTCGTAGTGAAATCTCTTATTATGTGGTTTATATGTGGAGACCATATCATTAACTTTTTACTCTACAATGAGTTGTTTTATATTAGTTATTAGTTTTATATTAGTTATTCATGTAATTATAATAATTTAAAATAAATATAAATATAATTATTTCATGTGGTTTTATTTAATAATTCCTGTATATATTAAATTCCCTGAATATCTGTTTGTACATACATAAAAAAACTACCCATTTCCAGATGGCTTTAATTCATTTTACATCAAAGTAATGAAATTTTTTTAAAAAAAAATAATTATGAAGCAAATTATTAACGTAACACATTTGCAGTGTCTTTCTATATCTTCAAAATCTCCTATAGTTACCACCATTAATAACCGTAATAAAATTTCAAGTCTATTTTTTTCATATCTTGAGATATATATTAATAAGAAATATGATGTTAGGATAATTAAGTTATTGAGAATAGTAAACATGTTTACAGTTAATTTGTTGGGACTGCTTAATATGAGTGAGATATGATTTAGCAAGCCGCTGAAGATTATATGATTAATCTAACTTCATCAGAATGCAAAATAAACTGTTATGCCTCTATGAAATGAAACTATCATCCGTAGTTGAACTGAGACACTGAAAGAAAGTATGTTCTTATCAATGTCCTATTACAAGGTAATACTGTAAAGCAACATGAATTATATCCATTATGTACAGCTATTTTTAATTTGAAACTTCGGTTTTTTTTTTAAATAAGCTTAATACTGTAGGCAAACAGTTAATATTCCTTAAATTAAATATATGTTCATGCGGATGATATATAAAAAGATTTCACATAAATACGTGAAATAACAATCAATGTTCAAACCACAATATGAAATGGGAAAACAAGAATAAGATCTTTCAACCGTAACAAGCTGTCTTCGTCAGAGTCAAAAACCCGATCGGGTTATGGGTTTAACCGCTTGTTACGGTTGAAAGAAGTCTTTCAAGTACGGTTGAAATCTTAGTCTTGTTTTCCTATTTCATATTGTGGTTTGGTTTGATCATTATGTTATATGTTTAATGTCAAAAAATTTACAGTATCCTACTGATACTTTTAAAACACAACAATAGAGGTGAAAGAATTTGTATTGAATTAATGTGTTATAACAAAATATAATATGTACATCAGTTCTAATATGATAAATTCTAAAGTGAGAAGCAAAGGGATACTCTTTCGAGATTACTTAGTCAGAACATTGAAAACGAAAACAAAAATTATAGGGTTTATACTTACATTTCTTATCTTTAGTTTTCTTTTTATTTTGTTTTGTATATACGTTAAATTCTTAGGTTAGTAAGAATGATAGTATATATTATGCGGAAACGTGGGCCCTTTGCAACGACACAGGGAAGCATCTTAAGAATTTTTGAAAGAACTTTGCGGAAAAGCAGTCTTTTTAGAGAGAGATTGATGAAGAATTATAAGAACAGCGATATTTATAACTCTTTTTTTATGTGAATGACTTAATGAAGAATGGGGATAGGTTTTACTGAAATGCCTTGAAAAGTACTATGTGGAACAAGAAGGCTTCTAGGACACTAGAGCAAGAAGCAGTTGGAGAATGGTGTAATGTTTGTAAAAGAACCCACCCCGGGGGTCTAGTGAGGGAGAAGCATCCTGAAGTCAGGTTTCAGGGAGAGGTTGAGCCTCGATTTATAACCATTGCTATGAGCTAATATAAAAGCAAGTTAATTGCCTGGCTATGAGTTCATCGGTTGGTAAGAGCCTCAACTCTTATTCCAGCCTATTTCGTCTTAACTGGATCAATGATAGTGTATTCCACAGAAATCGTTACTTCACTTCTTATCTCACGGTATGCCTCTTATTCTAATATTCTCCTACAGTATTAGCTATTCCCTGCTATAGTGCTTCTCAAAAAGTGCTCACTGGAAGGTACCTAGGTGCGCCCCAAGATATCCGAAGATTAAATTTATATTTTTAAAAATATGCATCATTTTCATTTATTATAGAAACACCTATGGTTTTCAAGTCTGAGTCAAGTCACCAGCGCTTGATATTTTGAACTAGAAGGTAAATTTCTTTAATCTTTAAGCAGCAATGAATAATACTTTCTCTTTGCCTTTCCTTAAGGAATTAAATATTTTGTTACTGATCTTTTTCTCTCTAAAAAAAAACTATTTATTTTAATTTTCAGGACTAAACTTTCTATAATAAAATGAATAATGCGCCCCAAAGTATTTGTTATTTCATAGGTGCGCCCCCCAGAAGCAAAAAAAGTTTGAGAAACGCCTGCTACAGTACTTTGGACCAGCTGTGACTTCAGTCAGACAGTATGGTCAGCCTAATTCTATTTAAGTTATTCAAGACAAAAAACAAGTTATCGAACATTGATGCCACACAAAGAAATAAATAAATATCTTTCTTTTTGGTTTGTTTCGACTGACATAATAAAAATATTTAATTCTTTCTATTTTAATATTACTGAATACAACAATGCATTGTTGTTCTGAATTTTAATAGATTCAAAATACATTGTCTGCATTTTTTGTTTTGAAAGGTCAAAACATACACAGTTGACCATAGGTGAAGCACTCTTTCATCAGGTCAACCAAAACATAATAGTAGTCCTGTGATTTATTTATGGTGATCTCAAAGAAGAAATCGAAGTCAATTCAATCTTAAAGGACAGCCTGTTGGTATTACTGAAACGGATATAATTCATACCACAATAAATAAATAAAAGGTATTCATTCACAAAAGGAATATCTGAATTTAGGAGAGTTTTACATTTTATAATATTTACAAATATAGGTGTATTATTTAATCAGGATTTGGTCAGTTTTCTAGGTTCAAAAATCAAACTCTCGTTGCTGACGTTTCGGTTTTATTTTAAAACCTTCTTCATAGACAGAAGTAGGAATTTTTTGAATAAGAAAATAAAATTTACTTTTAAATTTGTAAATTTTATTTTTTTATTCTGGATTCTGAATTTTTTTTATTGAATTTTGATTAAATAATACATCTATTCTGTCAAACGGTTGATACATTATTGATTTTTTATAAATATATATATTTTTATTTTTTTTTTATTACTACTAATGGATTTATAGTTCTTCTTAATTTCTTCAATGGAATGAAATAAGATTTAAAATGAACAAAAATTAATTGAATAAAAATTTTGAATTACTATCAGGTGAATTCAAATTTGTGAACACACAAAGAATGCTAGGAATTTTATATTTTTACGTTTTGTCATAGAAAAAAATCTGTCTTCTGAAATGAGTTGAAAATCAAAGTCCCAGGTCATGCATTACCCTTCACCTCACCAGCTCGATCCTGGAATAAACTAAACTCATCAACCGGGATTCTATGCTCAGTGGTTCAGCAAGGGGCGGCATTTTGAGGGGGTAAAAATATAAAATAAAAAGTTAACAAAAAATTGGAAATTTAATACCAAAATCACTTTTTCAGGTCGTAATTGTTTTTATGTTGTGTATCTATAATACTGTTTTTAAACGAATTTTTCAACTATAATATTTGCAAATTAAAAATAAATTTATTTAATATTTTAAAAACTGGTTTGAAAAACTATTGTAGTTGTTTGCTTAGCCAGTTAATTTAATTTAACCATTTTTTGTTATGATTTGAATTATACATTTTTGTTTTTGAAAAATCTTTGGTTTTCTTTAATAAAAACTGTATGTGCACACGAGTACTGTCATAACATGAAAGTCTGGGACTAATAACAGCAGTCTAAAATTAGATCCTTGATTGTAATTCCATGAAAATAAATATTTTGAGGACTTTCTGGAATTATCAAAGGCCAGGAGGAAAGGAAGGGGGGGGTATTTTTCCCTGGGCGGCAAAAATAGTTGCTATACAACTGCCAATGTTGTTACGAATAGGCTTAAGGCTTATTCCAAACTTTTACGTCCATTTTACACCTATAATTTTTTCAACAATTTATGATGGAAACATGAGCCAATGAATATGAATATGCAATTGTGTATATAAAAAGAGAATTCATACATCTTTGTCACAATATATTGAGTTCATTTCAATGAAACTATCTTTCAATTATTTTTCCCACCTAATAACTTATAGCTAAGGTTGAAATAATTTATATAAACAAATCAAATATGAATAAACAAATTTATTTTTTCTTTTTAAAAATATAAATCACTTAAAAATTACAACTAAAAACTAACCTAAGAACTGTTTCTAAGCAGGTACGCAACATTCATATACTAAATGCATTCATCCTTAAATGACATGTAACTTTAAATTGACATTATGGACGGAATTGGTTCAAATA
Organism: Hermatobates lingyangjiaoensis; assembly: GCA_026182355.1. Taxonomy (NCBI): domain Eukaryota; kingdom Metazoa; phylum Arthropoda; class Insecta; order Hemiptera; family Hermatobatidae; genus Hermatobates; species Hermatobates lingyangjiaoensis. The sequence continues at coordinate 467,459 of JAPFBL010000287.1, read as the reverse complement.
AATTCATTTATTTTATAAAAAAGTCTACAACTTTCATAAAAATATATATTAGTATTGTAAGTATTGTATCACACCACAACAATCACATATTTGACACTTATTGGTGTTTTTTGAACTAATTATAGGGCTTTGCTAGCAAAAAGAAACATTTTCGTAATTAATCAGGTTACCTATTTGAGCAAATGTGCTAAGCTGCAGACATGTTTTTATATGAATGCTTTACATAAACATATATGTAATGAACTAATTACATAGACATATATGTAATGAATTAAGGAGTTTATCACCACCCCAAAGGTTAAATCACCTACCCAATTAGTTTAGTTCTTATTAAATAAATTAAAACACTTCCAGAATATAACAGAAACGAAAATTCAAACTTTTTCTTACTTTGGTATTTTTTTTTTGTTTTTGTTTTACATCTGATTACTTTAAGAAAGTATGATTCAAAATCTTATAATATACATATGTTTTTTGAATAGCTGAATAAAATTAAAAAAAAATAAATAAAACTACAGATTTCCTGATTTTGTAAAGTATCTATAAATAATATTGAATATACGAAAAATGTCATCTTCAAACTAAAATATCTCAAATTCTCAGAATGTTATTAATTTCGTTAAAAGATGTAAAAATAAGAAAGAAAAACAAATATATTTAAAGAACAGCAATACAATGATGTTAAGTTTGAAAAATTGATGCAAACCAAAAAAGAGAAGAGGGAAACGTTTCTGATGGTTTTGGTAAATATCTTCATTTGAAATATTACACTGATGTGAACATATTTGTTGTCTTTAACCAACTAGGTTAGAAATGTATCAATCAATTATTTCAGGATGTGGTCTTTTTTTTTCATGTCAATTTTTAATTTGATGTTGAAGTACACAATGTAGCAGTAGACAAGAAAATAATAAAATAATTATTTTGGTGATACTTATAATAAACATAATAAGAATGATGAAATGTTACCAACAGAGTTAAACAAATAAGATTTATATTAGAAATAGGTAAAACCGTCATACCTTGCAAGATGATCATGGAGTGGAGCGCTTTCGGACGTTGTCCATCTTCGATCGCAACAAAACCTACTCCTACTTGAGTAGGTTTGTTGCGATCGAAGATGGACAACGTCCGAAAGCGCTCCAACTCCATGATCATCTTACGAGGTATGACGGTTTTACCTATTTCTAATATAAATCATACTAACCTCAGTGGTATTAACAATATGCATGTATTAAACAAATAAGGTTCAAATAGTTTAAGAGATGCCAACCTTAGAAAAGAGATATTTCCAATGGAATGTTTCTAAATGAGAATTATCCCAAACGAAAAGGAATTCAAGAACAATTCACATTACTTACAATTTGGCACAACAGAATATAATGTTTGTAAAAAAAAAAAAATGGATACCACTTTATAAGAAGCCGATGGTATCACTGATCAAATTGAGCCGGGAAAACCTTGGTCACAGAATTACTAAGTAAACCAGTAGCAGAATTACACAAGGGGTATTTTATTTCTGTAAACAACTTAACGTGAATAATTAAATATTTTATGAATTACCACCATAGCAAGAATAATAATTACTATATAACTTAATTTTAAAATTACTATTTTTCTTTTTTATAATTAATTAAACATTTTATTTCAGTTTTAGATTCCCAATGATTCATTAACAATATCATAATCAATAACATGAGTTGCCAACAGCTTTTTTTCAATTTTGTACAAGGTATTACTGATTTCTTATTCCTTAAAAACTGGATTTTTAAAACTTATGTACTTTGACAAAAGTTATCAAATGTTTTAGCGATTAAAAAAAAGTATAATATTTAACAATAGAATATGCTCATAAATTGCATATTAAAACAGAATGAAATTATACTGAGGTAAAATGGATAAACAAACAAAAGTCTCCACACAAATGAATTTTATTCAACAACTATGGATATGTATGCTTTTTAGACGTAAATTTGAAGAACACTAAGTGTTTCAAACGCTTTTTTAGTTTTTAATGTAAAGCTCTTTTATGTGGAGACGTAATTTTTTTTTTAAATTCCCTATCAAGAGATTAATTTATTACTAATGAAATTTGCAGGTTGTTAACTGCAAAATAGTTCTGCTAAAGTAAACAAAATTAATATATGTTTAGAACTGAGAAACAGTACAAACTTTGCAATAGGGGAAAAAAGGAAAATATACTTCAAGAAATCTGCAATAATGATCAACACTGTCACAAAGCAGAAAAATAAGATATCCACCCGAGTCAGTCAAAATTCTAGGCTTTTACACTTTTACAGATGGTAAAAATGACCTATAAACTGGATAATGTAGCATGCTAAAGAGCACATAAGTACAATTTTTTTAAGAAGATATTTTCTTAAACAGATAAACATATCTCAGCAGATATCACAGTTCATGGCACAAATAATCAGAAAACCAACAACCTCAGCTCAATTTAAACTGACAATATAAAATTATGTAATTTATCATTTTAGGCACATAAATTTTAATCAGAGTATAAATATGCAATACTTACGGGAAATCGGTTTTGGTTGGCATCTCTAAAAGAATATAAACAATATCAAGCAATAACATACTGGAATCTAACACACTACTGCAATAACCTAGGCAACGCTACCTAGGTACCTACCCTACCTAGGCAATAACCTAGGGAAGAGTAACTCTCTACATGTTGATTATATGTTTCTTACATTTATCTATTATTGCATTTAAAATTGACTGTAAAGGCATTTTATGATACACATACAATAAATAAATTAGGAGTTTAATTTATTGATGCCCTAAATATTCTGTGATTTTTTTGACACCAGACTGGTAAGGTAACTCATATCTCTAAAGTTTTAACTAAATCTGTACGATATACTTTAAACTTCCAAAGAAATTGTGTTAAGAGATCATTTAACTAGTATTATTATTAATTTTTAAATAAATCTAATAAAGTGATAGAGATTATTGCACAACTTTACAATTAAATTTCTGGAATGTAGAAGAATGTACAAGTGTATTACAATAAAAAAATATTATCAAATTGCCAACCCTAAATAACTTCTTAAAACTACATACAAAAAGTATCAATTTTTTTTTACAAAATTAAAACAAACATTTGTAAGTGGTTTCCAACACTTTGAGAAAGTCAGAAAAAGGAATTATCTTCAATTTTTTTATGAACAATAAACAAAATTCATTTTAAAAAAATCGACTATATTAATCAAGTTAAAAAATTATATGGATATATGGGGCACTGAGGTCGAGAGGGAGCTTTCATTGATATGTATATTTGGAGAAATCAAGTTCAAGATAATGTAAAACATTCTACTAAATAGGTAATATTGTCTTTATCAATTATTTATGCAACGAAAATACTTAGCATACTTAGAACGGATAAATCTGAGATGGGGTCATTTTAAAAGAACTGCATGTGACGCTAAAAATTCATGTACAGAAGTCAAAGTGTATTTCAGTATTGACGATTAGCTCATAGAAAAATAGCTGAAAATTGCTTTGTATTCGTTAAGAAATATTCGAGGAAAGTACGAACAAGAATAATAATTCTTCTGGTAAAAGAATCTTGGCTGGAAATCACACCGATTTTGACAATCTGAAATAATTGTGATCATCAATCATATTGTGCGAACTACTCAGATAAGATTTTACTACTAACAAAATGGGTGGTAGGTAAAAAAAAGTTTGACTACCTTTGTTTTACAAGATTAGAGTTAAGAAAATTAACTGAGTTATGATAAAAACTACGAATGTTTTGCATTTTAATGGTAAATATAACTTTGAGTGTTTCATTATTAACACATTTATTATATAGAATTGATAAGACATTAATATTACTCATTTTTTTAAAACCCCAACATAAAGCAATGAAATATGGTTGTTAAACCTTCAGTTTCACGACTGCTGATATAAACAAATATCTAAGAGCTATTTTTAATTTTATTACAGAAATATACTGTCTTACCTTGTATGTTTACCTCAGGACATACACTGGTTATGGAACTGTCCATTATCAAGAGAAAAATGAAACTTAATCTTTATGATGATTATAGGAAGATAACAATAGACTATATACAGGAAGACTAAAAATCAAAATAAAGAATAACTTCCAGTTTTCTCTCAACAACTGAAAAGTTCTAAAACAAGTCGATGTGTGAGGAAAACGTATGAGGTACGATAGATTATTTTTATAATAATATAACTAACAAGCTTGTAGTACTGATATCATATATTTCATTCATTTTTTAAGTGTACCTTTTCTTTAAACTTTAGTTAACTTAAAAGTCAGCCGATTTTAAATACCTTCCATCTAAACCTATTATTACAAAATATTTGTGCTTTATGTATAACAAGTAGTAAAATATTTCACGAAATAGAATAAATAATTTGGAAATACATGTAGCAAAGAAATAAATGCAATAGAAAAGAAAGTAGGAGAACTTTATAAGACCTAAGGACTCTTTCCTATATCCGTTTTCACTGTGATGATTTTTTATATTTCAAATAAAATCAGTACAAAAATTAAAAGGTTCTAAGGACTTTCAAAGTAGGTTGGTGCCAAAGAACATTTTTATTAATTTTGTTTTGATTTCATTGACTATAGGAGGCATATGTATTTACAGTCACATTTTAGTATACGTATATATGTATTTTCTTGTAATATATTGCAAACGTTTATATATATTGTTATATCACATCCATATGTACTTATATATATTGTTATATATATACATATATATATATAAGTTAAAAATTGGAGATAGGTAGCACACAAAGTAAAGAAACACACTTACAACTAAAATTTTCGGGCAATCCGTCTTCAGCAGAAAAGAAAAGGGGAAACCAAGCACGTTGTAGACGCAACGGCAAGTAACCCAGACGTAACGGCACGTTGCGTCTACAACGTCCTTGGTCTCCCTTCCTCTTTTCTCCTGATGACGGATTACCCGAATATTTGAGTCTGTAAGTGTGTTTCCTTACTCTGTGTGTTACTCTTCTTGAATTTTGAACTCGTGTATATATATATCAATTAAATGAAACGGTCCAGCGGACTTTTACATAAAATAGAGTTAAAACGAAGGTAACACAGATAGACATAGGCATAACGAACTTCTAAATTTCTACGTTTATCTAAATATAGAAGTTAGTCATATCTGTAGTTACCTTCATTTTAACTCTGTTAAACAGGTTTTAATTTGTTATACATATGTATATATATAAAATTTTAATAATGAACAAATATAAATATTAAAATGGAGAATCAAAATTTCAAATTATAACCAAAACTACAAGTAACAGAATTATAATAAAATTATTTTGGTAACAAGATAGCACGATTCAAGATTAAACCTGGTAATAATTAAATCTTTGAAAAAATAGAACAGTTAAATAAAGAGTAATTTAGAATATTTATTGCTCTTGAAAAGCAAAATTATTATATAATTTTCAAAAAATGAAGATCTGAAAGCTTCATTACTTTTATATTTCCATAATTTATTTAGGCAATATCAAGGAAAAGAAATTTTAATGGGAGATTAAATTACAAATAACTATCCTGTTTTCTTTTAATTTAAAAAATGTTAATTCTTTTACACCATTTGAATTTAAGACCTACACAAATTGAAATATCTTCATTAATAAAGAAATTAATATGAAAGAAAAGTAATTGTGTGCAATTTTGAAAAATTTCTTTTTAAATAATTTCTATAAAAAATTTGACTATGACAGGACAACAACAAAAAAAGTAAGCAACTGGAAGGTATTCAACTGAACATTTATAAGAAAAATAAACAATGATATGTAAAATTTCTTCACTTAAATAGCATTAAGTTGCAATTAGAAATATTTGAATGAATGGACATTAAAAGGTTGGATTGGAAACCATTTTACAGTATATTATAACATTATTTAAACTGTAATCACTGAATTTCACTGACATCTTAAAAGTGAATGCCAAGTTATAAACAAGTCAACAATTACTTTTCTCGTTTTTTTTTCAAATCTATTATTTACAAAAAAAAGTAAAAAAAATTCGTACACCTTTTAAAATCTTAACGACTAATAGACAAAATATGTATAAATTGACACAAAATACTTATCACTAAAGCAAACCTTAAACAATGATCTTTAAAAAAATCTATATTACAAGGTACATTAAAAAAATGTAAGATTCATTTGTCTCAGTAGAAATTGAGATTACTTTGCACTTTTCCTTTACGATTTTTTCCGAAATTCACGTATATCCAGAAACATAAGTTATTAAACATATTGTACTTCACTATGTGTAACGGTCGTCCTATTAACACTAAACAAGGTTTCCGTTTGGTAGTAAAGTTTTTAAATAAGAAAAGAGAAAGGAAGTTTGAGGATTAATTTAAGTACATTATTCACACTTTGTAACAGCCTATAAATCACTTATCTAAACAGAAATAACCTTTTAACTAACAGCCATAATTGAACTACAATTGAATATGGAAAATAATTGGACATTACGAGTTGTATGACGTATTTATTATGACATACCAAGCTACTATTTATATACCTATATAAAAAAACATTACAAGGAATTTAAAATATAAACAATAACTACGACAAGTTTTCGAACAGTAATCCTTCATCTAGAGAAGAAGAAGCTTGAGAAAAAATCTCTCTAGATACATCTATTCTTTTGATAATTTCCCAATGAACAGTTTTTTTCTGTGTAATTTCCAGTTTTAATGTGTGCAGTTGGACTCCTAATTCACTTATCTATATCTATTTTGTAGTTCTTTCATCGTAACTATATATATATATATATATATATATATATATATATATAAAGATTTCACATAAACACGTGAAACAACAATCAATGATCAAACCACAATAAGAAATGGGAAAACAAGACTAAGATCTTTCAACCGTAACAAGCGGTCTTCGTCAGAGTCAAAAACCCAACTGAAGTCAGTTGGGTTTTTGACTCTGACGAAGACCGCTTGTTACGGTTGAAAGATCTTAGTCTTGTTTTCCCATTTCTTATTGTGGTTTGATCATTGATATATATATATATATATATATATATATTATTTTCAATAAAACAACGACATGTTTGGTCTCGTAGACCATCATCAGGCTAAGCTTACGACTAAAGTATAGGGTGTATTACAATGTAATGTCACATTGTGTGAGAGTCAATGCACAAACTGAACCTACATACCTGAAAACACCCATCTACATCTACATACCCCCTCCTCTCATCAACCACCCATTGACTCCCACACAATGTGACATTACATTGTAATACACCCTATACTTTAGTCGTAAGCTTAGCCTGATGATGGTCTACGAGACCGAAACATGTCGTTGTTTTATTGAAAATAATATTTAGCTAGTTCTTAAATAGTGTTAGATATAAATAGTGTTAAAATGAGTAGTTATGAAAAGGAAAGTTTGGGCCAGTTGATTTTTTTATTCCCCAAGGAACTGAGAAGAGCCTGTAGGGCATTAGAGAAACTTTCAAAAAAGGTAACCAAGCATGAAATTGGCATAAAATTTTTAGAAACTTGTTTGCAAGAAGGATTGCTACCAACCTTCACTAATATATATATATATATATATATATATATATATATATATATATATATATATATACCAATTAAAAGAAACGATCCAGCGGACTTTTTTAAAATAGAATAAATTCAAAACGAAGGAAACACACAGAAAGACACAGACACAACCCACATCGACATTTCGACCATCGTCGTCATCAGGAGGTGCCAAGAGCGAAGAGTCTTGCAGGAAGACAGGGCGGTACTCTGAGTACCGCCCTGTCTTCCTGCGGGACTCTTCGCTCTTGGCACCTCCTGATGACGACGATGGTCGAAATGTCGATGTGGGTTGTGTCTGTGTCTTTCTGTGTGTTTCCTTCGTTTTGAATTTATTTTATTTTATATATATATATAAGATTTCATAAAAACACGTGAAATAACAATCAATGATAAAACCCACAATATGAAATGGGGGAAAAACTAAGATATTTCAACCGTAACAAGTGGTCTTCGTCAGAAGGGTTGGGTTTTTGATTCTGACGATGACCGCTTGTTATGGCAGATCTAAATAAAGAATAAAACAGCTAAAAATTAAAACAGCAGTTACCACAAAAACAAATAAGGAGAAGTAATAATAAAAAATTAAAAATAAAACAAAAAATCAATAACAAAACTCTTAACGGTTTAGGTTGAGCCCAAGGTTAGAACGATCTTTAAGGATGCAAATATGTGCTTCTTTGGAAGCTCTTGATTAACACAGGGATTAAAGTCTGTGATCTGTTTAAGGACGTGGACACGGAAGCAATCAATAAATCTACAGAATCTTGCATAGGTTGCGATGGGTAGGTCTGCATTGACCAACTGAAGACCTGTGACCACTTATACGAAGACTCAGCTTAGTGGAAGCCAAACCAACGTAGAATGCGTCACATTTAGTTCAATCCAAACGGTAAACGCAGTTGTGAAAACTGCAGGAGGTGTGAGCATGGATGGGTGGATTACATTGTTATTAAAGGACAAAGTAAAATAACGATTAAACGAAAAGAACACGGAGAAACAATAACAAAATTCACTTTAATATCTTGACCCTTGACAATCGTCATCATCAGGAGAAGAAGAACAGTTCTTCTCGGCTGGGTAACAGTAACTAATCTGAAGATTCTGAGTTGTTGCTTGTCAACCCAGAAGAACTCTTCTTCTCCTCCTAATGACGTCAAGGGCGAAATTTTGAAGTGAGTTTTGTTGTTCCTTCTTCGTGTTTTTTTTCCTTTTAATCGTTTGATAAGTTGTCCTAACGGATTGTTTTATAGTTTGAATTGAATATATATATATATATATATATAGTTCAATATAAACAAAGAAACATAGAGAAATCAGAAGAACACACTTACAGTCTCTAATTTTCGGTTTGAACCGTCTTCAGGAGAGATAAGAGAGGGAAACCAAGCGCACTGGATCAGAGACGGTTGGAGACCAACAGTGTTGCCGCATGCGCGCCCGTTCACAGAAAATAAGGTAGACAGGAATCAATTTATAATTAATTTATACTTTATAAAATAAAATAATGGAATATGAAAACAATAAATATATAAAAAAGAAAAAATTGAAAAAATAAGGGAAATTGATACAGAGAAATTGATACATAAACAAAAGTGCTGACTAAGCTATGATAAAATAAAATAAAACTAAGAATACAAATAATAATAACAAATGAAATAATTTAATAAAAAGTTCCTTTAATAAAAATTTAGATAATGTCTAAAAGTTCCTTGCCTTTTCACATTTTTTATTAAATTATTTTATTTGTTATTATTATTTGTATTCTTAGTTTTATTTTATTTTATCATAGCTTAGTCAGCACTTTTGTTTATGTATCAATTTCTCTGTATCAATTTCCCTTATTTTTTCAATTTTTTCTTTTTTATATATTTATTGTTTTCATATTCCATTATTTTATTTTATAAAGTATAAATTAATTATAAATTGATTCCTGTCTACCTTATTTTCTGTGAACGGGCGCGCATGCGGCAACACTGTTGGTCTCCAACCGTCTCTGATCCAGTGCGCTTGGTTTCCCTCTCTTATCTCTCCTGAAGACGGTTCAAACCGAAAATTAGAGACTGTAAGTGTGTTCTTCTGATTTCTCTATGTTTCTTTGTTTATATTGAACTATATTTGTCCGTTTTGGATCGTATTTCCAACGAAAAAAAGTGTATATATATATATATATATATATATATATATATATATATATATTATATTGTGGAAGACATCAATGTCTCTGTCTGTCTCCATCTTCTCCTCAAGACCAACAACCTTTCGAAAATAGTAAGTGTACAACAACCTTTCGAAAATAGTAAGTGCATTTTTCTGAAAGTAACCAGTATTAACTTCCACTTTTCAATAAGTTCCTTTGGATGAAATTGTCATTTTCGAATACATATACATACTTTTATTAATGAGAAATGGAAAAAATATACTATTTTAAAAATGTCAAAGGTTAAAAAAAAGTTAGATAAATATATTAATAAGAAAAATAAACCTTTTTCTTTTAATAAAAAGTTTGTTTGAATAACCAATTGTGCATATTGTTGAAAATCTACGGAGATCATATTGAACGAAAAAAGAGTAGTATTTTTGAAATGTTCTGGCCATTTTAATTGAAAAGTGACCAAAATAAGAAGAAATAACTTCAATATAAAAATAAAAAAATATTAACAAGCTATATACATTTAAGAAAAATTAATAATTTTGTTTGTAAATAAACTCATTTTAATTAAATATATGTGATGATATTAAAGAAAAACCTTTTTTTTTATTACACATTATTTCATTTTAGCTATTAATGAAAATTACTTTTCGTTATGGCGAGTTGAAAAAAAAAATAACTGAAAACTGGCTACGAAAATAAAGGGAAACAGTAACTTTATTTGACTACCTTGGTTACACTGTAGTTATTGAAAACCGTAGCTTAAGCCATAATTATACGTTTGGTAACAACAGAGTCACAGCAAATATTAACATTAAAAAAAAAATACTATTTATGTGATATCAATTTGCTATTGTCAATTTGGTCACTGACTTTATAGAACTGTCTCTATGTGAAGAAAAAAAAACACATTCTAACAGAAATTGAATAGTAAATCTCTTTTGGCACATACCGTTACTAATTTCTTTGACAATTAAAGAATGCCTCAGGTAACTAATTACAATATTTTAAATATACTTTAGAAGTATATAGCAGTATTTAATACATGTTTATATTCTATTTAAAAAAAATTATTTACTATATAAGAAATTGCTAAGAAGATAGTATTAACAAATGTATACCTGCAAGAAGGCATTGTGTATGAATTACTTCAAATGAAATTCCTTGTACACTTAATTAACCATTTTTCAGGTTAATCTTTGAAGTAGTAGGCATATATGAAATATATCTATAATTCCTAACTAAGTAATGAAAGAAGTAGTGTACTTTGATACACAATTGCGCATTACATAAATCTTTATCCATAAAACATCGATTGTGATGTCGTCTTTTCGAGCTTTTTATTAATAAATTAGCTTTTATAGTCACTTTTATTTATAAATGTTTAACAAATAAATAAGATGAAAAAAAAATTATAACAAGCTAACAGATTCTACTTCGAAAAATAATACAAAAAAAAATTACCACGAAATCTGGATTAAAAACCAGTGATTGTTTTTAACATCAACAATCCCTTGCGTCTCTATCGTTACTATAGTGTCCATGAATTACAAAGAGGAAAAAAAAAGTTAATATTACTAATATGCCAAGTCAAAGAGTAACCAATAACCACAGAGCAAGCTCAAGTGCCTTCCAACAACCATCAGAATAAAGGTAAAATATCCTTTAAGAACAAGTATCCTTGAATCGAAAAATTTTTTCTTCTAAATTTTTAACTGTTTATTTTCTTTAAATTTAGTTATTTTTGAGAAAGCTTAAGTGGTTAAGCAAACAACAAAAAAGTGACACATAATATAGAGACATCATTTTAAGTGCTAGAAAACAAGATCGGAGGTTGAGTATAGTCTGAAACTACAAACCTGTAACTACACTGTTTGTAATAGGTGTGGGATACCAATTCATTAAAATATCCATTGAAATAAAAACTAATTGAGCGTTTTATGTTTCCACTTGTATAGTATTTATGATGATACAAATCTTTTTCCTGTATCTGACCTTTTGTAGACTGGCGCAGAGGATGTTTCCATAATTAATGTTAATTCTTAGTTTGTAAATGAACTTAAATTTACTAGCATTTACAATTTTAAATGAAGAAAGTAGTTAATTATTTTTTGATAAAACTGAAATAAAACATCAATATAAAAACTATTTACGTTTTCACTATAGCGTTGGCTAATAATAATAAAATATTACTTGTAGTATGTACCACAGAGATTGTTGATGACGTAATAGGGAACTTTTCAAACAGACCGGTTTTTAAAACTTGCCTAGTTTTGAATGATATGTGATGGACGATGGACAAATTCCAAAACCGGTTAGGCAAAGAAGAAAATGTGAAGCAACACTACTGATAATGTTTTAAGATAACAAGTTTATTTAAATCAAAATCCTAAAGGATTGATTCAGATATTTTACAAGTTAAACAATTAAATAACTTAAGTACGAAATATTTAAATCGATGCAGTACGGATAAAGCACAACCATGTTGAAATATAACACATACACTTTGAATTGTGACCTTGCCATTTAAAGTTGACCAAAGTTTGCGTTTTGAGCTAGATAATAATAGAAGAGCTGGTTGAATGTCACCAATTGAACCTGGGCTCCAATACAAACCGCCTCAGCTCCTCGCTGATGTTTTCAGCGGTATATCCATCACTAGCCTGATTTTCTACTTCTGTGAATGGATTAGTGCATTCAGCATAAGTTGCAGTTTCCACGTAGTTTTGCTGCATATAGTTCAAAGGATTGACTTCCATGTAATTTAAGCCTGAAGTTGATGGAACAGATACTGCAGAAGGTCCGGCTAAGCCTAAAACACAAACATTATTACTGAATAATTAAACATTTTATTTGAATAAAGTATTTTTGAATTGTACGTACCAAGATTACATTTACTAAATTTACATCGGTTACACAGAGTATTTCCGAAGTCTTGAAGAATTATGAATGGTGATAAGATTAAACTGGTACAATTCAATGTTTTTTTTTTGTCATACTGATAATTGAATAAAACAAAACTAAATCAAGAATACTTCTTCAATATAGGGGAGAATATGATTCAAAAAATAATGTTTGCGTAATTTTGACCCCTGTTGATTGTTATTGTTCATTTTTTTAAATTTATTATTATATTACAACTACCCTTAGAAGTGTAACAAGTAATGGTGATACATGATACATAAAACAAAAAAAAAATGAAATAAAAGAATGGAGAAACCACTCATTGGCGGTACTCCATATAAATTATTCTGATCACTTGATATTAGTTACCATTGCTAAGCAGGTCTCGGAGCAAACATTTTTTTAAGCTTCTAATATGGTTGGCGAGATGATAATTGCTGAATTAAAAGGTTTACGTTGGAGGGTAAAAATTCATGAAATTTGCGGTATTGTGATCGGATTTCTTGGTGTATAAAAGGAATTTTCAAATTGTTATGAATGGTATCATTAGAAACATAAAAGGAAGCTTGCACAATTTTTTAGAAGGATTATGGATTGGGCTGTTTGGATTCTTTGGATATTTGTATGCTTGATTGATCCCCGGATTTCGAGTCCTTAAGTCCAAATCGGTTTAAGTATTGTAGTATATATCAGTCTTTTGTTGCGTAAGAGTCAAATTTGATCTTTTGTCGAGAAGTCTAGATAACATCTTATATCGTCTCATTAGGTCCTGTCGTTTCAGTCTCGTATGTGGATTCCACGTCAGTCGTTTGTCGATGTACATCCCCAGATATCGCACTATGTTGGCAAATTTGTTCATTTGAAGAACTCAAATTTACTAGCATTTACTAGTTTAAATTAAGAAAACAGTTAATATTTTTTTTATTTTTTGATAAAATTGAATTAAATCATCAACATACAAAAATTCATTTTAGGGGACTGGCGAATTTTATTCATTTTTTTTAAAAAAAACACATTAGAGGAGGAAATTTGGCTATTTGAAAGGCTCAAGGGACAATAAAAGACATTCTCCGGATATCAAAGCAGAGACTGATACGTGTAGACATAGTCGTCATGAAACAAGCGGACTAACCAAAATCAGGGTTATATCGAAAAATAAAGCAAATCCATGATGCGATCACCAGGAGGCCCAAATATTTATATTTTATCTTATATTAAAGGAATTTGTAACTACTCAAAACTAAAACACAATGTTGTAGAAAACACATTTGTGGGGAACTAATTCTAGGTCAAACATATCCCTTCAAAACACAAAAAGATTGATCCATACTTGATTTAAAAAAAGAATTCAAACTGAATGATCATATGAAATCAGAAATCTAACATCTAATAGTCTCTAACCTGGAACGTATATTGAATTATTTGGGGATGGAGATCTGCTCGAGGTTATTGGAGGAACGGCAGCTCCTGCAATCGTAACACTGCCTCCAGTGAAGCTAGGGCTCAGCGAGACCATTGTCATTATATCTAGAACAGGGCATTCATATCACTACTGCTGTATTTATTATTGTCATTCCCTTATCAATTCAAACAACATTCTAATGGCACAACTTACAAGATATCAATATCAACAATATAAATACAGACTTAAAATTTTATTTTAAGTTATCTTTTTAACAGTATAAATAAAAATATATTACCATGATAAATAAAAACTATAACTGTAATGATTACTATAATAATTATATTATTACCATATTACTATAATTAAATGATATTTTTTTTTAGCACTTTCGTAAAAGTGAGTGTAGTATACTTGGAGGCTGTATGGAGTTTTGGAATCAATATTCCAAGATTACTGAAATCATCATGAGCCTGAAAGTTATGTTGATCTCCAGCTTAGTAAATTCTATGAAGATAACATAATGTTCATGATGTGTAGGAGACAAGACAAACATAATGAGCAACTGATTAGTAAGAAAATAGATAAAATCATTCAAAGAGTTGTAATAATGTTCATGATGTGTAGGAGACAACATAATAGACAATGTAAGATCATTCAAAGAATTGTAATAATGTTCATGGTAAGTAGCAGACAACAAAACATAACATAATGTTCATGATATGTGTGAGAGACAACATAATAGACAATGTAAGATAATAGTAGGGTAAAAATCTAATGAAATGGTCTCCACATATAAAAATTTTAATGATATAAACAACGCGTTTCGAACACGTAGTGTTCTTCCTCAGGCCTCATTTTTATATGTGGAGACCATTTCATTAGATTTTTACCCTACAATGAGTAAATACCACATAATAACTGATTGCACTACATTAGAATGTAAGATCATTCAAAGAGTTATAATAATGTTCATGTTGTGTAGCAGACAACAAAACATAACATAATGTTCATGATGTGTAGAAGACTATATAGTAGACAATGTAAGATCAGTCAAAGAGTTGTAATAATGTTCATGGTGAGTAGCAGACAATATAACATTATGTTCCATGATGAGTAGAAGGCAACATAATGAGCAATGGGTTATGTTCATGATGAGTAAGAGATATATAAGTAACATCATGATGATCATGCAACTGAATTTTTTTTCATAATAACTAAACTTTACGCAAATAAAAGTCTATAATTCATAGAGAATGTAAAGCTATCTGCCCCAAGACTGTATTATGCAAGGTACTTGTAAAAGATCCCACTCTTATGAACTTGATTCCTAAAAATTTACGTTTCCCGATTACAAATGAACCCAGACATGTGGTTAAAATTGGTGCCAAAGAAACAAATGAGCATAACTTCCATACTTAAAACAGTACTGGTGGTACAAGCACTTAACTCGAAAACATCTACAACATACAAAAAAGTAATAAATGATATATATATATATAATTACCAGACTCAGTTTTCACAGTGATCGCTGGAACGTCTACTAACATGGATCCTGAAACAAATGCAATTTCACAAATTAATTGTATAATTGACCACAATATCATTCAGAAAGAAATACTTCTGACTCAGTAATTAGAAATCCGTTACATCTATCTATCAAAAATATTTAAGAGCTAAAGTTCGAAAAAAATAAATAAAAATACGAATCTGATATTAATATCTATACTACTAATGGTTATAATTATGTGAAAGAAATGAATGTCGCAAAACGAAACAGTTTTTTTAGAGAATCGAAAATATATGAATTTCAGATATAAATGTGTAACATATTTTGTGACAAATACAGCCAAGTTAGATTCATAAAAACTTGGTAGTCATAAATAATTATTTAAATTATAATCTTTAAAGTTTTCACAAAGCAAAAGGATTCCCCAACCGTGTGGCCCAGAATAACTACATTCATTCCATTCTAAAATTACTACTACTATTCTATTCAAAAATTGTGTCCTAGTTTTCGTATGCAATGATAAAAGGCACCCTCATGGTACAAAGAAAAGAGAAATAAAACTATTTTGTTCTGAGGTAAATTACTTTAATTACTTTTACAGGAGGCTTTAATTACCATATAACAACAGCTTTCATTAAAGATAACTGTAATATTAAATGTTTCTTTATCACGATTATTAGTAATGTTTATTCCTTGTATTTATATTTAGTTATTATATTTAGTTGCTCTCTGATGACATATAATTGAAAGGTCTTAGAGCATATTCTCTGTGTTTTTTACTTTTTCCTTGTGGCTTATACGTTAATTAATTTTCATCATGTGTTTATTGTGATTATTTAGTGTATATATATATGAAATCCAATAAGGGGGGAACAATAGGAGTCATTACAAACAAAAACTAACACATGATAAGGAACAGGAGAAAACCGTTTTTCGAACGAAAGACCAGTATTTCGAACAGCAGCTCACAAATAGGGAAAGATAAAAAGAGATTGAAGCGAAAGAGGCATTGTTCTTAGACAGAAGAGTCAAAGAGGAGTCCCTTTATAGTGCGTTTATAAAAAAAAAAAAAAAACTGTTCACGAAGACTAGTCAAATTACACAAAAGAACTGACACAATTCACATCTATATTTCGACTCTAGTCTTTATCAGAGTAGAAGTCGTCCTGACCAAATAAACTCTATTCACGCTTATATTACAAGAGTAAGGGTGGCTGCCTAGCCACTCTGCGAGACTTCTGTCAAAGCTCAGTAAGGTTATGGAATCACTAGAAAAATCCACGGTTGAAAGAGGTGGAAGAGCAGAATGTTTAAAATTTTGGGTAAAAATGATCAGCTCAGAGCTGCAATGGAGCCAGAGAAAATAAACAACCACAAAAATCTTTATAAGCATGTAACAAGGAACGAAAAACTTATTTTCTGCATTAGTCATAAATAAATATAGAATTAAAGGAGAAATTATCGTGACCCTCGTGACAGTGTCATTTCGAATTGAAAGCTTTATGCTTGAGAAGCCAGCCAGAGTAAAACGGTAAGCAATGACGGGGCTAGGCCCTCACTCATCTTTCTTATTAACAAAGTGAGGTTTCATCAACGGTTACTACGAGAATGGATCAGTGGGATTCAGGATTCAGGAAATCATTAATGAAATCAAGGATGACTCTTTGAATGAAAACGTTTTGAAGCATAAAAATAAGCTTCAAAGAAAGCCTTAATCACTAAATCAGGGAGGACGTACCAGAATGAATCTGTTAACCAATTAAATTTAGTGCCAATTGAGAGAATAGTATTTTCCATACTTATCTTCTCCTCTCTTTTTAGATCCGTTTTGTAACAGATATTCCCACCAACGGCAGTTCTAAGCTTTACCCAAAGTTCTAAGTTGGAATTTTAATTCATTCTCCTCTTCATTTTCCCTTATAATATTTTCAGCACTTTCATTACTTTTTTTTCACTTACCCTTAACAATAGTTAATTAACTGCTATACTTAATACCCTTAAGGGGCCAGGTTAGTTCAGTGGTTAACCTACTTGCCTCTGGGCTGGTGGTCCGGTTTAACAATAAAAAAAATACCCTTAATAATCGCTGCAGTTCAATCTCTGAAGTCCAGGCAGTCCAGTAGCTTGCGTGCTCACCTCTAAACTGATAGATCTGGGTTTCAATATTCCCTCCGACCCTCGGTTTATTCATGCGGATGAAAAAATCTGAGTACCTCTTGAGAGAGGTCATTAAGCCGTCAGTCCCGAGTCCGTACGATATCAAATACTCATTGAAGATCCCTACTCTAAACACATTTGAGTTAGGCACAATTTACGACTCCCAAAGTAGGATGTTCATTATGAGGTATCACAAAGTGCCAATCTTTGGTGTATGTGTGTTCTCACTTGAGACATTCATTGAAACCTAACTTACAGTCAACTCCAACAAACATCACTATCGACTAGCCACCCACTTCATATTAGGAAATATGTTCTTAGGCCAGATTCATTCTATTCAATTCACTGGATTTGTAATAGAATTAAAAGATAAACATCTCCATTTTCAACATCCTAGAAAAATTCCTTCGTTGTGCTACCCTATTCCCTTATTAAATATTCTTTCTACAAAATCATGCTAATCCTGGCGCATTTAGAATCATGTTAATCTTACACTTCATTTTGAAGCATAAAGATTACAGTTTCAAAGAAACCTGTATAAACATCTACTTTAATAACAGCCTATCTAACTGTTATAGGAGTCATCCACTCCAGGTATTCACCTTAAAAAACCCCTACAGATATCTTCTCTATTTTATCTTCTTCTTCCTCAACAACCACCCAACCTTGATAATCTTACACACACTCATCTGCACAAGCGATTTGAAGCAATCCTTATCCTGTTGCTAACGATTCGTCTGCCAGGTACATTCAATGAAAGTACTAACAGTTAAGAGTTCTATATATGATACATTTGCTAACCTCTGTGTCAACGGTCAGGTCGTAGAGCTTCTGTTAACAACCTCTCAAAATTTTAAACCCTAACATTTCGTAGTTGCTAAAGATTCTGCGATAGATTCTTTCTGAAGATTACATCTCATTCTGACTTACTCTAGGAGCTTTCAAGAAGGTACACATTTTGCTGCTAAGAAGTACGCAGTTCACCTGCTTTAAACACCACAAAATGATTTTTCGTAGTTTTGTCTCTTTTATTACCTTCTTCCTTGACTATTTAGTTCTTAAGTATCACTTCTTTATCCATTCATTTGATCTACAATGTGTAACATTTTTTTTAGCCTTATTTCCAGTTCTTTACCTTTTTATAATCATTTAATATTCATATTGTCTAGACCATTTTGGTTTTAACTCTCTCTTTCCCTATTCCTTTATTTCCGCTTTCCTTTAATAAATATTGTTGTTTATACAGTGATACCTTGAGATACGATTTTAATTCGTTCTGTAACCATCGTCGTATGTCAAAAAATTCGTATCTCAAAGCAATTTTTCCCTTTAAAACAATGTAATATGTATTAATGCGTTCCAGCGATACTAAATCACTCAAAAAAAAAACGTTAAATTGCATATAATATAACATTTTTTGTACAAATAAACGAGTAATAACACACATATGGTAAAATAACATATTGATGCATGATAAATGTTAATAAAATCAATAAAAAAGAAAGGAGTTTAAATTGTTATTTAATTTTTTTTTTCAATTTTTTTTTTAGATTTGTTGTATCTAAGAATTAAGGCCCAGATTTTTTTTTCAAAAAAAAAATCTGGGTCTAAATTCTTAGATATCCCCATAATTTCTATATATTTTTTTTTTTAATCATCACTTTCATGTTGTGCCTTTTTGGCCTCATTCACTACGTGAGACCTTCGAAAAGTAACGATCAAGAGAGGTTAGGTTTGTTTCTGCCTCTTTTTTAAAATGTTACGAAAAAATGTGAGACACGTATCATTAAATAAGGCACTCGCTCTCCCAGTAGACATTTTCTCTGGGTGTCTTTTTTCTACGAAATCAGACACTTCCTGCCTGATGAAATCGTATCTCAAATTTTTCGTCGTATATCGGAGCAAAAAATGGTCGAATATTTCGTGTCGTATCTCAAATAATCGTATGTTAGGGCAATCGTATCTCAAGGTATCACTGTACTTATATTTTTGAACAAGCACGTGTGGCTGGGTGTACTGTTGGCTGCCTCACTGCATCACTAAGCCGGCGATATCTGTGTTTCCATCTTGACAACGGTTATTCAAAAATTACAGATTATCAGTGTGGTACCTATTGTATATCACTCATTTATTTTAATATATATATATACATAAAATACGCTGTGACACATACAAAGAACGTATGTGTAAGAACAAATGTTTATACGTAAGAAACAAAAAAAAAAGAGGACTCACTTTTCTTTCTATATGTCACAGTTTATTTTAAGTGTTATTCGTCCTTTTGGATCCCACTTCGTTTATCATATATATATATATATATATATATATATATATATATGTATATATATATATATATATATATATAATATATATATATATATTCTCACTACAATGAGAAATGGGGAAAAAGACTAAGAAATTTCAATAGTAATACGCGGTCTTCGTCAGAGTCAAAAACCCAACTCAGTATGATTTTTACCTTACTGTTGTCCAAACCCAACTCAGTAGGGTTTTTGACTCTGACAAAGATCGCTTGCTGCGGTTGAAGGATCTTAGTCTTTTTTTTCCTTTTCTTACTGGGATTTGAAGATTTATATATATATATATATATATATATCAGTTCACAAACGAAGAAAAGCAACACACAGAGAAAGAGACACACTTACAAACTCAAATTTTCGGATGATCCGTCTTCAGGAGAAAAGAGAGAATGGGCGACCAAGCACGCCGGAAACACAACGGCAGGAAACCCGTTTCCTGCCGTTGTGTTTCCGGCGTGCTTGGTCGCCCATTCTCTCTTTTCTCCTGAAGACGGATCATCCGAAAATTTGAGTTTGTAAGTGTGTCTCTTTCTCTGTGTGTTGCTTTTCTTCGTTTGTGAACTGATCTGCGCCCAGTTTGGATTGTTTTTCGAATTTTAAGTGGATATATATATATATATATATATATATATATATAACGAGATCAAAATTCAAGAAGAGTAACACACAGAGTAAGGAAACACACTTACAGACTCAAATTTTCGGGTAATCCGTCTTCAGAAGAAAAGAGAAAGGGAGACCAAGCACGTTGTAGACGCAACGGCAAGTAACCCGAAAATTTGAGTCTGTAAGTGTGTTTCCTTACTCTGTGTGTTACTCTTCTTGAATTTTGAACTCGTATTGTGTACAGTGTGGATCATGTTTCGTTTTATTAAGTGATATATATATATATATATATATATATATACAAAACTATAGTTTTGTTTCTATTCCACGGTCGATACTTTTATCAATATATATATAGGGTGAGAGAGTTACTAGCCGTTGTGCCTACAACATGCTTGATCCCTCTTTCTCTTTTCTCTTGTAGTCGGATTGCCCAAAAATTTGAGTCTGTAAGTGTGTTTCTTTTCTTTGTGTGCTACCTATCTTCAATTTTGAACTGTTTTATATATATATACTTAATAAACTGAAATACGATCCACATTAGACTAGAATACTGGGTCCTCATGAGTTGTGAATTAGCAGTTCTTTTACAGTATATCTAACAAAGATTACAGTTTAAGGTTTGGATATTGATTTCGTGAATAATGACGCTTTCCCAAGCACTCAAAATGACAACTGTTTAAACTTTCTTGAATTCTTAATTTAACTGCACCGATCACTAATCAAGCACAAGTAACTATCTGGCAGCTACCAATGTTTATAGCATTATAATATCAATTAATCAACTTATTAATCATGAGAAATCTATAAAGCAATGAAAAACTTGCTAGGTTAAGGTTATATGATACTCTTATAAATTATATACAATCAAAATTAGTTTCGTTAAAATTAAAACAGTATATTTACCATGCAACTATAAAATAAACACACGCAAACACATTCAGTTAGTAAAAAGAAGTAAGTTGTTATCTAAGCATGTGGTTAAAGCAGTGATTTTTTATACGAAAACCCAAGAAAACATTTGCCTTAAAGCTATCATTTTCAAACCAAAGAAAGCCAAAACCAAAAACCCACAACTACTGACCTGTTTCCCTTTGTGACAACCGATGATCAACAGTTTTATAGGATTTTAATAAATCGATCAGAACAACCTTTTATTCGTAATAAAGTACAAATGAATCAGTAAAAAACATTTTTTTTCATCTTTTAATTGAAATTTTTATTTTGTATAACCATTCATTTGTTGACCCGGAGAAAAGATGAATTAGTAAAAACTCCCAATATTTTGTGAATTGGCAAAAAAAACCACTATTTGCAATTCAGAAACCTATGAATAAAATGAAATATGACTTACATAACCATTTACCAAAATTATTCCAACTGGATTTACTGAACCAATGATTTAATAAAATAATCAAAGAAAAATAAAGAAATTGTTATTTGTTCAACTTGGACGTACTTGAGGGAAAACCATTAAAAGGATCCAACTGAGGAGACCAAAATAACCATAACTCCTTCGGATCATAGGTTATAGCAGACTGACAAACACGGCTGAGTAATAAGGAGAAAAAATTGGATTATTATTTATCTGTATGTATGGTATGAACCAAAGATTAGCGCACAGGAACCTGAATATGGCAATAACCTCAAGAAAATGTGGTAGAGAACAATGAGGTTCCTTATCTTTCAGATGCCATATTATCTGAAATTTTTTTTATTTTTTTTTTTTATTTATATCTCCTCACCTTTTAAATCAACTTCAAAATCTAACCACAGTGACTCCTAAATAGAGCACAACAAAATATTATTTTTAATTTAATAAATATATAATTTTTGCATTAAAAATTAATTTCATTATCCATAACCTTTCAAAATTAAACTCCGTTTTTAGAATTTTTAGTTTCTTAATTTGACAGGAAGAAGTCTGAGAATCTGATAAGAAACAAAAATGTATTTAAAGTTCGCTAGATGAAGTAAAAAGTTCTTAGTTACCTTAAAGAAACCACTAAACCATCGCTATCAAGGGAAAATTCTCATATTCGCTTTGTTCGAAATACAAGCTGTTTGCTTGAATGAACAGTTGCTTCGACATTTCCAGATTATAAAATAATTTAACAGTGACTAATTAATGAATAACTTTTTTTTTGTGGGATAAAAAAAAATTTGTTTAAAGAATAATATACTCTTCATCAAATTTATTGAATCCGCAGATCTAATTATTCGTAAAAAAAATATCCATTTCAACTAAACAAGAACGTCTCACAAGAAGACATCGAGCAGAACATTCCATTTTTGAAATTTTATAAAAATGAGCATCTTTATTCCCAAAGGAAAATACCTCCACCAGATTAAAATAGTGTCAAATTGCCCAAATATTTACAATGAAAACTCACTTAATTTTCCTTGATCCGGTGACTGATTTAAACCCTCCTCAAAAACCGGATCAACTCTTCTTCTTTTCGTTCTAGACGGTGAATCTAATAAATTTGATAAACATTAATTAGATAAGAACAATATACAAACAATAAATGTTAAAAAAAATAAGACAAATATCGAAAAATATTATACCTGGATCTCAAATAGCAAAAAAATTCGAGAATATTGAAATTGAACCATATGATTGTTTCAATTCCCTAAAACAGGTTCTTTACTTATCCCTTATAGTATAAAAAGGACTCTTAGATATGTTGTAGAATCTAAGCTGAACTAGTAGAATCTGTTACTGATTATTAAATATAACAAAATCCTTACTTTACCACTTTTGGAATACAGGGAATCAGTAATATTTTTCGTTAATTATATATTCTTAATAATTATTCTGAGTAGTTTTTTTTTCAAATTGGTGAAGGTACATAACTTACTACAATATAGTATGTCAGATTTGTTTAAAATGTTTGAAGGTTTTTAATAAATTAGATGTGAAAAAAATTGTTTCAATTTAACAAAAATACTTTATATTTTAAAAAAAAATTAAAAACAACTTAGTATTTCAAATATATGTACCAATACAGATGACGGTTAAAGATATTTTATATCATTTTTGTGATTCATTTCGGTTCACGATAACCCATGTAACTATTTTATGTCTAGTATTGGTATTAAAACTCATATTTCACAACATAGATGTGGATCCATAATGCTGTTTATAAAGATATTTCCCAATTTTATTTAACATATATTTATATTCATTTAAAAAAAAAACGTAGCCGGTGCAGTAACCGCTGTTCTACATAATGAAATAAACAAGTTATAATTTTTATTAAAATTCAGCTAAAATACAAAACAAAGAAAAACAAGAAATAACATAATACCTTAAATAATACTGCAATAAGTTTTATGAAAACCTTGTACGTATAATGTTTTTATTGTCAATTTTTATTTATTTTTTTTTTGTAAAAAAACATTACTAAATTTCCAAGACAAACACAAAAAGGACATAACCCTAAGAACTATTTACCCTATTCATTATTACAATTTAAAATTATTTAAAATGTTTGATGTCTTAAAAAAAGGATAGTGCAGTTAGAAAACATTAAAGAAGGAATAAACTTTATAAACTTAACCTAATTTATAAACATATGTACACAACAAGGATAATAATTTAAAAATCTTTAACTGAATACAATACAATAAAATTTTTGTAAACAATTCATGTAGTGCAATATTTGCAAAAAAAAACAATTATATGCAGTGTTTTAAACACTGTTTCGAAAACAAAAAATGTAACGTTAATATACTAAAACAATTAAAATTAACATTTGGCTTTGCCCTTAAAATTAATTTTGATTGCTTTATATGCGTAGAGATTAACAATTCTAAACAATAGAGAGTAAGATAAAAAATATGATTTGGACACAGGTGTTGTCAAGAGGAAAACAACAAATAGTATTAAGGTAATTGATTTTTTTCTCAAAACCCAAGCTTAAACTATAATATTATACCACACTATTAAAAGAGGGAATGCGAATCACAGTTTGCTAGCTACCAGATGTTCTGTCGACTTTCTGTTCACTAAATGATTCAATTTAATTCAAATCAAATTCAATACCAACATTGTGACTAAATGACACAACAATGTCACAAAAAAGCATAAAAAGTATTTCAAAACCTTTCAAGTCTTCTTGTCAAAGTTCAAAGTTTATTGACAACAAACAACTTTGGTTTTCGATTGACAATGAAAGTCTTTCCCAGGGTGACAGTCTATATAAATGTACATGTATGTTTTGTAAAGAACATCATATTTTATCATAGGCTGTATTAATTATTTTAATGTTTAAGTAGTTACAATCTAGATTTCCCAGAATACCTTATTTTTAAGAACAAAAAATTTATTTATCGCATTTAATCAAAAATAAATCGTTTATCCTTAAAAAAAGAATTCTTCATTTCCAATCGCTTCAAAATTGGAAAAAATTGTATCTAATCCAAACATGACAGCAAACTGCAATGAATTAATTTCACCCTCAACTAATAATTCGTGAAAACAACATACTGGTTTAATGATTATAGTTTGTATCGTATTTAGTTTGACACCTTGAATTCTAGTTTAATTTCAATAATATTTTTAAGTTTATTTAAAAATAAGAAAACATTACCAATTATTTTATTTTTTTTTAAAATCTAATCAAAGCCAATCATTAGTAAAACTATTTGACTAGATGTCAAAACGTACAAAAAGTATTCAAACTTAAGTACTTATGACTAGAAACTGGAGGAAATAATGAAATATTCATTACTAATACATTTTTTTAGCATTTTTTCCCTTTAATTTCTCACAAAATGTGAAGTCCTAAATTATTTTTTTAAAGAGATATTAATGCAAACCTGAGGATGTTTTCAGTACATATATAAATGCATTATTATATTGACACTGAGATTACTTAAATATATGTATATATATATAGTCCAGTCCACATACATTCCACATTTGGAAGTGTAACGAATACTATATTTTCATCAATTTATTTTTTCTTTGTAAAAAAAATATTTATTTGAGTTTAAAATACTTATATCGGTTGTTACTTATTTATTCCATCAAAAAAAAATTCTGTTTCTAATACTTCTTAAAAACCTTTGTTCTATAAATGCTTTTTTTTTTCTTAAATTATGTTACTTCATTTGCAATCCACTTGTCTTAGATAGAAATCTAGGTCAATCTGAATTTACAAATGAAAGACAACCAACAAACACTCCATCTCATCTTTTTTTAATATTTACATTTTATTTATGTTTTGACAGTGAATTCAATAAGAAGCTCCGCAAATTATGTTAATAGTATATCAAAATATATATTAGATTTCTCATGAAATTAGATCAAAACTTTAACTAAATCATATGTTCAAAATTGTTATTAAAAATTATTTAAAGTTAAAATAGTTTGCTTTATTTTTATCTCAAATATTTTATAATTCAGTAATATGATAAGAATGTGAGTCATAATTTTTAAAATAACAACAAAACGAAGACAAACTTCATTAAGGAAAAGGGTATTCTTTTTTTTTATTTTTTTTTTTACAAGGAACTGAATAGAATTATTAATTTGCGAATAGTTTATTTAGCTTTTTGGCTCTCTACTGGGCTGTAGTAGAAGGACATTTCGTCACACTCAGAAAGCGTAGCTCGAGGAGCGAAGGTTGTATAGAGAGCATAATTTTCGGCCTCTGTTAATTCTACTTTATTATCACCAATAATTTCGGAATTAATGGTCCTAGAACTACCTTTTGTTCCAACACTACCAGCTAATGATTTGGCTTTCTTTTTTTTGGAAAAAAATAATTTTTGGAATATATTTAATTTAGTTTTTTCTGGAATCGGGGGGAGATTTTTAGCTGGAGAGGTTTTCTTGGCTCGTTTAGGAGGGAGTGGTGGAAGTACATTTGGATCAGGAACTTGAGGCTTTGGAGCTGTTGGTCTTGGTGGAGGAACATCCTCATAGCCGTCAATTTCATTCATTGACAGTGGATTCTTCATCGCCATTTGAAAACTTGTATAGAATTCAGGATTAGTTGGATCACCACCTGGGAACATTTCTTCTAAATCTTTAACTTGATCCAACAACTCCTTCAAACTTCCTTGCGAATTCCTTTTCCTGTTTGGACTTGAACGGGCTTCCATAACAGCCTCCCCTCCTCCATTTGTCTTTATAAATTCCACTTCTTCCATGATTTCTACTTCTTCAATCACCTTTTCAATTTCACCATCTAGATTTGTCTCTTCAATGTCATTGGCTTCTTCAATGTCTTCGCTCAATTTCATTTTCTTTTCTTCTACCGTCGTCTCATCGAACAGCCCCTGATTGCCTTTACAAAACAAACCCCTTTTAAGAGACAGAAAAGGTGCTGTACCTGACTCGACAGGATAGATGATGAATCGCCTCGGTTCGCTCGTACTACCATTTGATGGTTTCTTCAGCTGTATCCATGCATTTACAGGTTCTTCAATCTGAAAAGACAAAACTTAAATTTATTTTTGCAATAAATCCCTGCTATTTTTTCCCCGTAATTTATTATTTAACATTCCCTGGTTTAAACCCTGGTAAATTTGATTTTATACTCATTGTAGAGTAAAAAGCTAATGAAATGGTCTCCACATATAAAAATTTAATGGTATAAACAACGCGTTTCGAACACGTAGTGTTCTTCCTCAGGCATTAACTAAGGATGAGGAAGAACACGTTGTTTATACCATAAAATTTTTCTGAGGTAAAATGGATAAACAAACAAAAGTCTCTACACAAATGAAGTTTTATTCAATGCGTTTCGAACCCTTTGTGTTCATCATCAGGAAGACACTATAATACAAATTATATCTAATCAGTTACAAAATTAGAGTGAAATAATAAAATTCTCTAAATTGAATTTTGTTATTTCACTCTAATTTGAACTAAATTAAATTATTTGAACTATTATTTATACTGAACTTCAGTACAGTTGAACTAAACACTGTTAGTCTGCCTATAGTTTCTGAAACAAGTATAAGGCGAAATGGATTAATACACTTTTATTCTGAATATAATAAGAGGAACTGTTTGTTTTTTCCTTATCCTCTACATCTATAGGATTTCACTATCAATGCTGGGGAGTGGAGAAAAGTGTATTAATTTATTAATATTCATCCGTTCCAGTTAGGGGTATATAATATGGTTGATTCTACATCGAGAGTTCTAAATATTGCCTTAGTCAAGTTTATTAGGATGGGCATCTTTAACATGTATCTGGTGTCATACAGACTCAGACAAAAAGGTTGTACGTTCTCCCTAGCAACAGCGGGCACAATGTTTTTGTGCGCTAAAAAAAAAATTAGTGCCAATATTCAAAACTTAATAAAACTAACAGCATTCCTTTATTTAAAATTTGTCAGTACCAGCCAAGGTTCAAAAGGCCTCTTGCTTATCTGTGATAGTCTTCCTACAAGTAAGTGCCCTTCTGGAATGGTCTAAATCGTAAGGCTGGGTAAGAGAGTAGCTCCACTTAATTCAGACGGTTAGAAAATTGTTAAACTAATGCACTACTCAAGCAGGTGTATAGCAAAGACATTGTGGACTTGCTGTTTCAACTGAATGTTCACTAAATATGACTCGGTAATAGCAAGGCGAGTCTGGTTCAACCCATCAGTGGGTGAGCCCTTTACTCAGTGTTGCCTCGTGGTGGCTGTGTTTCCAGACCCAATGTAAGTGCTCTAACTTAAGAGTTAGACGTCGCTATATCAGGAATGTGTTAGTTACTGCTACACCAATAACAACCAGCGCCAGCTGGACACAACTTCTAACTGTAGGCATGCTCATCAGGTAGATATAAATATATCATTTTAAGGACTCTGAGGCTCAGGTTACCCTGAGAACTTTATTGAAAATGCAACACACATTAACGACTGAAATCCAAGACTTGGGAATCCCAAAACGACTATGAAATCTAGAACATCTGAGAGTAAATATGTTAAGATAATTTCAGTAAAGTGAAGTTGCTTGGTTTTTTTTTTTAAGTAAACCAAACTAAATTAAAGAAGTTCCACTTGATTAACTTAAACTAACTTAATAGATATGAGAGTACCTGTAAGGTCCTATATCGAGGTGTTTTGAACGTGATGGCCACTTGTTTATGAACCTGAGCCGGCGAGAATTCCGCGTAATCTTCCCACACGATCAAGCCGTCTCTCTCTTCAAACAACCGCACACTGATGTCTTCTGTAAATTAAATAACTTTTTATACATAACATTTTCACATAATTTGTGACAATAAAATTTTAATCATAAGAAAAAATTGAGAATCTTCTTAAGAAACAGGTAACAGCTAAGTTTGGAGTCACTTTTAATAAATTAGGAAATTTAAATTTAATAAATTTTATTAAATTTAGGAATTGTTTTGCTTTATAAGAATGTTGGAATTTATACAAATTATATATCACTAATACACAAGAAATTCTAAAGAGCAAAATATTTAACTTCAACATTTATATATTTCATTATTGTGGTATCTGGGAATTTAAATTCCCTAATAAATACGAATTGGAAATAAAAATGGCATTCTCAAGTGAATTTTACTTTAGAACTCGTGGTCTAATAAACCGAATTCTTACTAAAAGGAACTTTATTACAAATATATGATCATCATTTGATAACAAAATAAATAAAATATGATTTGAGAAATAAATTTCAAAATTGAGTTCCTTGACCTTAGAATATATTATCTGTGTCCATTAATTTAAATGTAAAAGCTAAAGTGCCTTATTTAGCAGGAGAGAACTTATTATCGAAATCATTGATAATAAATTAAATTTCATTATTTTAATCTACCTAACTCCATTGTGACATTTATATCAACAATGTAATAATTTCTCAACATTTATACTGTTAATATAATTGATAAACATTTACTAAGTTAATGTCAAATCCGACAACTACAGGCAGGTTTGGATTACTCTAAGTTAAATTAAATTAATTTAATTAAAATAAGTTAAATTATCTTTTCTAGGCTCGTACTACCTCTTCCAGTGTAATAAAATCCTGAAATTCTTATCATAACACACAGATTTTAGGTAGATACTTTCCGTAAAAATGTTCATGTTCCCATAGCCAGTAGTAGATTTAGCGAAAAAAAAAAATCTAAATTGACAAAATATACAGTAAATAATTTCGCGATCAATGACCATTATACTGGAGTTTTCTGTTTCTATAAAAAGATAATTTTAATGTTGACAGGTTTTCACCTTTGTTGACTTTTTCACATAGAAGAATTACGGTTGTTCCCCCACTAGCTGAAGCTGCACAATGACTCAACTGACATATCACTAAGTCTGCTGTTGCCTCTATAATAAAAGAATTCATTATTTAACAAATTTATGAAAAACTACTAATTACTGTAAGATATATAGCATATTAATTAATATAGTCTATATAATTCAACAGATACACGTCAGAATTATATTAACCAGCAAATAAAAGTCAGATGCTATTAAATGTATTAACTGTATAATATTAATTGTATGTAATAATTGAAATTAAGAATTACATATAAATTCAAAAGCAAGTCATACCATAAAATACATAAGATAAAACTACTATCTTAAAATAAGTAAAAGTGTTGGTTCCACTCTTGAAAGAAGTAATACATTTTGCAATAAACATTTAAAATTAATACAAGCATGCTTACTTTTATCATATATAGGCTCTGACACGACTGGCTCCAATCCTATCGTGAATTTGTTTTTAACAGGTCCTTCCAAGTAAGCCTGGAAACACAACCTTACGCAATTGAGATCTATGTTGCCAATTTGGTTTTTATGTTGAAACCCAGCTGAAAAAAAAGTTAAATTTTACTAAATAACACTAATTTTATAATAACTAAATTTTCTTAAGTATAATAATAAGTTTTGTTTGAAAAATGAAAGCACTAGTTATTTTTTTTAAACGAAATTATACATTTGATATTTCTTTTAAACGGAACTTTTTTTTATATGATTTATGAGAGAATTATAATTATAAGAAATCAAAGGCTACTAAAGGCACAAAAGAACAAGTTAGGCTTCACAAGGATAATCTAAGCAAGAATCTCTGTAACTAGAGTGTCAACCTATGATACAAGGATGCCAATAATACTTGAATTATTATTACTAATCAAATATAATAATAATTATAATAACGATAATCATTAAACAGTTTCACAAGAGAAGAGAAAAAATATTTACATATGTCAGGTTATTTTTAAAACTTAATAGTTGATTCAATAAGAGAGAGGGGAGAGAGAGAGAGAAAGAGAGGAGATAGATGGATAGAGAGAGAGAGAAAGTCTGTGTGAGAGAGAGAGAAAGTAAGTCTGTGTGTGAGAAAGAAAGAGAGATAGTGTGTGTGTGTGAGAAAGAAAGAGAGTGTGTGTGTGAGAAAGAAAGAAAGAGAGAGTATGTCTGTGTATGTGAGAGATAGAGAGTTAAGTTTATGTGTGAGAGATAAAGAGAGAGAGAGAATCTGTGTGTGAGAGAGAAAGAAAGAAAGAGAGGAAAGAGAGAGAGAGAGAGAGAGAGAGAGAGAAAGAGAGGAGATAGATGGATAGAGAGATAGAGAGAGAGAGAAAGTCTGTGTGAGAGAGAGAGAAAGTAAGTCTGTGTGTGAGAAAGAAAGAGAGATAGTGTGTGTGTGAGAAAGAAAGAGAGTGTGTGTGTGAGAAAGAAAGAAAGAGAGTGTGTCTGTGTATGAGAGAGAGAGTGTGTCTGTGTGTGTGAGAGAGATAGAGAAAGTCTGTGTGTGAGAGAGAAAGTCTATGTGTGAGAAAGAAAGAGAGAGAGAGAGAGTGTGTGTGTGTGTGTGTGAGAGAGAAAGAAAGGGAAAGAAAGAAAAAAAAAGAGAGAGAGAGAGAGAGAGAGAGAGAGAGAGAGAGAGAGAGAGAGAGAGCAGTTTTGTCTGTCATATCAAGGTGAAGTGCTGAACGAAAAAAATTGATGCATTCTACACCAAACTTTACAAGTAAATTAATTATCAAATTCAATCACATTGAATTATTGATTCTAAACAAGAAGAACTAAATTCAAAATACATAGAAATCTTTTTACTCTTGAAATAATTTATAATATTTAATACCCGTGCCTTAAAATTTTTCAGGAAAATTAAAATGTTGCAAAATTTCCTTAATTTCTGCTTATACCTAGAATTAATAGGAAAAATAATAAGTTACAAGGGAATTTTACATTAAAATTTTCACTATCACGTCATTCCTCATGAATAATAGTTTTGCTGGCCAGTTTGAAACTGTACTTTCAAAATCCAGCAAAAATACACTTCAGCTGCATTCACAATTACAGTTGACTACTCTATACTCACTATTATAAGATAAATGTCAGGTAGTAGGTTACGGCATGCTGTAGTAGCAGTTCTACGAAAGAACACACATAGACTATCATTGGTCCTTTGTGGTAGCACAACAATGAACATTCTACTACATTGGGAAGCCTAAATTTGACTAACTCAAATGTATTTAGAGTAAGAATGGATCTTTAACAAATATCTGACGGCTTAACGCCCTTTTCGGGGGACGACGTCCTCAGAAGGAGGGATTTACTCACCTCCCGCGTGAATAAATCGAGAACCAGAGTGTGTATGATTCCAGAGGCGAGCACGTGGTCAGTAGGCTAACCTGGCCCCCATGTGAGGTAATAAGCACGGGTTCTAATTTGTCTACTTCAATAAATGTTGAATAGAGCTTCTTCTGATTACCAAATTCACCTATTCTTTACAACAACATACTATTATTTAGAGGGCATCAAAATAAGTAATTCCAACGCAATGTCATCGTTAGCTAAGAGAAAAAAAAATGTCCAGACTGAGATGAGGTAGCATAATTCGTATGGGGAAAGTACTTTTCCCATATTTCGAGATCCCCCAGAACCACATAGTTCAGTTTATATATCAAATTTAATTGTGATTGGCAGCACACCATGCCACCCACACATATGACAAAAATATTTAAAATTGACGTAAAAACATAAAACATTCATTATAAATTCGAAATTGATTTTTTTCTTCAATATTACTATAACTGACATAGAGTACAGTTTGATAGAGTTAGAAGTGTAAAATGGCTTACTTCTAAAGGGATCCACCTTGATCTTTTCCCTAACCGATAAGGCCTCCTCGATGTCTTTTCTTTTGACACACTGTATACCTAGATTTGAGAATGAAGCAATCATATTGTCAGAGTTGAGTTCAGTAGTGCAGACTCCTCTTTTACACGACTCTCGACCAACCAGATTGTGAGGATGAGGTTTATAAGGCTCATCTCGAGTTACACAAGAAACAACTATCACAGCTCGACCTTTGTGGCCTACAATCTAAAAAAAAAACAATATATCTTTAATACATTCTGACCCAACAAATTAAATAACTGACTGGAATGCACAAAATACAAACATTAATTGATTTCGCCTAGCTGTAAATGCTGTTTGAAAGACATTTACAACATTAAATATAATTATTCAGGTAACAACTAATAGTTTCTAAGGAACCAGGTAAATACTATTTTGATTTGTAACCAGTAATTCTATCACTGGTTACAATTAACTATTAAGTTAACTTAAACACATCCACAAGAAAGTTAAGAAAATAAACAATATTTCATGGTCCAGCGGGATCCAGTGCAAAGGTCCTGCTGCACTGGATCCGAAGCAATAAGGTCCCGCAGCTCCCTTCCATCACAGAATATTTGGCTCCTCATAGACCCAAGGACAGATTTAATAAAAACATTAATTAATTTTTGTCACTTCTACTGTTGAGCAATTAAGAGACTAGCATATAAAAAAATTATACAATATCATATGGATGAGAACGAGGAATACTACTTTAGTGTATATATATATATATATATATATATATATATATATACAAGTTCAAAATTCAAGAAGAGTAACACACAGAGTAAGGAAACACATTTACAGACTCAAATTTTCGGGTAATCCGTCTTCAGGAGAAAAGAGAAAGGGAGACCAAGCACGTTGTAGACGCAACGGCAAGTAACACAAAATACATATATATATATATATTTTATGGCATAAGTAAATCTTAATACTTATTTTATTCAAAAAAGTAATTTTTAGGATTTTTTTTTTAAAAAAGTAATATTTTGAAACATGTGTTATGACATGTAACGGTCAGAATAATTATAAACGGTCACATTATAATTCAATACATAGAAACATTTACAGAGAAGAGAAAATTTATACATGTATTGTTTAATCAAAAACAAACAAGTTTTAAGCCGGCTAGATAAATAAACGTCAATGAAATTAGGTTTTATATCTACCTGTATCGTAGGATAGGTTTTATTTTCTGGAGTTGAATTAAACCCTGGTATACTTCCAGCAGATCTACCTTCACATTCATACCTGCAAGAACAACCAGTATAATATGATTTGTCATGTAGATGAAATACTACACCAATATACTACTACTGTTTGGAAAACATTTTATACTCGAGGAGCTTCATATTCTTGACATATTAATTTACACCTATTTTGTCAGAGACAGAGCATAATCGGTTATTTTTCTTGTTAAAAATTAAAAAAATATTTATTGAACAACAATTTTTAATTTAATAAACAAGACAGCACAATGATATTAACAGGCAAAGCACGTTAATAATAAAATAAATACAGATACTAAAATGTAACAAATCACCAGAGGAAATCACTTAGACAAAGGACTGGCATAATTCACTTCAATATTTCGACAGCCATCGTCATCAGGAGAAGTAACCTGCATAGTATCAGACAGCAAACTAGTATTGTGATGTATAAATCACAGTATAGAATTTCAAAGTGGGATTAAGATTTCTTAATCATTTACTGTAATCGCAAGTCAGAAACAGATTTATGTACATGCATACATATGAATGTTACAATACTTATTTATTTGGAGTTGATATTGAATAACAACTAAATGAATAGAAAGTTATGAGTTGATTTATAAAGTCCAAAGATTATCCAAGGCGTTAAATAAAAACTCCTGTTGTTAGTATTATTATTGTTATAATTATTATAATGTACCTTCATTACTCGTTAATTCTAATTATAAGAATTTACTATACAGGTATTCACGAGTTATAATAGTACATAAACGTACAGTAAATTATAATAGTAAATAAGTTCTCTGATAATGAATGGTAAATATTAACTGTACGGAATTCTAAGGATTATTTTTCAATGACACAAATGATCCTACTAACTAAAAACTTAAGATGTAAGTATTAAGTGTGTTTAATGAAAAAATGTTCTCATCTGTGAACATTTCACTAGTATCTCTCTGAACAACAATAGAAAGAATCAACAAACAAGTATCAACTTAAAAAGGACCTTCACAGAACGTATAGGTTAGGTTACGTTGCAGTGGCAGTCTCACAAGGAAATACATGTCGACTAAGCAATGGCTCGTTGTGATACAACACAATGAAGATTGATTCTACATATGGGAGTCCTAAATTTTGCTTAACTCCAGTGTGTTTAGAGTAGGGATCTTTAACGAATACCTGACATCGTACAAGCTCAGGACCGATGGTTTAACGTCCTTCTCCGAGGGACGACGTGCTCAGATTTAATCACCTTTCGCGTAAATAAATCGAGGGCCAGGTGGGGGTCGAACCCCGGTCTTATCAGTCCAGAGGCGAGCACGTTAACCACTGAGCTAACTTGACCCCACACAGAACGTATAACAATCTCATAAAGAAATGTATAAACATCAGATAATGAAATTTAGTCACTAAATCCGATTTTGATTCAATCCATACCATTCACAATTTCATTCTGAATTTCTTAAATTAACTAGAATTGATATGTGAAATATTTATTTGACCTGGGGCTCCACTGACCTCCTGGGAGGGGAGGGGGTATTATTAGTGATAGAGAGGAGGGTCATCAGCAATACAATACAATAAAAAGAAAATAGTCTGCCCCTACCTGAAGCGCACTGCCTTAGCAGCAGGTTGTTCAAGGATCTCAATATACGGAGTCCGAACAAGGGGTGAATGCCTATCCGCCATTTGA
Source organism: Hermatobates lingyangjiaoensis (assembly GCA_026182355.1). NCBI lineage: Eukaryota > Metazoa > Arthropoda > Insecta > Hemiptera > Hermatobatidae > Hermatobates > Hermatobates lingyangjiaoensis. Next base: position 431,779 of record JAPFBL010000287.1, on the reverse strand, counting down.
GGTAGGGTATTGTTACCACCAAACATATCTTCATTTATCACATCGACTGAGAACAAACAACCAGTATTAGAGAAAACACAGCATGTTCATTATACATTACATACCTAAATACTGTAAATGACTACCTCTACATTATTTCATGTCTCGATTTCTTTGCAGAAACATTAGTGTTTAAGGAATCCTATTTCATGTATCTATCATTTCATATTATTTTCAATATTACTATAAATAAACATCATACAAATAGAAATAATAAATTTCAGCAGAACCTAAAAGACAAGTATAAAAAGATAAAAATAGATAATTGCCATAATATCACCAACTGTAACCCCAATAAATTTTGTTTTTACATTTTATTCTGTTGGAACGCATAAATATAGTGTATATTCAAACTTAATTATAGATGTATCAAAACCTACATGTTAAGTATTCTTTTAAATAACAGAACTTATGAAAGATTCATGTTTGAGTCTCCATAATTTGCGAATATATTATACATTTCTGATATTACCATTCAAATATTAAGTTATTCGCACAATATTAGAAAACATAAATTATTATAAATGAGATTTATGAACAATGATTTGGAGAATTGTAGTATACAATTTGTTTCACCAATACTCCAGATGTACTGCCAAGAGGAAACCAATTGCTGGACTGCCCTACCACTTTGTAAACATGTTTTAGTCTCATTAGTTATACACTACATTGCACAAATTAGTGTTGCACTAAGTAAATTAATTCGATAATATCATAAATATATTATGAATATTTATTGAATCTATTAGTTGTCTACTTAATTAGGGAACCTTCATGTTCTTCTATGATAAATGACATATAGAAATTTTTGTGACATGGAAATATAAAATGCATGTATTTTTTTATTTTCTTGCTAAACTCAATTATGTATAAGTTATATAATCTATTTACCCCAGTATTTTTTTATCCGTAAATATTTATTATTTCTGGCAAACATATTGTGGGTTTTAAAAAGAACACTGACCCATCTGTGTCTCTACGAAAAGTTTTAAATGTACTTTAAATTATTTAATAAATCAAATATTTACCTTTTTTTTTTCTTTTTTTTTAAAGTCATTCACCAATAATTGTTATTCTATAATCATCAGGGTTTATTGAAATGAAATTTCGAACACAATTCAAATTTTGATTCATTGAATACACTTTAAATTTTAAAATTTAAATTTTTTTTATTACAGCACAGGTAATAATAGAAAAATTACTACCAAACATATATTATTTGTTCTGAAGGACGACTTGTTACATTATATTATATTATTTATAACATTATAAATAACTATTTCACTTGATCACTGCATTGCACTTTTATATGTTGTATTTAAAAATGGTGGTGTATTTTTTATAATTATTTTTTTAAAATATGTTCTATTTCAACTGATAGACCTCAATTATTTCAAGAAACTAAACACATTATCAGATAATATTATGTAATTGTTATTTATGCAAATTACATAAATAACTATACATATCAAATGACTAGCTATACATAACTTAGTTTACAAACAAAATGAAAAATATATATGCATTTTATCTTTCCGTGTCACAAAATTTCTATAAGTCGATTTATGATAGAACATTAAGGTTCCCCAAATGAGTAAACAACTACTAGATTCGATAAATATTCAATTAAAATATAAAGTAAGTACAAAACACATTAAAACTCTCTTAGTTTTGTAATTCTTAATATTCAGCAATGCTTTTTACTAATCGAATCCCAAATTATAACAAATAGACCATCTCATTAAATTACGATTCTTTACCACTAATATACAAACAACAAAACTTATTCAGCTAAGTTTTAATATTAAAATAATATCTCTTTCATATTAACAAATTATATAGGGTATTTTTCAAGGGACTGGAATAATCTTCTTGCCTCTTCATTTAAATTGTCCAGAACATTTCCAGTGGTTTCATTATCTTCACATATCCAATTTCCACTACTTTCACTGTTGTCACTATTAGTACTATAACTATCACTACTACTACAATCACTAATATCGACTTGTTTCGACTGCTTGTCAATCATCTTCTGGATAATGAGGTTCTTTGCTCAGTTGTTTGTTATTTATTGCAGTTGTGTATCAACTACGAGTGATATGATTGGTGGGTACCAGTAAACAGTTTTTGATTGGCTGGTTGTGGGGCTGGAATGGGCATGGTTATGGAGGTAGTGTTATCTGGTGGCCAGCAGATGAAATTATCGGAGCCAAGAGTTTGAGCACTCTGCTACTGCTGTTCAGTTGAGTGTTGAGGGCCGGTTTCCTTTCCTGTATTTAAATAGCTTCCAGAATTAGCAATTTTTGTGGACCCTTTTCCTTTAATATGACCGTTGCATTATTCACAAGGTCTTCCCTTTGAATACTGGTCTTATGGATAGATTCAGCATGGTTTCGAGGAGCACCTGTGGCTAAGTGCATGGTAAGTCTCCGTGATAGGGAAGTAGTAGTCATGCCAATGTACAAATTTTTACGGGTTTCACAGTCCTCGGTTCAGCAAGTGTATTCGTACACTAGGGCTGCTTCCTTCAACGGAGAGTCCTTGGGCTGGTTGTTGTTCCCCATGATTAAGTTTCTTTTTGGTGGGCCCTGGTAGTATATGCTGAGTGCTATACGATCTTGGGAGTTGGTACATTTTACATTGTTCTGGATGATGTTTTTTAAAATACTTTCGTCTGTCTTATAGTTGTCACTGAATTGATTTTTGTAATATATTTTGTGCATGGTACCTGTAGGTTCATTTATTCGTTTCGTATATTTTTCTTGTTCAGGTATTGCCGTAATAATTCATCAAACAATCCGCTGGGATACCCATTATTTATTAGCGCCTGTTTGATGGTTGTGATGTCCTGGTGGAACATCTACCAATTAGAGGCTATCTTGAAGGTTTTGTGGATGAGGGCTTTAACAGTATTTTTCTTACAGCGCAGGGGCATTCACTCTGGTAGTTGAGGAACGACATAGTGTTGGAGGCTTTCCTATACAAAGAAGTTACTATTTGGTCAGTTGAAAAATCTATTTTAACATCTAGGAAATGAATTTTGTTTTGGATAGAAGGATCAATGGTAAATTTCAAGCATGAATTGTTTTCCAGCTATTTTGAAGTTTAGAGAGTTGGTCTTAATTAAAATATTTTTCAACTGACCAAATAGTAACTTCTTTGTCAGCACATTATCAGAAATAATGAACAATCTAGTTAATTACTTGATTTATTTCAATAAAGTTCCTACATTTTTCTAATTATTAAGAAAATGTAATCCGGATTATTTTTTAAGAACAATTAGTAAATGTTTGGATGATATTGCTGTTAAAGAGTGTATTTCAATAATGAAGGATATCACTAAAGCATTAGCAACTGTTTAAATTCTTTGATCTTTGAACAATTTAAATTGCTGATAGTAAAATAAAACAAGAAACTATCACTACTAACTTATATTGTGATAATTATTGAAACATATAATTAATTATATCACTATAAATAATGAAAAAAATTGGCGATCTCAACTAATGGGTTATCAGTTAGAAGCAATTGATAACACTTTATCGTCAATTTTTTTATTATCATTTGAAACAGGTAATACAAACGTAATAAATTGACAGTAAACATTATAAATAAATGTTTCACTGGATTTCTTTTATTGCATTGCATTTTTAAATGTTGTATTTAAAAATAGTTATGTATTTTTAATAATTAGTTATTTTAAAATATGTTCTATTTCAACTGATAGACTTCAAATTATTTCAATTATAAGTAATGTAATTTTTAGTAAAATGATAAAAAGAAAAATGAACTTTTAAAACCTTTTCATTCTAGTTGTCAAAGTACTAAGAACTTTAACCAACGAGCAATTGAAAAAATTTAGAACTTTTTAATCAGTTGCATAAAGGATATTATATTTTCAATAAATAATTCATTTAAGATATTCATTTGGGACCCTAAAGTTAGATTTTAATTTTTACCTAGGTCTTATGTTTTTATTGATATACGAAAACATTCTTTTACCTTGAGCTCCTCCTACAATAGTTTCCACTATTAGAAATATCAAATTATTTAGATTTGCCAAAAATATTTATTAGTTTAATAATTAAATCAGAGAAAAACTGAACCTAATTTTGTTATTTTCATTAAGGTTTATAAATTGAAGGCATAATTCTTTTTTTTTTAATAATAAAATAATAATTACTAACATCAAAGACATAATCAAGTTTCACTGAGAAGTTTTCGTAATGAGATCATCAACCATAGTTCATTTCTTGGAAGCATATAACAATAACAACTGAAAAAATAATTAATTAGTAGAGTTTATCATATAACTAAAATGCTTCCATTGAATAGTTATTTTAATTATAAACTTATTAAAACCAGTAAGCGAATAGATTCAATTCACGTAAAACAAGGAGGTGGTACAAATGTATAAATAGTCTTCTGGAGTACAGCCAATTTCAAGAGTAAAACTTCAATTTGAAAACTAGTGTGTTAATCTAAAGCAGTTTTGTAACGGCTAGTCTAAGTCAGGCTTACAAATGATTTTTAATTATCATGAAAAAAAAATTGATTCCCAAACTTCCTATTTTAACAAATGTTAAAACACTGATTTGACACTTTAAAAGAAGCATACCTCAACATGTATGATAAGGTACGATGGAAAAATGTTACAATGCAGGTAAACTAAGTGGATGACCAATTAACTTCGATAACTACTAATGAAAGACTAACATATAAATGGAAACTACGAATAACACCTTAGAAAAAGTCAAACAACATATATTGATTTGATGAATTTATAAACTGACTTTGTAGGGTAAAAATCTAATGAAATGGTCTCCACATATAAAAATTTAATGATATAAACAACGCGTTTCGAACACGTAGTGTTCTTCCTCACGTGTTCTTCCGTTTCTTCCTCAGGAAGAACACTACGTGTTCGAAACGCGTTGTTTATATCATTAAATTTTTATATGTGGAGACCATTTCATTAGATTTTTACCCTACAATGAGTAAATACCACATAATAACTGATTGCACTACATTAGAAACTGACTTTGGTTTAATTTATCATAAATCATGAATGATTTGGTTAAAGAGGAAAAGAAATATTAAGTATTCACATACAAAAATGTATTTGAAGACTTCGTGTTTCTTTTACTTCATCATGAGTAAATATCACATTATAACTGCTTGCATAGCTCGTGAAGGAATCATCAGAATAATAAAAATGAATATTGTAGGGTAAAAATCTAATGAAATGGTCTCCACATATAAAACTTTTAATGATATAAACAACGCGTTTCGAACACGTAGTGTTCTTCTTTTTTTTAACTAAAAAAATACAATGACACCAGAGAGTTATCTATAGTACAAAGTAAATAAGTACAAAAATTAATATAGATAACTATAGATAACTCTCTGGTGTCATTGTATTTTTTTAGTTAATGCCTGAAGAAGAACACTACGTGTTCGAAACGCGTTGTTTATATCATTAAAAGTTTTATATGTGGAGACCATTTCATTAGATTTTTACCCTACAATGAGTAAATACCACATAATAACAGATTGCACTACATTAGAATTAGAAAAATGAATATGTATGAAGTTTAAACCACAATGGAAAAAGGAAAAGGAAAAAGGAAAGGAACCACAATGAAAACATTGTTTTCTCTTTTCCATTGTGGTTTAAACTTCATTGATAGCATCACGTTTATTTATTGTGATTTATCCGCATATATATATTCACTTAATAAATGGAAAGACGATCCAAACTGGACACAATACGTTTTCAAAATTGAAGAAGAGAAACACACAGAGTATAGAAACACACCTATAAACTCAAATTTTCGGGTTATCCGTCTTCAGGAGAAAAGAGAAGGGGAGGCCAAGCAGGTTGTAGACAAATTGCTCAAAAATTGAGTTTGTAAAGGGTGTTTCTTTACTCTGTGTGTTACTCTTCTTCGATTTTGAACTCGTGTAATTTTAACTTCGATAACTACTAATGAAAGACTAACATATAAATGGAAACTACGAATAACACCTTACATAGAGTCAAACAAGTTAATACTCTTGAAAAAGAAAAACAACAACACTAATAGCAGATTTTTAGTTCAGAACACATAAATACATAAAAAGATTTCACATAAACACGTGAAATAACAATCAATGAAGGTTGAAATAAACCTTCTCTAATATTTCAACAGAGCCCCACTCATTGTCTAATTCTATAGTTTTACCATATCATGAATCATTGGACCCTCTTTCAAGACTTGCCCACAAATTTTATTTTAATACAGTGTTTTCTAATCGTAATAACGTAGGCAATATGTGAATAAAAAACTTTCCCAGGGAACTGGAGTCCGGTGGTATTTATAAAATCCCGTGCAATTGCCATAAAATGTATATTGGTCAATCTGGTAAATCATTAAAGACACGTGTAAAACAACATCAATACAACGTACGTAAACAAGAAAAAAGTAACGCCTTGTTCTTGCATGTAAATAATGAAAATCATCATATTGATTGGACAGGAGCTAAATTTATTTCCTATGAAAAATCAATGTTGTTAAAAAATATTATTGAGTCCTCATTGATTAAATTTAATAGATCAAATATTATAAACATTAGTAACGGGTTGTTCCGGCTTGACTCAGTGTTAACGAGGGCAATAGCTTCTTCTAAGAGGGTTGATAGCTAGCGGATAGTTTTTTACTCTTTCTTACTGTACTCCTTTGTTTCCCCAAACATCCCTCTCTGGACATTTGTCCTTTCCTGCAATTCCACCCTTTTAAAATACCACTCTTCCCTCCCACTCTTCTCAACCCCTCACCGGGTGTTTCTGCATCTAGTGTTTCAGTTGGTTTTTTGACTCTGACGAAGACCACTTGTTACAGTTGAAAGATCTTAGTCTTTTTTCCCTATTTAATATTGTGTTTTGATCATAAATGCATCTCATCAAATTTTAATAAGGTTTAAATCATTCTAATTTAAAAAAATAATGTTGACCTACAAAATACTTCAGTATTCACTTATCGAACGACTATTTATTTCTTAATGTGCAAACCTTAAATGAATAGTGTACAATTCATGCAGTGTCATTTAATGAGATGTATTCATATGCGAGACAGAAAATGCTGTTTGCATGCTGTTTAAACTTTATTTATCTGCCCATCTGTTTCTTTGGGTAGTTTTTCTTTCGTGAACTAATCTTGTTCAAATATTTCTTACGACCCCATTGTTGATGATGTAGTATTGCCAAGATCATATTTTCCACAATATTTTATAAGTGTATATAAAGATCGTATTTTATAAGTGTATATAAATAAATAAAATGAATAAACAATATAAAATGCTAAAATGGTAACAAGAACAAACAGTAACAGTTTTTCTTATAGAATTAAAATGCTTTTGTCCCATTTTAGTATTTCATACGGTGAGATACTGTATTTAGTATAATATGACTAAGGGTCTGCATCACTATACTTACAGTGAACAACAAAAATAAATATATCTACGCTAGTAAAAAATTATCCATCAAATGTATTATACAAAGATTATATAACATTTCAGCATACGGAATGGGTGTTTTAAATTTTTTAGCAATATTTTTTTGCCAATAAAAATAATTCAAGTACTAAAAAAATATACTCATAGCTCAAACTTGTAACCATATATGTATTATATATTTTCATTATTATATTTAAAAACAACAAAATAACCAGGGGATAAAAACCATATATTGCAGTTCATTTTTCAATAATCCGTTAGACATCGGAAGAATGCTCTTCCGACAAAAAATAGTTTTCATAGGTACATTAAACTAGTTATTAATAATAAACTTTGAATTTCACATACTTTCAGACCTAAGAGCATAAAATGATAGTACAGTATTTTAAATAAACATCAGAATCGCTTTATCAAAACAATTATTTCTCTTCCAAAAACAAAAAAAAAAAAATACTTGACCCACAAAAAGAAGTTAGTACTCACAAATATCGTTAAGGTTTTCAGAAAAGGTTCCGTCTTCATTCCTTATAGAATCCATGCTTCTATATTTAAGGGTTATTTATCTGAAAATCCCAACACATAATCTCAAGACCCAGGCAAAAAACAAAGACACTTCTATCATTAGCTACAGTGAAAACATACACTTGCTTAAGTATACTGAGTGTCATGTACTGAACTGTTCATGCATCAAGTTTTTATATATATATGAAGTAATGACAGTTGTTCTCAAACTTCAAACATTTGTTCAATTACCACACAACAATTGAAAGAAAGGAAAATAAAAGTATATTATGGATATAAAGTAATTCAAATGTACTAAAGCATCTTTGAAATTCAATAAATGCATTTCTTGTAACAAACAATATTTGTTACGAAAAGTTCTCAATGTTGCAAAGCAAACAACAAAATTGACTTTATTACTTCAAAGGCAATGGGCATTCCTTAATTTACTATCGAGTCAGCAACCATTCCAAATCTCTTTTATTTGAACTTCTATTCAACTATAAATAGAAACAGCCAAAAACACTCTCTCTTTTGATCACAGTAAAAGCCAAATCCTGCCCATTCACTAGTGGGTTAATAGCTTATCACGAGACAAAACAATTTACTACTACTATTACTATATTTTACACTAGCAGATGTGCCCGTCTTTGACGGGTATTTTACAAAAATTTAGAAATGATACTGGTATTCCAAAACATTATTAGATTATTATACAATAGTAGAAAATATCATTATTAATACAGTTTATAACTGTCATTATTAGATCTGGAGTGTTTTGCAGCTTTAGAAAGTGAGCTCAAATTTAATTGTATTCTAGGCATAGTTCGTGTATATCTATACGTATATTTGTATACACCTATGTGTAGTCGTATACCTGTATATCTATAGAGGTTTTATCTGTACACTGCTTAGAACTGACTCATTTTAAGTTATCTAGTTATCTTTACGTTTTATACATTAGAGAAAAAAAAATAAAATATAAAGGTAATTTTAGGTACCTGATACTGTAGTAAGTAGGTATTGTTAGTTTATACAACTGTGTAGCTAGTTAAACACAGCTTCTACGTTGAATTTTCAATCCATTCAAATCTTAGCTTTTAAGTTAGACATACCCAAATCTACTGACACAGATTCAGTTCTCTATCACTTATGGTGTCTGAGTTTCCTTGTGACAACATTTTTGGACAACCAAACAACATTTTTCTAAGGGTGGATTCGGTAATGTATAAAACGTAGAGATAACTTGAAATGAGTCAATTCTAAGCAATGTACTGACAAAACCTTCTTTTTATTTATATAGATATATACAGTCTTGTGTAATAACCAATTGCGAAAACGGCAATTGATGTATTATAATATTGAATATTGTAATATATGTATTGCAACATCCAGTTTATTAAAACCCTTTATCTCATTCTAGGGAATACCCGAGTGTCCTGTTCATAATTCAAATATCATAAATCTTCTTCAAAAGTTGGAATCTCTAAAAAATTATTAAAAGAAACGAAGTTTTTTTAGAATTAAAATACTAAATCAAAGCAATTATATTGTAATTCATAAATACTTATAAGTTATAATATAATTCATTCTAATAGTATAGGTTATCTATTATACTATTAGTATAGGTTATCTATTAAATACTAATAAATAAAAGGTTATCTATTAATTTATCGTTAACGCATGAATTTAGAAAACAATTATTATTTATTAACTTAAAGTACTCAATTCCTTATATGGAATGAAGTGTAAACGAATGAAAAATTTCAACAAAAAATTTAGAGGTGATTTATAAAAACACCCTGATATTACTTTTAGGTGAATGCTTAAATGTGAACAAATGGTAACACTGATTTTAAACTTATAAAGTTTTAATTTTAATTTCGAGGGCTATAATAACGTCAAAGAAACAAGTTTTCAATAACAATTATCGAGAATAGAATTTTTAATCAACTACATTTGTTTTTTCAAATTTCTCTAACGTAATTTCTTTTTAACACTAAAAACACTTTACTAATAATATTTATACATTTTATCGATTCTAACATTTACAGATTTAGATGTAGAAACAATCTAAAATTTGTCCACATAGAACTTTTCAAAATGTAATTAGCAATACGACTTTCATACAAAATCAACTTTTTTTCAAATTATATACGAACTAATTTCCAAAACTTTTTTTTTTATATCTAAATTTGTAATTATTTATTTAATTTAATTTTAATTTAATTGAAACTTTATTTAAGGGAGAAAATGAGATTCATTCTCTTCAAATTGCATCTCATTTGGGCATTTCTATGGTTTGAACAGGTTATTTATTCTAGTTCAGAATTAAATGAATAAACACATTTACTTATGATTCATAATTAAAAAAAAGGATTATTACTTTTCTTTTAAGAAAATATACACATAAAGGTTTGCAACCGTTAAAAAATAATGTCTTCTCATATTCTATATATTCCATTGAATGATTCAACTCCAATTAAATAATTTAATCACTCCATTTTATACTAACTCTTAACCTTGAAAAACTGTAACGGTGTTTTGTGTTAAATTATTTAACGGTGTTGAATATTCAAATATAAGGATATCACTGTAATATACAATTAAACAACATCGGCAAATGTACCATTAATAGACAAAATAAAAAAATCTGGAGTGGCCTAGCCTCAACTTACAGTACAGTATTATGTTTACTTACAGTAAGTAAACATAATATCAAATTCGTTGACATCTGATTTTTTGTTTTGTATTTTAATTTAACTATCGTTATGAAGTTCAAATATACAATCTGGTAGAGTATTATCGATCATCAATTTAATGATTTCAATTGTTTTATTGTAGCTATTTAGTCAGTTAAAACAAATTTGAAATAATTGATCTAGAACAATCAGAAGAGTTCTTATTATTAGGATCTGCTGAGACTCATAGAACTCTTAAACAATGCTGGTAGTGTGTAACTTTTCTGGCTTCCCTTTTTCATTTTTAATGTTAACTTAGGATTTTAATTTCTTTATTCAACTTTAAAATTTCAATGAAGTTCTTAAAGAATTATCTTTCACCACTATTGGTTATTAGTATGGGTTGCCAAAAATCTTTTCCTCTTCAAGGCCATTGCCTCTATTTCAGATTACGATCAGGGGTTTCCGCAACTTCATTCCGCAAGACAGACTACTTTCATCGCATGTCAATAACATCTTCCATAAATAATTCTTAAGAAAACAAATTGTGAATATCAGAATATTTACAAATAAAAAAAACTTTTCTTAAATCATAAAATGTAATGGATAACACAAATTTTCATCCATGTAATTTGGATGCTCAACAAAAGGGCATTGAGTTCATCCTCCACATAGGGTGCTAGTTTTACGTACAATTTTATTTTGACCCTTTGAAACACGCCTTATATCCTGCTCATGAGCATTTGGATTCCACTATAGGTAAAAATGTTTACCTATTATAGAAACAAAATTTTTTTTCAGTTTTTTTTTTTATGAAGAGGATTTTTTTACATATTGCAACTGTCAATTTCATGATAAAACCAAATTTTCAAAACTCCAAAGTTAGTAGTTTAGGAGAAAAAATATTAAAAAACATAATTTAGCCAAAAAAAAACTTTCCCATCATATTGCCACCCTAATAATAGGGCACATTTGCACTATAAGACCAATTTTTGTGTAAAATATGAATTCGATCCATCAAACGGTGCGGACTGCAGCATACCCACAAGCTTGGATACACACCCACACAAACATCAACGAAAAAACGTCAAAAATGGACTTTGGGGATCTTAAAAACAAGGAAATCTGCCAAAATCTCGAAATCAAATTTTTCAATGATCCCTATGCTTTACTTATAGTACAATAATAATAGATATATCATTCATAATAACTTATCATTCATGAATAACTTATTATTTCGTAGTTACAATAGTAATTGTAAGAAATAAAAATCATAATTGCTCAATGCGATCTAATTTATGTTATGGTTAATACCAGGAGGTTAAAAGAACGGAACAGTACCGTTTTACCTCATGCCACGGCAAGAAGGCTAACCTCAGATTAAAAAAAAACAGTAATACAAAAGAATCAAGTGATCAAAACGAAAAAAAAGTGTTATATTAAATTATCAATAAGTTGAATTTCGATTGAATTATTTTATATATTTTAAAGGTCAGTGAGTATATGATTTAAGCTCTAGGATTTCTGAACATAGAACTATAGTTCACCAGAGCGTGTGTGCCTCAATAAGTAAATGCAGTGGATATAAAACACTTTATTGTAGCCATACGTTATAGGAAGGAGTTAAGTTTATAAGGGGTTAATTTAGGTGTAGTAGTTAAACTGCGTGGTGCTAGCGTTTAAGATCCGACATTCGAGTGTAGCAGGGGTTCTCAATTTGGGGATGAAATTCACAATAAGTCAACAGAGTGAGGAAAGCTATTTTTGGTTTTGACCTCTTAACTATAAATTTAAAAAAATACCATTTTGATTGAATTAATATTTTCTATATCCATCAATAATTGTAATTAACATTCAATTTGTAAAATTCTATTATAAACATAATCAACGTATAGTTGTAAAATTGTATATAATTTTACCCTTATATACTTACTTGGAAAGAAGAGGGGGTGGGGGGAATGGCAATGGGCCTAAGAAGGTTAAGAACCCCTGAACTACCGCAACGAATAATGGAGGATATTATGGATAGTATCACTCCTGGGTGTCCATGATATCAAATAATCAAGGATGCCTACTCTAACAACTGAGTAAGGCATAATTTAGGACTACCGAAATAGAGTCAATCCGACTGAGATATTTTCGGGACTGGCAGAATGTATTAGTGACCTGCTAGCCTGGTCAATGATCTCTCTCCATCTTACTGCTCCATCCAAGTATTCAATAAGAAGTAATCCAAGTATAATAACTTATTCATAAATGATATATCTACAACTTTATTCATAACACATTTAATGATTTATATAGATATTAATATTTCTACCGTTAAACTTTTTCATGATTAAAAATTAATTTTGGTTGTGAACAACTGAAGTGTTTTAATTATTATTTAACTAATTCCAACACATCCTTCATTTTAAATAAAGTTTATTGCTTTATAATATCAGAAATCTTATATCTACCTATAAAATTTAGTTATATATACAAAATTATGTATGCAATTTTCACACATATATATCAAAATGAAACGACAAAATGTTTCAGATATACTATAAAAAACTTTAAAATCATATAATTTAAAGTAATGGAATCTTAACTGTTAATGAGGGTGCGATATAAAAAAAAACCTGTATTATTATAAACAAGAATATAACGAACATATTAAGGTAAAAACATGTTAGCTGCTTATTATAACAGGTAGGTAGGTTTTATAGATGCAGGTTTTATCAGCACCACACCGATGTTAGTTATCACTGGGGTAACCTTGAAGCGAGACAGTAAATTTGTTAAATGTCAACAACACAAAAACAAATATCTATAACTTAGAGAAACAAGCAGAGACTTCAAAAACAAAAAAATTATTTTAAAACTAGAGTACCAAACCTGATTTTTTTGAAAATAAAATTGATTTTGTTTGAGTATTTAGACTGAGTTATTAAAAATAGGAATTTATGAAAATTGTAAAAACTTTTTCGAAACAGGAAACTATTTACATGTTATAAACATTCATACATTACATTTTATAAGAAAAGCATTATATAAGTAAGCCATTTATGCAATCAAGTCCAAACTATCAAGCAAATCAAAGGCACCCAAATGTGCTCAACCTTTTAACCGTTTTTAAACCACACTAAGGTGTTTATGAACCAATGATATGGAGTATTGTAGTTATTATAATATCAACTACTGTAAGAAGTACATAAATCTGATTTTTTTGTAACAGTAAACTCGAAATGCTGCTTAGAAACAGTAGGCCACATCTCAATGGACCTAACAAAAAATGTAATACGGAAGAACTGATCAGTTTCAATACGAACGATTGTACTAAATTAAATGTAAATCACTAACATATCACTCAGATAATTATTTAATACTTAAATTAACTAATTAACAAAATTTTATTCTAAACTCTAATCACATGCTGAAGATAAAAACATGAGGCTACTACTCAAGTTTATGAATTGACATAAGATAAATAAATATTGTTATGTACTTTTATAAATAAGAAAACACTAAATACAAATTGTACTTCTTTTTACTAAATAACCTTACATTCATTGAATGTCCAGTACACAAGTACACTTAAAATTAGCAAGTATAAATAAAATCATTAGTACATATACATGCCATGCAAATAATATAGTTATTTCAAGGGGGTCAACATTTCATGTTAAAACGTTACTATAAACCAGTCAAGTAAATGTAGTTACATCTTTAATGATTGATTTACATCCTTAAATCAATCATGAAAGAATTTTGTTGATAAAATATTATATTGAGAATTTGTTTGAACATGAAATTGACAAACCACTACCCTCATTATCTTCAAACTTCGTAATCCATAAAATCAGTGTACCATGAAAGTATATTTAAAACCAGTATTTGAAAACCCAATATTTGATCAGAATAGTTGAATTAATTCTAAACTGAGACAACTGTCTTACGTGTTTAAGTCAAAGACGCAAAGACGAACAGTTCATTATCAATTTAACACACTCAAGAACAAGATTTTTAAATGTACTTTTAAAAAACAGAATAGAGATTATCTTACTAACAAAAACATAATGTATAAACTGATTTTTAAACTTTTCTAAATTTATCACATGAAATCTAACAATAAATATTTCCAACAGTTCGCATTTCCATATAAAATCGTTTTTACTAGTAATATCTTGCAGAATCACTATAATGTATTGGCAACTTCAAGGTATCTTGCCGTGTATAGCTAGAAAATATTAGATAAGTTACTTTGTGTTTAATTTTAAGTAGAGAATTAAACAAAAATTACGAAAGAAGGACCTTTTGGCAAACAAATTAATTTTTACGGAACGTTTCGTAAAATTTCTATGCATAAGCCTTAATTTCTGATAATGGAAAGCCCTGATAATTTCTATAACAGTATTCGTACTTTACCTAATCTTACACATCCAAAAAATAGAGAGAGAGAATTTGATCTCTCTCACTATTCTTTCATATTTACTACTGCTCTTCCAGGTTTTATTATAATCCATGTCAGTTCTAAAGCAGACATGCTTGTAAATGAACTTGTTTACTGTACTTTTTAGGAAGTTAAAGCACAAAGTAGAACAGTTTTATTTGTATCATAACATACCGAAGTCATTATAATGAAAAAGAAAAACAACTTCCTATCATACAAAATTGATAATAACAAGTACTGGAAAAAACATACATTATGAACTACTTCATTGCAAATATGACCTAAAGGTCTTATACTTACCAATAAATACGGGATCATTTTAATCCCACGCAAAATGATTCATAGAAAAATGTTATAAACTCAAGGCCTTATCATTAATGTTGGAAAACAAATTATCACAGGAAATTAATGTTTCCATAGCACTTCCAACCCCAAATATGAGCAATTTGGCTTATCAAACCTTTCTACCAATCAACATAACAAACTTGGTAACATGAGTAGAGCGAAATGTTACAAATATGCACAGGAGGAAAACTACACTACGACTGAGGGTTTGAGGAAAGTAAAAATATGCATCCGTACAGAAATACTCCCTCCAACCTGATTGGTGAATTCAAACATCGCGCTTGCGTAAAGCATAATCGTTTAAATTGAATGAATCCTACTCAAGGATTCAGGAGCCAAATTCGTTTAATGAATGTCATTAGACAACTTAAATCATTTAGCAACATTTTGTTATATTTATTTTTCTATTATAATTAAGTATTTTCATAATTAAAATTTAATTTAATTTCTTATGTGACTTATTAAAATAGCTTCTTTGATTCTAAATAAAATTCCAGTTTTATTCAACTCTGCCCTGAGAAAATTTCAAAAATCTGGAAAAGGTTACTAGAATAAAGGTTTCTATTATTTCCTTCAAGTGACGCTTTCTCTATAATGAAAGAAAATTGTATGATTGGTCAAATAAATTACTTCTTCCTATCCGAAATCTTTTTTAGTGTACAAATCATCACAATTCGACACCTAATTTTAATGAAGTTGAGTTAGAATTGTTACATGAATTATTTGTAAATGTTTATTCCTGTTCGAATATTGTTTTGTTACTTTAAAGAGTTATTTTATTTTTAAAATTAATGTTTGATTAACGTTCTTCTTTAAAGAAGTAATTATTTTGGAATTTATAATTTTAGAGATTAAGTTTCTTTATCAATGACCTATGATGAATTTTACAATTGCCTTTTTACGCTTTAAACCAATGTTAATTGAAATACTTTAAGGACTGAAGGTGTTTATCTAATCCTCGAGTCAAATTCAATTTGTCAACGAAAAATGTTAGAAAGGAGTATACAATTGAACAATATGTTTATACATTACGTGTGGTCTCAAATGCATTTGTGTAATGGGTTAGGAAATTTTGTTCATAAATATATTTATATGAAGTTAGTCTTATCAAAAGTACTTATTAAATGTCTAAAGTCTAACTAAACCAACAATTTACCAAAATAAGCAAATAATTTAGAATTGGGGCATCACATCTGAAACACACCAGCTGTAACCTGCAAAAACACATAACCTGTTTTATTTTATATGCAAAAACCGCACTTGTAACAATTGTAGTACATCTTGTTCTGTGGACTGATAAGGAAATACAATACCATTTGCTTGTTTTACAAAATAATTTCTCCAAGACATTAAATAAAGTTCATCATCTACCTAATAATACGACGGCAGATATAATCATAAATGAATTCATCCTAACTCTGTAAATTCGTAAAAAAAATATTAAAAAAAATTTATTATCATTATAATATGTTTAAATAAAACAATTATCCCGCATATATTAAGCAAAAAGTCTATAACTCTTTTGGTCCAAATACATGATATATACTATGATTGTATACTACACCATAATTATAACACACATAATTACTACAACGAACTTATAACTATATATATTATAAGTATTTATGATTATTCTACTACTATTTATCCAAATTATCATGAGCAAATTTTCACTTTATCATTAAGACGCATGCCATAAGTTCTTTGGACGAATTATTTGTCACTATTTCAAATTCAGTTCAAGGGTAGACTGATATTTAAAAATCTAAAACATATTTGTTTTAATAATGATTGATATATTTATTATTATTTAATCAATATTTAATAGAGATATTTAAAAAAAAATTAAAAACAGACTTACAGACTTCAAAAAGCATACCATACTTCCTGCAAATCACGCATAACCGTTTTTTTGTGATTACTTTACTTATGGTAAACTTATGGTAAAGTAAAAAATTCAAAATGTAATTAACTACGTAAAATTTAGGTAAATATTAATAACATTCTTCTTTATCTTGATATATTTAATGATTCCGTTTATTAACATGATTAAACAGATTACTTAATGAAAGCTTATAACTTTGCTAATAGTGATCGTTACTTGTCAAAGTACGTACTGTACAAAGTATGTACATGCGATTGATACTGTTATTAAGGAGTTTTTCTATGAAACAAAGATCTTCAGAGATGACAAACATTTAGAGCTGGGATTTCATGCTTTTGATGTTTATGCTTTTATTTATGGTTATGTATTTTGTTATTTATTTATTTTTAATTCACATTTATCTATATCATAATGCATTTTCTTGCTTTATTATCATAATTAGTGCCTACTGGTGGATGGACACTGCGGAAGTGTTTCAATCCCTATTGCAAAGATACAACTAGAAAACACACAACAACAAAAAAAGACTAACACTCACAATTCTTGATCATTTAAGGGCTTTCTTGCCATCTTCAGGAGAAGATAAAAAGAAAATGAAGAAGAAACATAGGAGTGGAGACGTGAAAAAGGGTCCAAATACTTTTCTGTGGTAGCACTCCCATTATTTTTAATTACTCTCCGCCATTGGTCTTAACTAAAATCATCTTTTAATCTTCACACCTCCTGATGACGACGATGGTCGAAATATCGATGTGAGTTATGTCCGTGTGTTTCCTTGGTTTTGAATTTATTTTTATATATATATATATATATATATATATATATATATATATATATATATACACGAGTTCGAGATTAACAAAGAGAAACACACAAAGTAGGGAAACACACTTACAGACTCAAATTTTCGGGTAATCCGTCTTCAGGAGAAAAGAGAATGGGAGACCAAGCACGTTGTAGACGCAACGGCAAGTAACCCTTCGCAACGAATATATATATATATATATATATATATATATATATATATATATTCGTTGCGATGTTGACCAATGGAAGTGGAGTTTGCAGGTCCATGCGTAAGGTCCCAGTTGCCCGCTGCTCAGCAAAAAGCCTCAGTCGTTCTGCCAATAGGTATAGAGGTTCAACATTGGTCAACATCGCAACGAATCATATTTCTTTCCCCGGACAACTCATAGAAAATATATATATATATAAAGATTTCACATAAACGCTATTGTTATTCTGAAATAACATTCAATGATCAAACCACAATATGAATTGGGGAAAAAAGACTAAGATCTTTCAACCATAACAAGCGGTTTTCGTAAGAGTCAAAAACCCGACGTTTTGACTTGACTCACAATGTTACAGTTGAAAGATCTTAGCCTTTTTTCCACATTTCATATTGTGGTTTGATCATATAAATATATATATATATATATATATATATATATATATATATATATATATTTATATATCCTCCTCCCCATCCTTTACGTACGATACATAGATGGTATTTTTTTCCTGTGGCCCCATGGTAAGCATGAGTTAGATCAGTTCCTTACGTCATTTAATTCCTTCTCTTCATCTATTTCCTTTACTCATCAAGTGTCCAATAACCTTATTACATTTTTGGATGTCAGCGTCACCTACGATGGGGGTCATCTTTCTACATCTGTCCATATCAAGCCTACTAACGCCCAAAAGTACCTTCATTTCAATAGTTGCCATCCCTCCCACGTAAAAAAAGCTATCCCCAGATCATTGTCCATACGCCTCCATAAAATTTGTAGCAGAATAAAAGATCGTTCCTTCCAAATAGATTTATTGAAACAAAAATTTTCTGACCGAGGATATCCTTCTAATTTCATTAACAACCGTATAGTCCCTGCAGACGTTCATCATAATTCAGGTCCTAGGAGGGATCGCAGTGACTCTAATTTCCTCATCACCACTTATTTTCCTGGTGCTCATAGGCTGGGTGCAGTTGTCAGGGAGTTTTTCCCTATACTTTCTTCTTCCTCCTGTACTTCTTCAGTCTTTAGTGAGGCACCTTCCATTTCCTATCGCAAACCTGCTAATCTTCAATCTATCTTCTCTCACATCTCTTCTCCTAAGCCTCCAAAAACTGCTGGTGGTATGGTTCAATGTGGACGTCGTGGATGTCTTACTTGTCCTATCATCAATCCTGTTCCTTCCTTTACCTCTGTCCATAGTAAACGCACCTACCCTATCTCTCATAAGACCTCTTGTACCTCTGGTAACTGCGTTTACCGTTTGGATTGCACCCAGTGTGATTCTTTTTATGTGGGTTTGGCTTCCACCAAGCTAAGCCTGCGTATGAATAATCACAGGTCATCCGTTGGCAAACGCAGTGACCTTCCCGTTGCTACTCATGCCAGTTCTCACGGACTCAGTTTTAATGACTGTTTCCGTGTACAGGTCCTGAGGCAGATTGATCAGACTAATTCGAAAGTTACTCTGAGAGCTTCAGAAGAAGCACTTATTAGTCTTCTGGGCGGTAGATCGGCTCCTGGGCTTAACCTCAATCGTTGATTTTTTTTTTATTATTATTATTTTTTTATTTTATTTTTTTTAAAGTTGTTATCAGCTTTTAATTTTATTTTAGTTAAATGTTTTCTTTTTTAATTTTTATTTCGCTTTTATTTCTTTATCTTCCCTGTCTACCTTTCCTCCGAAAGTTGGCTACACTGTTTGAGTGCTTCAGTTCGAACGCCAAGTCAGTCGTTATCAGCCTTTGGAGCGATTCACTTCTTTTCCTGAAGACGAAGACATCGAAATATAGTAGTGAGTTCAGTGGTTTCCTTTCTATGTGTTCTTTTTTAAATTCTAGTTTATATATATATATATATATATATATATATAGTGGTATAAATAGGCAGCAGATACTCTTTTAAAGAAGTATCATTAAAGTGAACCGTAGTCTCGAAATTCACGATTATCAGACTCAGAGATTCGATTCTACGAACTAACTTCCTACTAACAGATTCAACTGGAAAAGAAGCTAGATAAGTGACATGTGAAACAAATCAATGAGAGAATCAAAAAAGTTTCACATCAACATTAACATGATGTAAAATTCAACGGTTAAACCTGTAAGGTTTTAGTCTGTAAGTAAGAATCTTCAATAATTGGACTAAGATCTTTTGACTTGTAACTATCCTCGTCGAGTCAAAATAAAATGTAACCGCATCAGTGTTGCTCTAACTAGCATGGTTATTAATGAATGATACTACTTAATGAATGTTAAGTAGACACAACGGGTTACTTGCCGTTGCATCTACAACGTGCTTGGTCTCCCTTCGTCTTTTCACCTGAAGACAAATTACCCAAATATTTAAACTTGTAAATGTATTTCTTTATTCTGTGTGTTACTTTTCTTCGATTTTCAACTCGTATTGTGTCCAGTTTGGATCGTATTTCCAATTTTTAAGTATATTAAAATGAGCAATTATTTACTGATAATGAACACCAGCGAGTGGATTGATTATATTGTCTCTTTGGAAACAGAAAATGTAAGAAAATTAGTAAGAAATAGAAAGGTTTTAAAGAGTGTGTGATTTCGTGGACCTAAAAGAATGCGGAAGGCTTTGTGCATTTCACTAGATAAAGCTAACGAAGTTATCGAGTGCTTTGAGGCTTTCTTCATTTAGCAAGTGAATCGCAGCTGTATTCCTACTTGCTAATGGAAAACAATGATTATACAGCAACAAAAAAAGAATAGTATGCGATTGAACAATTATTAGAGGGAAAAAAAAAGCTTTAAAAGATATTAATTTAGAACATAAAAAAAAAAGGAACTGACTTAAGCCATTCAATGGAGAGGAGACAGGAGTCAAAGACGCCTTTAGGCAAGTCGAAAGTCAACCGGATATGCAACACTAAAACATGGTTTGAAGACATTGCTTTGAGAAAGACTGCAGTGAAAAGGATTTCCTGCAGATCGGAAGTTTCTCAAATTCCTCTTAGCCAGTGTCGTAAGTGCAATTCTTTGTTGGACTTAAGAAATACTGAAAGTCCTCAAGAGGAGCCACTGGGTGGTACATCAATTGGAAGACTGGAAAAGAATTCATCGCTTGCTTGGAGAGTTTATAGTGTTTTCTTGAGAAATCTACTGAAAAAAAATAAGGAACAGTTATCAAAGCAGTTGGATACAATCGAAAAACATGTTAAACAGGTAATGTAACGGCTATTGACTAAATTTAAATTTATTATTAATCATAATTCTGACTTACCTGGGTCTATTTAGAAAATCTGATGATGTAGCACTTTTTGAGGCCAATATGACACCAAAGAGGAGTGTCGTCTACAACAGAGCTAAACATTTCAAGCTCTGATCCAGAATAATATTACTTTCTGAATCTTGAGATACTTTTGTACCTTTCTCATTTATCTATTGATTTTGTAGTGATACAAAAATATTTATTACATATATATTTACATTACCTATTATAAGATTTCATAATAAACACGTGAAATAACAATCAATGATCAAACCACAATAAGAAATTAACAAGAGATGGGTTTTTGACTCTGACAAAGACCGCTTGTTATGCTTGAAAGATCTTAGTCTTTTTTTCCCATTTTTTTTTGTGGCTTGATCATTGACTGATTTTTTTTATTGTTTAAACCGATTCCTTAGCGAGTAATAACGTCAGCCGTTTACCGGCATTTTGTTTGATCGGTTATTCCAGATATTCTTCATTGAGAGCTCTAAATTTTGCCTAACTCAAGTGCATTTCGAGGAGGGATATTTAACGAGTATCTGACATCGTATAGGCTCGGGACCGAGGGCTTAAGGTCCTCTCCAAGATTTATTCACCTCCAGCGTGAATCTTTTTTAAAAAAAAATAAATTCAAAACGAAGGAAACACACAGAAAGACACAGACATAACTCACATCGATATTTCGACCATCGTCGTCATCAGGAGGTGTGAAGAGCCAAGAGCGAAGAGTCCCGCAGGAAGACAGGGCGGTACTCATATATATATATATATATATATATATATATATATGAGTTGGCTTCAGCTACTCAAAGGTACTATTTCTGCCCGATGACGACGAATGTCGAAATATCGTTGTGAGTCTTTTTTGTGTGTGTTTTTATCTGTTTTTTGCTTTCCTTTGTGAACTAGTAGTCCTGTTCGGCCATTTAAAGTTTTGATATATATGTACAAAACTTAAGTTTATCGGGACACGATCAACTCTTCAGGTTCAAAGTAAACTATCATTGCCAACGTTTCGGTTTTTATTAAAACCTTTTTCATAGGCAGAAGTCTTCTGTCCTAATTTGAACCTGAAGAACTGACCGAGTCTCGATAAACTTTAGTTTTGTTTCTATTCCACGGTCGATACTTTTATCCATATATGTATGTATATATACAAACTATATTGAGACAAAGAACACTCAGAAATGAAACAGAAACTCACTACTATATTTCGATGTCCTCGTCATCAGGAAGACAGAAACGAGTCGATCCGCAGGCAGACAACGACTGACCAGTGGTCTTGAGGGAGCAAAGAACAGTGCAGCCAACTTACGGAGGGAGAGGAAGGAGGCAAGGATAGATAAAGAAATAAAGGCAAAATAAATTATAACAAATGAAAACAAAAACTAATAGCTCAGGTGAAAACACCCAAACAAAAAAAAATTTAAAAAAAAATAAATAAGTAAAAAATACCCTAAGAGACTAAAATAAATAAAAGGAATAATCAACGATTGAGGTTAAGCCCAGGAGCAGATCTATCCCCCAGAAGACTAATAAAAGCTTCTTATGTCAATATAGTTTATTTAGTTCATGGAATCGTTTTATATATATATATATAAAATTACAAATTTCTTTTTTTTCTTCTTTCAAGAAACAGAGAACATCTTCTTCATATAAGAGTAGTTAATAGTTTTACAAAATTTCGTGCTTCGTCTTTATATCAGATATTACAAGGAAAATATGGATTTCATTAGTTTTCGGTCTTATAAAGCTAATTGTTACAGAGAGTGTTACTATAGGTTTTAGGGTTAGCTGATATTACAATGAAAGAAATATATATATATATATAAAGAATCGCTATATTACAGATTCTGTAAAAACTCTACTCTTACGTAGCTTACCAGAGTAAGGCTATTTACCCAAGGGGGTCGCCTGGTACCCTTGAGGCTCCGTTCATAATGCAGTAACCCCTGTATTATCCATCCTTCGGCACGGATAGCATAAGACCTTAGTTAAATGGTGTTTTGATTATGATATTTTTTTGTTACAATATTTCATTGTATGATATATACAGCTTTTATTTTTGTATTAATTATTTTTTTTTTTATTAGAATAAACAGCAGAGAATACAAATCGATTCTTTAAAAACTCTATTGAAATCAGAAGACCAGGTAGTTATCTCTTGGGCCAAAGAAATGTACGAGATGAAGAAAAAATTAGAAGTAACAACATTTGAAAATGG
The DNA here is from genome assembly GCA_026182355.1 of Hermatobates lingyangjiaoensis. Classification (NCBI taxonomy): domain Eukaryota; kingdom Metazoa; phylum Arthropoda; class Insecta; order Hemiptera; family Hermatobatidae; genus Hermatobates; species Hermatobates lingyangjiaoensis. Next base: position 407,928 of record JAPFBL010000287.1, on the reverse strand, counting down.
TTCACTACAACAGGTAAATTTGAGCAATTTGAAAATTGTTTTAAAATTCATTTTGAAATTATCTAAGGGCTGTCTACATCTTGCCTTATGTGGATAGAGAGAGAGAGAGAGAGAGAGAGAAAGGGAGAAGTTAGAGAGAGAGAGAGAAACTTCTTTATAAGTGGTTTTTTGAACAATGATTCTTATAGTAAACTGCTAAATCAGAAAATGCAGAAAAATTTAACTATAAAATTGTTAAAAAAAATAACATTTTCTTAAAAAAAGTAAAGATATTAAGATGTTTATTTATAATAGGCGATAGAAGGATTAAATGAAAAGAAAGAAAAACTGGAACAAGTTTTAGAAGAAATGCAAATAGACCTGAGAAACTCTATCAACTCGATGCAACAATTGAAAAGCGATGCTGGGGCATTTGAACTGCAGTTACAGCGAGAAAGGGAAAGTGTTGTTCATTTGAAAAAAGAGAGAGATTTTCTCAATACCAAGGTAAGTTTTGTTTTGCGTCAATAACCAAGGAGTATAATTTTAGTTTTTAAGTTTTCTTCAATTTTTGTTTTACAGGGGTTTTGGAAGAGGTATTAGTTACAATTCCGTTTTACATTGTTTTTTTTTTTAAATGTAGGTTATTTTAGGTTGCAGTTGCAGTCCGATATGAGAAGAAACATAGGTTGATCTTAAAATGTAGTGTACACTAAAATTGCGAAAGTTCTTATATCAAAAGAAAATTAAAAATAAATTAACTGTACGATTTTTCACAAGGTTTCCTACTCATCTATACAACTATTTGGTATTATTTTCCATATCATAATTTTTCTGGAAACTGTCAAGCTTTAATAAGAGAACGTAAACAGATTTGAATAAACAGAAGTAATGAATATTTCTTAAAAATAGATTTTTTTTTTTTTTTTTTTTTTTAATAACATGGAATTACTTTATCCACTATGAAAAATGTATATGTACAACGATATAATATTATGGGAAGAATATCAAATATGCAATTGAAATTTCATACATTATTATATATCAAAAATAAATACGGCTACATTATTGTTATTACCTCCTCTGACAATTTCAAATTTTACCTAAAAACCATTCAGTCGTTTCTCTAAATTAGGAATTTTGTAATTTTCGAATTTCATTGTATTCTTAAAATGGTGCAAGTCAAAGCGTGCTTACCAAAAAAACTTGACATATTAATATTCATATAAGATTTTTAGTAAATTAAGCAAAATTTTAACTTAGAATTAGTAATAATACAATCCGTCATACCTCGTAAAGTCTCAGAACGTAAAGTCTTCTGAGATTTTACGAGGTATGACGGATTGTATTATTACTAATTTTAATATTACTAACCTCAGTGGAATTAACCCATTAAAAATTTGAACTACTCTGTAAAGAATTAGTTTGTAAAAATAGTAATTTTTTTACAGTTTTACTCTGGAAATTAAACCTAAAAGTGTGAAACCGGTTTAGTGGGGAAAAAAATGATTATATAAGAAGGTTAATTATTCTTTAATTGAAAGTTGGCTAATTAGCAATTTCGGAGTCCTAATATGACAGAAATAACTAACTGTAAGTGTTTGAATGAAAAAAAAATTCCTGGAGTAAAGTGGACTTAAGGATAGATGGCGATTTGTTGTGTTTATGGTTGGTCCTTTCATAATACACTGCTTTTTCCCTAAGGCCAAGATTATTATTGTAACATTTTGAAAAAAAAAAAACAAATTTCATTCCAATATAATAATCGCAATTGAGAGAAAATGTAATGTATATGGTATGACCTTTTTTGGTGAAATTCTAAAAAAAATCGAAATTTTTCTTTCGTATGATTACTATTCTTTAAGTAGTGGGCAAGACGCTAACTGGTTTAGTAGTTTAAGCTTTGCTCTGGACTCTGAAGGGTTTTACCGCGCTCCTCCCCGCCCCTCTATCCCCCTACCCCCGGAATCCCACTGATGGAGGAAATCCCCTTACCTGGACCTGAAGGCTCGAGTCTAGTCTAGTCACAACTCACAACTTTAGTATAGTCTGGAACTCACCAGACTATAGAGTGAGTGTCAGTCACTAGTACGGTCCTCTTTAAAAACCTATCTATGTCTACTCTGTAGGAACTATAGTTTCGAGCTAACCACTTGTTGGTATTCAAACAATTCTGGAAAAGATAAGTGCTTCTAACAAAAATGACAGAAAATTTTCTAATGAACCGGGAAATTTAAATTAAACGTTTACATAACCTTGGGGTTTTTACACCACAGTTGCCGTGAAGTCAACAGAAATTGACGAGTTAAGGCACTGAAGGTCCGATTGAGGCATATCTTTTTGTCTCCTTGCCTCTGAGAGTTTTAAGGGTACAGAACAGGTGTAATAAACAGAACCTTCTAAGTATCAAGAACAAGAATTTCATTGATTTTGTCTTTATGAAGCAATGGTTTATTGCAATTTTCCAGTTTCTTTCTATTTTTATCTGGGAACTCCTCATTTTGATTGTTCAATCCCGTTGCCAACCAGATGAAGACACCGCAGACAAACTGTTAAGAATCACAGTTTGATTCTTCGCTACCTAAGCGAGGCTCCTAGCTCTTGGACCCCCCCCCCCCTCCTCCATCGTTTATTTATAGTACAGTTAAGTTAGTTTAGTTGAGTTTTAATTTTGACGAAGACCCCTTATAACGGTTGAAAGGTCTTAACTCTTTTTTTCTTTTTTATTGTATTTTTTTATCCAATGCCCGCTCTTGGCTGTTGAGTCATTCGTCATTGAGCCTCCAAGTATCGACTGGATCATGACATGTGGTTATCTAGCTCTGACCAGACGGGTATGTAGTAGTTTGTTACAGGTCATCTCTCAGAAGATCTTAGGGGCTGAATCGCCGTAGCAGATTTAGCGTTACCCAGGGTGCACCACATGGAGGCCTGCTACATTATACCCCATTCATTTCCTTGCTGTGGTTTGGACATTAATTTTTATTTCACATGTTTATTGTCCAATCTTGTTATAGTTCAGTAGATGTGCATAAAAGTCAATGTTTTTACAATATAATGACAAGCACAGTTATAAAATGTTTATGTTTAATGAAATTTCTCTCTATTATTGTATGATAGGAAATTACTAGGGTCTAATATTAATTTTTTTTTTTTTTAATAGCATAATGCGAGAAAAATTTAGTTCTATGCCAGATAGAAGCAAAGATCTAGTATTTTTCATTAAAGGTTTTGTTAGATATTAGATATTTTTATAGGTTATATAAAGTTAATTAATTTTTAATAAAAAATAAAAGGCAATAAGTGGTTTTGTAAGAAATTATAAAGGCAGAATGAATAGGGGTGTGACGCCAGGGTAGCTGGACGACTGGAGTCCACGTGTCTGGGTCTGCAGGTATCACGCGATATCCTGGGGCCACAAGTCTGCCGAAGGATCACGCCACCTCCTCCCCCCCCCCCCTCCCACTTTGGCTCCACCGGGCCTGACGCCCCCGCAAACGCACTTTTATTGACCCCAGACAACCCTTGGCAAAATTACGGCTCTCTTGTTCGCAAACACCCTCTTATTCAGAGTAATTCATCCATGCAAATCAAACAACGGTTTAATACTATAACGCATTCATATAGGTGTATGTTTCAACCAGAGTAAATAAAAAGTATCATTCAAATTTCTAAATCATTTTGCCTTTTTCAGAGGAAACTAATAGAGCAACTCAAGTTCAATATAAATAAAAAAAAAACAAACCATATCAATCAATAGTTCCCAACTCAGATCATGTTGAATAGCGACATTTCTGGCGTACCATGCAGACCTAGCTATATGGCAGACACATTTATTCTGTAGTATCTGGATGCAGTTCTTGTTCATGGGCGCCAAGCCAAACTAGATTGAGCATCCATATGTCACAGTGGAACGAATGACCGGGCCTATAGACAAGGTCAGTCACTGACTGTCGAGCATTTCTCGATTTGAGGATGGAATAAAGATATTCTCAGCTTAGATTTATTACAGTCACTAATTTTCAGTTTGAACCAACCGCCTCTGCACCAGTGCACTTGATTTTTTCCCTCCTGGGATCTCTCCCAGTCAAATAAATTATAAACTATATATTTTATATATAGATTCTTTGTATTTTAAAAGGCTTCATCAATAATCTCTGATTAGACATTTCAGAGGTACATAACACCATCAACAAAACCAATTTTTTGCGAGAATAATCAGTGGAGCAAGTGAGGTAGTACACACTTTTTCTTGACTACACTAAAGTCGTTTTCTATCGAGAAGAACCTTAAATGAATTCCCGAAATAAAATGACTCTACTCTAGAAATACTCAACACCAAGAACAATTATTCACGCAAGTACTGGTACCAATATCAAACTGAACATAATAAAAAAGAAAAAGCTCGCTTAACTGTTAAATTATACATTATAAACACCAAAATCCTAACTTCCATATATTTTTGTCCCGGTATAGAATTACATTGAATTGCAAAGAACTGCATTTTTTAACTGTTACCAAACAGATTAAACTGAAATAGAAAAGATCTTTAAATATTCTTTAAATATTCTTTTACATTTACTATAAATCAAATTTCTTATAAAAATCATTTTCCGGAAATTTTTATTCTGGTGATTATTTTAGACAAGTTAGAAAATTTTCAAAAATATAATCAAATTACTCTGATTTTATACCTTGTATAACTTTTTTTGTAACATTATATCTTTAAAAAACCGTAAGAGTTCGATATTGACTCTGTTGATAAAATTGAATTGACTAAGATTATTTCTGATTGTGACCGGAAGAAAGCAACTTTATATATAAATTCTTTGTATTTTAAGAGGCTGCATCCATTTTTTTGTTCGAAAAAAATTGTATAATCCAACAAGAAATTAAGTCATCAGATTTATGTCTAATCACCTATATTATTGGATTTACTTCTTTTACGTAAATTTACTATATTGGAAATGATTGAAAGTACGTGCACTATTTCTTTGTACGTTTTTTAGTACTTTTTTAATATTTAAAACGTTATATCATAAAGTAAGTTGATGAATAATGTAATTAAATGTTGAGCAGAAATATTGCTCCCAGGTATTTTTTCGTTGTTGGACCAGTTTCTTAGTAATTGCAGCAATGACAGGAGCATTATTAGTAGTTAAAAAACAAAAACTATTTGTTTAGCAACAAATTATATTTACAGAAAATGTGGTTAAATGTGCCTAAATTATGAATCTTACTAGTTATATGAGGTATTGGCGTAAATCCAAAATGACACTTTGAATTATCACATCCGCAGAAAAATAATTTGTTGAAATGCATCCCAAATATCCCATTGCCTTCAGGATGTTTGTTATACTTTGTAGTTATTTTATTAACTTATTATAAAGTTCCAATATATTAGTCATAGGTTTATTTATGCTTTAAATACATAATGTGTTTTAATGGT
>JAPFBL010000287.1:0-397500 GCA_026182355.1 Hermatobates lingyangjiaoensis | reverse complement strand
GACGAGGACATCAAAATATAGTAGTGAGTTTTGTTTCATTTCTGTGCGTTCTTTGTCTAAATATAGTTTATTTAGTTCGTGGAATCGTTTCATTTAATTGGTTGTATATATATATATATATATATATAAAAAAAATACAGTTGGGTTTTTGACTCTGACGAAGACCGCTTGTTACGGTTGAAAGATCTTAGTCTTGTTTTCCCATTTCTTATTGTGGTTTGATCATTTATATATATATATATATATATACCTTTAAATTACACGTTTCATTTAATTGGTTATATATATATACCTTTAAATTACACAAAGTACAACACAGAAGACGGAATAAACAGTGCAGGTACTGAAGAATTCTCAATATTTTGAACTGTTGTTCGTCATCAGAAGTAGACTAGTAGAGAGCACGAAATCAGAGAGATCTCCCCATGTCGAAGGACGGAGCGCGAATATATATATATATATATATATATATATTCCAATATATATAATATTATATATATATCCAAGTCTGTTACTCGCGTTTTTCTGTTTGTACATTGCACACGCTCTAAATTGAATAAAATGTTTAAAAATTTTGTGGGAATGGAACCCACGCCGTTGGCATTGGAGGAAGTCTAGCACGTTATCCGTCTGAGCCACAGAGACTTTTGTAAAATAAGCTTCCAAAACCTGATATAAATGAAGTCAATGCATAAAATAATAGTTTTTCGACCTAAATTATAATGATTTAATTAAAATAAATTTAGAAAGCAAAAATTTAATGAATAGTCGACGAGAATATGAAATAATTATTTATCAACAAATAATAGTTAATATATCAACAAATGATATTTACTATAGTTAACACAAGTTTTAGAAATTATCATACTAATATAAGTACAATATTAACAGCACAAAATTATGTCCGTAATCAAAAGACACTGTCATAATGCCTATATCTTCTTCTGATTCAATAAAAATTATAGAGTAAGGCTCCTGATGCATCGGAAGGTACATGAGTGTTCTTAATAAAACTAAGTCTCTCTAAATTAAGGATTCAGGACTAATTGCATTGTCTGTAGTATCTCAGGAATTGACAACTTCTTCCACCAGTTGTCAAGAGAGAAACTGAAGTTGATATCTATAACTCTTGAATCAGTTTCATTTATGGCGCAAATTTACTAAATTCCATTTAACTACCAATATGAGAGTTCAAGAAGAAAATTAGGAATACCCTGAATTGCTGATAAATATTGGTGAAAACAGAGTTAAAGAGAATGAAAATAAAGAGATTATTACTGCCCGAAGACATGTTTATTTGTGCATATAATGTAAATCAGTGTATTGAATAAATTTACTCTTCATTCGCCAACCGACAAATATTGTTCACAGAAAATTTTACATAAGTTTCATTTAACGGGACACACAGTGAAATTAATATAGATTCATTGAATAATTTTCAGGAGAAATTAAACAATATCTATCATACAACTCGGTTTAAGTGGGAACAGAACCCACTCATTCACCTCCACAATTCTTGACTCACTAGAGTTGTGTGGATCACTCCAACATAAGCTAGAACTCAAAAAGAAAGCTCCTGTCATGTGTATGTATGAGAAAAATGGATCCACTGCGCTTATGTAATAGAATAAGACTAATAACTGAGGAGCTTTATGATAATGTCATTGTTTATAAAATTATCGCATCATAGTGTCAAGGGGAAATAGTTTTAATTCCAAAATTGAAAATCGTTTTATCTGAAGATAACAACACTCCTTTTTTGAGGGTTCAATTTCCAATTCAGTTAGCATTGCCCATGACTAGTCGTAAGTCTCAAGGAGCTAACTGCATGCTGCTCTCGGTAGGGTCAACAGTAAGTAAGCATTAAAGATTTTTTTGGAAAATTCATATGGTACAAAAAATATAAATAAAGAGAACTGTCTTAAAAATATGTTCATTATCGTCTTTATTAGAAATGATTAATTTAGAGTTTATCTGCATTTATGTGAACATGATTGCATTAAAAAGGAAGGCAGTCACTAATCTGATCACTAATTACCCCTCATTACTTTCACTTGACCTTGAAACTACTTCAACTTATAATTTAATCTATATATATAACGTTCCTGAGTTTGTTTGTTTGTTTGTACATCCGATTTCCCGTGAAGATAGAGACCTGAAATTAAATATATATTATTTATTACCTAAATAATGTTAAATAAAAGAAAATTATCACTATATTCCCAAAATTGGAGCCAATGTAGCAAGTGTGTCGCCGATGACAATAGTGCAAATGTATTATATATAAATTCAACAAAAAAAAATGTTTTAATTTAAAATTTTCCAAATATAAACACTGGTAATAAAATAAAGGCATGAAGCAAGAGTAGCGCAAAGGCTTGCGTGCTCGCTGATGACAGTACTGCAAATGTATTATAAATAAATGTAACAAATATATAATAAACTACTACATTAGAGGTTTTTAGAAACACAAATTCGTTTCTAAATTTATTACAAACTTATTTATAAACTTATTTTGTGTTTAATCTAACACAACTTCTAGATAAAATACGAATGTTCTAAGGTAATATTATAAATACACATTCCCTTCATTAATGTTCTTTTATGTTAGGTAAATAAGTTGAATGTTTCAATTTACAATTTTTGTTAGTTTTAAATATTTTTCATTGTGTATATAACTTGAATTGATGTTTTATTTGTTTATATGATAAAGTAAATGATTTTTTTTTACTTTTACATGATTTTTATTTTGCTAAATATACTTACTGTGTATGTACGAGTATATTGAATCATGTTAAGAATACTATAGCAATAGCTTGGGCCATATAAGAATCTGTTTCCGTGCCTTAATAAGAAGAAACAACAATTAAAATTATCCCTGTCAATCATGTTCAGTGAATTAATTTCAATACCTATTGTTATGATTTCTGAGTGACACAAAGGGTCACGGGAAGTCTAGTATATATACAAAATTGTTACAATAACACGTGATATAAATATTCAGGTAACTCACCATAAATGATTGAAGATAATCACTCAGATGGCTTTCGTCTATCACGTCGTCAGAGAGCAAGTGAATAAAAGTTGTAGATAGGTTATAAATTTTGATTTAATACTGTCTACGATGCCAATCTACAACCAACTTTAAATGAAAATTCATATCCTGTCTACAACTTGAATTCCATCAAGTTTTTATATTTGATTCAAGGTTTTATATTTGAAACGATCTTCCCTCGTTTATGGTGAGTTACCTGATATATATATATATATATATATATATATATATTATATATATTCAAATCACAATAAGATTTAATAGATCAAATATTATACACATTAGTAACGGTCTCTTCAGGCTTGATACTTGCTTGACGAGGGTAATAGCCTTTTCTAAGAGGGTTACAGCTACTAGATAGTTTTTTACTTTTTCTTACTGTACTCCTTTGTTTCCTCAAACATCCCTCTCTGGACATTTGTCCTTTCCTGCACTTTACACCTTTTTAAAATACTACTCTTCCCTCCCACTCCTCTCAACTCCTCACTAAGATGTTTCTGTATCTAGTGTTTCAGTTCGGTTTTTGACTCTGTCGAAGACCGCTTGTTACGGATGAAAGGTCTTAGTCATATTGTTGAAATATAGATATTTAGATATATATATATCAACGTTCAAATCACAATGTTTGAAAAATAGTGTAGAATATATGTGGTCAATATAAGAAAACTTTATTAATCAATCAATGATCAAACCACAATATGAAAAGGGAAAAAGGAATAAGATCTTTCAACTGTAACAAACGGTCTTCGTTATAGTCAAAAGCCAACTGAAACACTATATGCAGAAACATCTTGGTCAGAGGTTGAGAGGAGTGGGAGGGAAGAGTAGTATTTTAAAAGGGTGTAAATTGTAGGAAGGGACAGGCAAAGATGTTTGGGAAACAAAGTAGTACAGTAAGGAAGAGTAAAAAATCTATCCGCTAGCTGTAACCCTCTTAGAAGAGGCTATTGCCCTCGTAACGAATGTATCAAGCTTGAAGAGACCGTTACTAATGTTTAAAATATTTGATGTATTAAATTTAATCAGCGAGGACTCAATTTTTCATAGATAATAAATTTAGCTCCTGTCCAATCAATATGTTGATTTTCATTATTTATATGCATGAATAAGGAGATACTTTTTTGTTGTTCACTTACGTTGTATTGATGTTATTTTACACGTGTTTTTAAAGATTTACCAGTTTGTCCAATATAAATTTTATGGCAATTTTTGCATGGGATTTGCCAACTTTAAGTCTACTATGTTTCTTACATACGTTCTCGAGTTTTCTTATATTATTCCTCCATCTTTCCGGTACCATATAAATCAACTCACCGAATGATTTGTTTATATTTCTATTTTCCATGTTTACACAGGGCTGACATTTCGGTCTACACTGACCATTATCAAGGAATTCTTTTTACAATATTTTTACAATTCATAATAAAATACTTATTTACACAATAATCACTTTGCTTCATTCAAAGATCACTAATAAAATATACTTTTAAAATGTACAATCTACCTTAGAAACCTAAACTGTAAAAAGAATTCCTTGATAATGGTCAGTGTAGACCAAAACGTCGGCCCTATGTAAATATGGAAAATAGATATAAAAACAAATCATTCGGTGAGTTGATTTATATAGTACCGGAAAGATGAAGGAATAATATAAGAAAATCGAGAAGGTATGTAAGAAACACACTAGACTTAAAGTTGGTAAGTTATTTAATGATATATGTTTAAAAGAAGGTCTGCTCCCAAAGTATACCAATATATATATATCACTTTTTCTTTGTAAATACGGTCCGAAACGGACAAATATAGTTCAATGTACAAAAAGAAACATAGAGAAATTAAGCTCTCCAACTGTCTCTGAACCAGTGCGTTTGGAACCGTGAGATGTGGAATATTTAAAGATATAAAAATTTAAAGATAAATTTAAGATGTTTCCATTTAAAAATATTTTCTTTAGTTATAAATAAAAAATATTTATTTTAGTACTACGGAAAAAAAAGTCGCCAAGTGGTGGTTGAGAATATATATGTGGGCTTACGAATGAAGTGCTTAGAACATGGGCGTGTTTAAATGGTTGTTTAACACAGCGGTCGGCAAATATCGTTTTCTCGACTGGACTTGTAGAGAGCAAGTTTATATTTAACGAAATATTTTCTGTTTTATCTGTCTTTTTAAGTTTTCTTTCCTCTTTTTTTTTTAATACACTTTATCAGATGTGCACAGCAAGTTTAAAATAATGAATGAAGTTCATTAACTGTGCAATCTGTTATAGTGTGGTATTTACTCATATTGGGGAAAATATTAAGTCTCCAAACAAAAGAAGAACATCAAGTGTTTAAAACGCGTTGTTTAGTTTCCTACAATAAACTTTTTTTGTGTGGAGACTTAATACTTTTTCCAAAATGAAAATTGTTGTTGTACCTGGTCAAAATAACCCGCTGATCATGTATACCCGTCCGGTATTTGCTAGTACACAAATTTAAAAAAAAAACAAAAGTGTAGTAGGATTCTTAATTTAACAAACAAACAAAAAAAAAATTTTTTGGTCTAGTTTTAGTGGGGGAAAGAGCCCTGCCATAAACAATGCACCTCTGTCATAATCCCAATTAATGCGGTTGTACGAGGAAAGGACCAGATCTGTGTCGTATGTCCTCGGCAGGAATCTTTCATACTTTCTTCTAAATCTCTCACCCCCTTCATACATTTCCATTTTGCCGAGCTAAAAATTATTTCATATTTCTATTATTTTTTTATTTTTATTTTATTGTTTAAACCGATCCCCTTGTGGGTAATAACGTCAGCGGTTTACTGGCTTTTTGTTTGATCGGTAAATCCCATAGTTTCTACATTGGGAGTCCTAAATTTTGCCTAACTCAAGTGCATATCAAGTAGGGATCTTTAACGAATACGACACGACGGCTTGACATCCTCTCCGAGGGACGACGTACTCAGATTTATTCATTTCTCGCGTGAATAAATCGAGTGCCAGGCGGTTATCGAATCCCGGACTACCAGCCCAGAGGCGAGTACGTTAACCACTGAGTTAACCTGACCCCCTCCTCATTCTATTAAAAATTTAAATTACTTGATATTAATCTATTGAAATCAATCCGTCAATTTAGTTCTGATTCGGGAAATTATTTATTAAGAAAATAACTGTATAAAACCTAAAGGATTCTTAGTACAGAATTGTTGACTTTCTTGCTAAACCAAACTCACTTTTATTAACTGCTCTATGAATATTGCAAAATTGAAAACATAAAATAAGAAAAAATAAATACATTTGCCATATTTTAAAATGTATTTGATTCGATGATTCATGTAAGAATCAGCTGACCCAGCGAACTTCATACCGACTAACAGTCAATGAATGTCGTGCTGACTTTTGCTAAACTTAATTTAGTATTTAGTTATTAACATAATAGTTGACACAACAGACGTCCAATAACAATACTTGGATGAATGATGTAATTATAATAAGCCTCGTAATGGAATGCAGTCAGATTCAAATCAAATTGAGTGGTTTGTCTGGATAAAGCAGTACTCCACTCGAGTGATTTGCATTCTGCATTCTTGTTACGCTTTTTTTTCAAATGAATGGACTTCAAGCATTTAGTTTTTTTGATCGGTTCAATCTTGTTTCTCTTTCCTCGTTTCTTTTAAATGAACTTGTTTGAACATTACGTTCTCGATTAGATTCGTTTGTTTCTCAGTTAAAAAAGTACTCTCCTGATATATGGCTTTTTTTTGTGCTAAACCAATCCAGGTAATCTTACATTGATAAAGAAAGTGAGTAACAATTCCTCCACTTCCTCGTTTTGACATGGTCTGTCGATGTCCCTAGCCCATCCAATACCATGCTTCCCTATTAGTCACTGTCCAGTACAAACTAACAAAGTCCAGTCAGATCTATAACAAATGGAGCATATGAAAATATTATAATAAACTCCCTTCAAGTAGGAGTACTACTTTGGAGGAAAAAAAAATAGAAACTGAAATGACATTGGCTACCATTTCTCTACTCTTCGATAGAAGTTCGTTCTTTAGTTCTTCTTTAATTGCAGGAAAGCTAAAGTTGCTTTTAAGTGAAATACGTTTCCTCCCTGAACCATCTTAAAAAAAAAGTAAAACATTTTTATTACCAAAAAGTGATTGTTAAAATTTTATCACAAAAAAGTGAGAACTTTTGCATTATCAAAGACCAATAAATATCATGTCTTTAATATTATAGTATTTTATCATAGTTTTCATTTCACATCTCTCCTGAAGACAACAAACTGTCAAACTTATACAAAAGAGAGATACATTGTTTTATGCGTTTTTATCTTTAACTTAAAATTACGTACAAATTTCTAGCATTCATCCCTGCCCCGGCTTAGACAAAATAATAATAGTAATAATAAAATTTAAATTATTTACATTACATTACAATTGTTTTTTCCTCGAAATACAGATAGAAGTCATTTGTCATTTCTGTATTGTTCATTTTTCTTAAACTAAATCTCATAACTAAAGGACAAATATAAAAAAATAAGCAAACTCCAACTTTTAATGTGTTTTTTTTTAAATTTTTTATGATCTTTACTTTAAATGATCGTCATCGAAAGTTGTCGGAAATTAAATTTATAATCTACAATGTTCTCGAAAATTTCTCTAAAGTCATGTATTTTTCTGGTTTTTTTTTTAATTTAAATATTTTTGTTCTATTTTTTTATATTTTTTCTCACTTATAATTTTAAGAAGTTTAAATGTAGAAGCAATTTAAACAAAATATATAGAACTCTTGAAGACTTAAGTAACAATACAGCTTTGGTTATCGGAAAAAGTACAAAGTCGTACTGCATATTCACTAATACTTGTTTAATTATTAGTTTAATTACAAACAACATTTTCTAGTTTTTTTTTTAATATTTTTGTATTAAAAATTGTCTAGAAAATCAGCAAGACTATTAAGACTCTACCATTGAAATGGAAGGTCATTTGACCATTCCTCTAGAGCAAATGGATTCACAGTCGGACATTTCATTTTTATAAACATGGCTAAGTATCTATTTATTTATTGTTTTTTTTTTTACAATACGATGAATCTTACTTGATATGAAACTAAAGGCCAGGGTAACCAAGTGCCTTGCGTACTCACCTTTGGTCTGGAGATCCCAGGTTCGATTTCTTTACTCTGGATTCGATTTTTTTTTTTTAACGTAGCAGGAGAAGAAATCTGAACACGTCGTCCCTCGGAGAGGACGTTAAGACGTCGGTGCCGAGCCTGTACGATGTCAGCTACTCGTTAAAGATCCTTACTTTAAATACACTTGAGTTAGGCAAATTGTAAGACTTCCAATGTAAAATCAATCTCTAATATGGCTGACCTATTGCTAAAATAGGTACCAAATAATAACTCACTTTCACCCCCTAGAAGACATCCAAACGGTGAAAGTATCAAAGCCTGAGCATTCGAAAACAAAACAAAACTAAGGCAAATTGAAGTTAAACGGGGATAGGTTGACTGTTTTTCATATTAGATTACAATTATTCAATGGTTTGCACGGGAGGAAATATGCAGACCGCTTGGCATTTTTCCAAAGAGTTCAATAGTTGCAGTATTTGCAGATAGCTAATGTTATCTGCCACTTTTAATTGGGTTTATTCACCTTAGTACATATTATCACACCTGATAAAACGATTTCATTCACTACCGCCTTACAGCTCATGGAAGCCACAATATTAAAGACTTTTCATGTTCTAAATCTTTAGTCTCCATATCCTTAATATTATTCAGTTAGTATTCTTAAAAGTATAAACATGTCTAAAAGTATATATATGCCAGCACTTACAAAAAATTTGGTTTTCTCTCTATTTTTTTTTCATTTATTTATGAATATAACATTACAACAATATTTCACTCACTTTTTTTATAAATATGTAGCGAAAATTTTCTGTAGCACACTTATTATTATTGTTACGATACAATACTCCAGGACTTTTAGCTTCGTAAACAACATTTTGCTGAAACTTACCATTTATGTTTTTCGTTTTTAGACCCTCGATAAACTTACTATATTCTCAAAATATATACGCATATAACAAGTTTAACAGTGAATACATTAAATACAAATTAACGACTAAACCAGAATAACAAATTCAGAATTAGAACACAAAGATCATTCTACCAAAATAACTAGTCCGTGTCGTGTCAGAGCTTTCGACATCCTTGTTTGTGTTGGAGATCTTAGTTTCATTTCTGAATTTCTTACCATGGTTTAGTCGTCGATATATATAAATAAAAAGATACTTAAAATTCCAAAAACTTAAAGAAAAAACGATCCAAACGGGACGTAAATCAGTTCAAAAACGAAGGAAAGCAACACACAGAGAACGAGTCACACTATAACAGACACTATAACAGAATAGAAATAACAATAAAAAGAGTTAAAACAAAAAATAAAAACACAAAGTTAAAACAGGCAAGAGTAACAGCACTGAAGGCTACAAGGTAGTGTATCTCTTTCTCTGTGTGTTGCTTTCCTTCGTTTTTGCACTAAATATAAAGATATTTTATTGACACAAAAAATTACAATTAAAGACGTGATGCAATCAATGAAGTCCAAACCACAACGAAAAAGAAAAACAAAAGAAATAAATGCTTTGAAATCTTTCCCTTTATGTCATCAGAGAGCAAAACAAAGTGAGCTTTGTTTCCTCTCTAATGATATAAAGGGAAAGGACTTGGAGCATTTATTTCTTTTCCTTGTGGTTTGGACTCATAAAGATATGTAAATAACATATTATGCATGTTCGATTTTTTTAGAATAACTAAAGCGTTACGGTATAAGCATACCATAATCAAATTTCCACCCCCATAAAAATTACAGTAGAACTTCTTAATACGAGTACCTCATTGTATAACCTGTTTTGATATTAAAACGTGTACCCAGCCTTTCGGCCATATCACGGATAATAGCAGAACAGATCGATGCTTTTTAGCGTGAAAGCTCTTTCGCCGCATCTCGGGGGCACCAAGGCCTATCAACGATAGGACCACTATCAGCTCCCGAGATACGCCCGAGGTGGACCGCACGGAGGCGAGCTTCCACGACCCTACATCACTCGCGTCAAACCCATAAAGACATAATACCATAACCAAAGCAAGCCAAAGAACTTTAGTCCAAAAACCAGAAAAGATAACATAATGAAACAAACCACCTCATTGTATAAGCAATTTGCTTTACGAGCAGCCATTTAAAAGAATTTTTTTCTCGTACGACGAATAAAAATACATAGTACGAGTGAATAGATGGTCTCCGTTTTAAGTTCAGTAGATTTAATAGAACATGATTATTTCTTGCATGTATTTTTATTATTCATATTGCATGTACAGTATGGTTCATTTTTCTAATTTCACTTTTTTTTTGTTTAAAAAATAAACTTAAGAACAGGCATTTTGGGGATAAATCAGATTATTTATTTTTATTTATATTAATGTCGATGCGAAAGTTTGCTTTATAATAAATGTAAATCGGAATAGGAGCTCTGTTTGAAAACGAATTATACTCGTACTACGAGGTTCTACTGTACTCTAAAATTACATCAACCAGCTTCAAACAATACAACACCTTTAAGCCTTCAGTTCGTCTATATTTGTAGACATCTTCAGGGCTACATCAACACAGACTTTAATTACAATGTCATGAAAAAATGTTTATAAGTAACATTATTTAATTAATATACATAATTACCTTGGTATTTTACTATTGCAAGGAACTAACTACATAGCTGTTATATTCAAACCAGCCTGTAGTGATACTCCTACGATAGTTTTATAAACATTCTATGTTAGACTTGATAAGTCAAAAAAAATTTTAAAAAAAACTATGAAATATAGGTTTTACTTATGAATTATACAAGTGCAGCACAAAATAACCTCAAATATAAATGTTTTCTTATAACAATTGGTATTTTGGCTCTATTTTCGATCATTTTAACATTTGAATATGTTAGCAGTTAATAAACAAAATAGACACCATCAACAATTAAATAATCTACAATTAAATAGTGTACAAAAGCAATTTTATAATTTTTTTTAACAAGGTCATTAGGTTGACAGATCAAAGAGAGAAAAGTGGACCAGTTCTGCAGGGACGTATACATATATATCGATTGCAGGCACCACCCCCTAAGTGGTGGTGAGTCATCCCTTTTCTAACAACCCCTTACTGAAATCTCTAAATTCAGACTTGACGTCACTTTTGCGCCTGTGACGTCCCAACCACCCTACCTCACTAGAAAACAACTTTAATTTATTATCCTCGCTTACTCATGTATTTCAGAAGTTCTTTTCGTTTTGTTTTTTTTTTTTTTTTGAATGAAAAAGGAGCCATTGAATGAGACACCAATTAAACATTATCCTCGCCCTCTTTGATTCAACTTTTATATTGAAATCATTAAAACGATAATGAGGTATGTTTGTATAGGAATACAATGTAAGTAGTGCACACGGAAATGTTTTAATTCCCCAAGCATTCCATTTAACGCTTTCTTTTTATTAATTTACAAACTAATCAAGCACTCTTAACAATAATATATTAACAATTTATTCATTGAATAATCAAAAATTATTTATTTTCGAATCTTTTCATTCACACGATTTTTATTATTCTTTATCTTGCTTTAAAAAATTACAAAAAAAAATCAATTTTTATATGTTAGCAGATTTTATGTTTCAGCTTCCAAATTATAATTTCTTTGCTATCTTGCAAGCTGTTTTGTGCTTATGTATAATAGTAGATGGTGAGAATCATCTATACTTTGATTCATACTGCATCAGTTGCACTATGAATCAAAATCAAATGGGATATTAACACTATTTGGATATTGGGGACCAGTGGCAACGTGCACACTCTTAGACTGGAAGATCCAGGGTTCAATACCCACTTTGGCCATCGATATGTTCATGCCAGGAGGTGAATAAATCTAAGCACGCTATGTTAGATACTCTTTAAAGATCCTTACTCTAAAGACATTTGAGTTAGATAAAATTTAGAACATACAATGCAGAATTAACAGGTCATTTGGTTCTCTCATTAGCAAATGGGGTGCCAAATAATAAATGAGCAAAAATTCCAACCCTTAGAACAAAAATAAAATTTGGAGTGGCCTACACTCAACTTTACAATAAGAAAAAAAAATTATCAAACTGGTTAACACCATATTGATTTTTGACTCACCAAATGTTTCACATTCAATCATAAGGTCAAGAATGATAAAAATCCAATTTACTGTGAGTAAGTGTTGGCTTTTTCCTGCGAGCTGCTCTCAGTTATAAGGTTGCTATAAATATGTTTTGAGAAAAAAATACATCAGTGATTAACCAGTTTGCATACTAAAATAAAATTTAAAGGCCGTCTTTTCACTTTAGTTAAAAAATTTTATACCTGGAAGCTCAAAATTTTTAACAAGAATATATATGAACTCAAATCACCAACTATGATTACTTGTCACATTTATTTATTTTTAAGCCTTAACACAGTTTGTGACATGTACACGTGAGTGACTGACATCAGTTTACCTTCCATATAAGTGAAATTCCAAGTCATACAGTGAAGGTCACATCCTTCAGAGGATAAATGGCTTTGTTTCAAATCCTTTCTTGATGATATCCTTGGCTTTTCACTTCTAGATATCAATCTGAATACATGTTATTCAAGTGATATCACCACTACAAATGAAATATATCTACTTAACAAAAGTTATATTACTACATCCTTTTAAATAACAATTTATTGTCCAAAAGTGATTTATTTCATATATATTTATATATTCTTATTTGTTATTATTATCATATTGTTATAATAATATAGTAATATCTCTCCTGGATGGTTGGTGTATGAGTATTGTCTGAGGGGTCCACAAAGACTGACTCTCATTTGGAAAGTTTTACTTTGTGTACAGGTGGGGCCTATTAAGCCTTCCTCACTAATCACAAAACAATATTATATTGAATATGTAAAATTTTTGTACAACTTGAAGCCTTAGATAAAACAAATTTTAATCATGGAATTAAAACTATCTTCCCTTGAAACTGTGATGCAATAATTTTACAAACAGTGACTTTATTGTAAAGTTTCTCAGTTATTGGTCTTGTTTCATTATATAAGCGCGGTAGATCAAAGATAGGATCTCCTTTTTTGAATTCATGCTTATGTTTTAGAAGTCTCCAAGACGCAGAGAGCAGCGCCAAGAATGAAAAGTAAATACGTGAAATAAAAAAAAAACATCGTCTAAACAACAATATGATTACAAAAGTAGGACTAAGATCTTTCGTAGAAAATAAACTGGTTTAGTTTATTCAATAACAGAA
Source organism: Hermatobates lingyangjiaoensis (assembly GCA_026182355.1). NCBI lineage: Eukaryota > Metazoa > Arthropoda > Insecta > Hemiptera > Hermatobatidae > Hermatobates > Hermatobates lingyangjiaoensis. The sequence continues at coordinate 384,091 of JAPFBL010000287.1, read as the reverse complement.
ATAGATTTTACATCTGGAGTCAGTAATTTTACCTGACTTATGTTGAGAGAATTTATTTTTCATTCTTTTTTTCTTTTTAATGCTGCTATTTGTAAAAACATATATTACTCACTGTTTTCTTTAATATTTATTTGAATGAACAAGTATAAACTGAAATAAACAGCTATTCCAAGTTCCACCTGTGCGCAACATCCAAGGCTTCATCATTAGTTGCCTTATACACACGAAACATTATTCATATCAGGTTTTGGAGTGTATTATAAGAAAGCCCCAATAAAGCGTAGCGGCTTGGACTTCCAATGCCAAGGTGGTGGGATGGAATCTCACAAAATTACGTAAATTTTATGGTTTATTCAGATAATGCAAGAAAACAAACAAGATCGGTCACCAGAATTTTATAAGTATATAGATTATTGTTATTCTAATGCGTTGATTTATCACGACAAAAATGGGTGAGGTCAATCCAGAGACCGTAGTTCAAAAGATGCTCCAGAGTGAAGAAAATTGGTCAAAAGCTGCAAACTTTGTAGAGGCGGTTCTCCGCCATAAGCAAACTGAAAGCACGAGGCAAGGACTCACGATAATTCATTGATGAACGAATGGGGACAAGAAGGTGAAGAAGGCATGAAGTAATGTGCAAACGGCTTCCGTGTCGGATATTGCCAGGAATTAGGATGTGGTTTTTTAGTGGGTCGGGACCCCCAACCCCACATACCCTAAGCAAGACGTCTTGCTAAGGGATCTGCTAAACAGATTTTTCCACATCCTACGACGAAAAAAAAAATCACGACAAAAATGTTTATTTCACAAAAAAATGGATTCTCATAATATTATTACGCATTGTACAATTTTTTTAAATTTTTGGCTCGAAAAAAGGCTATTATTATTTATTATTATACTGTTAATAATAAGCATTATTCTGAAAAACGTGTAATTAATGCATGTACAATGTAGAACATGCATAGTAATTTCAAACCAATAGTTGTGCAATCCGTAATTGTGTGGTATTTACTCATTCTGAGGTAAAATGGATAAACAAACAAAAGTCTCCACACAAATGAAGTTTTTTTTCGTACTAGTTATTTTCACCGGACCAACCTTTCAGCACCACATCCATGGTGTCTTCCTGATGATGAACACAAAGTGTTCGAAACGCGTTGTTATTGTTGAATAAAACTTCAATTTTGTGGAGAAAACTTTTTGTTTAACTTTTTGTCAACTTTTGTTTATTTATCTATTTTACCTAAGCATAGTAACTTAGTAAAAAGAATAAGCTATCCATATTGAAAGTTATTTGACATTCAAAACTGTCCCATGTAACATTGATTGCTTACTGCAGTGTCATCAGATGACTGTTGAGATGGAGGAAGCCAGAGAGAAGGAGGCAAACTGGAATGAAGTTCTACAAGATCTAGAGGAAGCTAGTCGTAGAATGGCCGTCCAAGTAGATGAGGAACGAATACAACAAAAACGGTAATCCAAGTCTCTATCAAACTATTTCTACATCATATTTGACTAAGTTTTATATTAGGAGCCAAGTTAACTCAGTAGTTAACATACTCGTCTCTGAACTGGTAGATCCAGGGTTCAATCCTCGTCGGTTCCAAGCCTGTACGATGTGAGGTACTCATTAAACATGCCTACTACAAATACACTTAGAGTTAGGCCAAATTTGGGACTCCTAATGTAGAATCAACAGGAAATATGGGTCGCACAAGACTAAAATAAGTACCAAATAATAAATGAGCCATAAAATCCGCCCCTAGAAATATAAGTGTGGGCGTTGGAAAACAAACAGGCAATACTTTTATATTACTGAACCAAAGCACGTTTATTACTTACAATTCTCAATTGTTATTGTATTATTACAATAAATTACAGTATTTATAGTTGAGACATTATTAACAATTTTATATAGATAATACAGATATTACTTAGGACGAATGTATGCTCGTATGCTAGAGGGATACTTTTGTTACCTTTATTAGACCATACAAGAAGAAACTATTAAATCTCTCCGTTGGTTCACAACCATAGATTTATTCAATTGACAGATAGTCTTTTGTAACCTCTCACATGATTGTACGAGTTTGAGTACTAATTAAAGATCTATACACTAATAAACTTGTTAAGGAAAAATTTAAGACTTTTGAAGTTAACACCTTGATAATTCGGCTCATAATTTGTGGCAGTAGCAAATAAATTACACACAAAAGGTGAAAGTATCTTTAGTGGGCCTTGGAATATATCAACGAACTTGCTGAGGTTGTTTTCCAACGCCCACATTTATAAGGCTTTCACCTTTTAGTGCTCTTCTAGGAGTGGAAATTGTGGCTCATTTATTATTTGGCACCCAGTTTAGTAATGATCGAGTCAGATTACCTGCAGATTCTACACTGGGAGTGATATGTTTTGCCTAACCGAAGTATTTAGAGTAGGATTCTTTAACGATTACCTGACATTGTACAGGCTCGGGACCGACGGTTTTAACGTCCTCTGCAAGGGATGGTATGCTCATATTTATTCACCTCCCACGTAAATAAATTGAGGGCCAGAGTGGGTATCGAACCTCGAACCCACCAGTTCAGAGGCGAGCACGTTAACCATTAAGCTACTCGTACGTAGGTCTCCTTCAACTGGACTAATCGTATGAGGCCAGGTCATTTGTCAATGATTGAATGGAGTCTTGTATTCTGGTTCCCAGCTGTATTGTCATGCCCAAAAATGATAACATAAAAGCAATAATGATAATCAATAAAAAAACCCTAAGCCGTTAAAACGGTTAGTTCTAAATATTATCTTGACTACAAAACACAGGCTAATTGAAATATATATATATATAAATGCAGAAATATCTCTATAAAAACACGTGACCCTACAGCTTATGGATTACTAAGATAAACAACCTCAAAAATCACAAACAACAAACACAAAAAGACCAAATCACTCACATCTCTCTACAATTTGATGTAATGCCGTCTTCATGAGAAGACTATAATGAAGCATTGAACAAAATAGAAAGGAACAAAAGAATTCAGTGAGGTTAAATATTTAAACAATATAGTATGTGAAAAAGAAACCTCATTTATACATTATTTATTCTTATAAATATCAAATTTTACATTATATTTTTTTAATAAATAAAAGTGAGTCTTAACTTTTAATTATTATTGTGTTATCCATGCCATATACGAGTATTTTAAGTCTTGCTTTATAATTCAAGATTATTAGTCACTTTAAATAATTTTATGTGTTTCCTTGACTAAAAAATACAGAAGACAACTTTTTATAAACATTAAGGTCAGTGTAATGTATATGTTTTGGCTATACAGAGGCCCTGACTCATGTTTTCGTTTAATCAAAGTGGAAGAGTTTCCCCTCATACGACCTAGTAGTTTGGCTTTATGCCAGCTCTAGTTAGTTCATTTTAATTCACTTTATTGTGCTAATATCAAAGTTATACCGAAGAAAAGTAAATTTTGTTTAAGACAGAACTGATTCTTAATGATTTATTCTTATTGAAAACTGTTGATATATAACCCACGAGCAATGTTCCCTCTAAATTTTTATGCATCTGCGCACACACACAAGCTCTCTGAGGAGACTAGGGACCACAGTAAGTGATATATATATATATATATACCATGATAAACGAAAAACGGTCCGGCAGGACAAATAACAATTAAAATAAGCAGTGACACATAAACAGAAACACAACAAAGACTCACTTTTCAAATTTCGACCGTAATGGCGGTCGTCCTCAGGAGAAGAAGTGAATTGACGGAGGGACGACAGTCAACTAAAGAACTCACTGGGTGAGGGCTAAAGCAGTGCTGCCGCAAAGGAGACAAATAAAAAAGGAACTAGGAAGTCGAGAGCAAAAATAAAAAAAATGTTTTTGAAAGGTAGAAAAAGGTTAAGAAAAGAAAAAATAAAGAAAATATATAAAACAATTAAAAAAAAATATTTAAAAAAAAATAAATAAATAAAAAATATTAAAAAAAATTAACGATTTAAATTCAAGCCAGGTTTCGAGCGTGCCCCCAGGAGCCAAATGTGGGCTTCCTCAGAAGCTTTTAAAGTAACTTGTCTGTTATCACTGGGGACTTGTTTAAGAACGGCAGCACTGCTTTAGCCCTCACCCAGTGAGTTCTTTAGTTGACTGTCGTCCCTCCGTCAATTCACTTCTTCTCCTGAGGACGACCGCCATTACGGTAGAAATATTGAAAAGTGAGTCTTTGTTGTGTTTCTGTTTATGTGTCACTGTATATATATATATACATTAATTGTGTTAAACTGAATTGTCTTAATCAAACATACCTTTCTTTTAAGCAGTTTTTCATAATTTCTAGCTAATCTCAATTCACCAGCTGAATCAAGACGAATTGAAATTAGCTAGAAAATATGAAAAACTGCTTAAAAGAAAGGTATGTTTGATTAAGGCAATTCAGTTTAACACAATTTGTATAAAAGAAGGTCTGCTCCCTATTTGTACTAATATATATATATATATATATATATATATTACTCACAGAAAAATTGTAATTTCTATGATCTTGAAATATGATCAATGAAATTAAAAAATGTCTTGTCTAAAAAACAAAAGTGACTATAGAAAGTTTATTAAAAATACTTTGTTTTTTTTTTGTTCTTGATTTTATTTTGTGTCATATTGAATTTAAAAAATAATAAACTAGAAAAAAAGAGTATTTGACGATTGTACTAAGTTGATAACATAAGAAAATTGGTGTATTTTACTTTTCAAAATGCTACTTCATTTTTTTCAAAGGTTTGAATTTTTTTTTTTTTGCGACTATTTGTTGACTTTTTTTGTACGCTGGATTAGTTTTGTTGTGCGTAGAAAATGTGCAAGCACTGCGCGATTGCGCACGCGCGCAGCTTACAGGGAACGTTGCTCCTAAAAGCTGTTGCTCCGAAAGTTTTTTTTTTTTATATAAGCTAACACCTATATTTATAGAATTTACACCATTTGTGCTATTCTAGATGAAACGTTATGACTGAGTTTATAATTCGGTACGAACTGATTAACCAAGGACAAACCAAATTATCGGGAATGCCAACAGAACGTGGTAATACCCATTCAACTGCTCCACCTGTTTTGATTTATTATCATGCACCTAAGTCTTTCAGCTAAAACATGGATCAAAGCCCTTTTGATCGTCAATCACAATCATCGAAATACTTCGAGTCAATCAAAAATTGACCGAGACTATGCCCACACTTACAGAAGCCAGTTCAGCAAAACCAAATCCAATCTGTTGAGTCAAAAGAAATCCTCAACAAGCTAAACGTGTCCCTCTTAGTACCACCTTGGGGAACAGACCCAAGGAGGGTTAAGTCCTCCCCCCCCCTCACCCCAACAAGGTAGGGAAACACGGGGGGGGGGGGGGATTCAACTGCTAACTTCAATCCTTGTTAGTTAACTTCGGTGTGAACCAGTGGGACTGAACTGTATTCAGTCTTCAGGCGCCACTATCTTCACCGCCTGAAGCTAACTGCGACGGCAGGTCACCTCAAACAGTTGAACACATACTGTTGGACTGCGTTGAGTTGAACTCGGGAGAGGAGCAGGATGGAGAGACGAGTGGTGACTATCGGAGGTGTGTGGCCTCCACAGTTTGCAGCTTTGTTGGATGAGGGCCTAGTTGGTGCCTTCAAGGAAGTGGTCGAAAATATTTCAGTTTACTTAATTGAATAGTTATAATAGCCTGTTTACGTTTGTGAGTAGTCGCGATTACTCTGTTACCATTATGTCCAATTATAATCATTGTGTTGTTATTATTTTGTTAGTAGTATTGCTTTATATCATCGTGATCATTATGATTGCTTAGTATTACATTAATATAGATTTGACATTATATTATATTTCGTTTCTATCATCATGGTTAATTATTATAATTATTAAGCTGCATTATCATAATTTAATAAGGATTATTGTGTACCATTAAAGATTTTAATGCATGTAATGTCTTCTGGTGGAGCATGTTGTTCTATAACAAAAAAAAACCTGTATTCAGATGGCCATGTTCATAGTTACATCTAGCAGTAAACCGCGTATTTGTTTATATAAGAGTTGGACATTTTTACAATAGAGTACCTCTTAGAATAGAATAGAATACTATGGAACCGATCTCCTAACGGGTCAAAAATGTCAGCCTTTGCATTATTTTTGTTTTGATTGGATTTTTTAGTACAATCATTCAGATCATTGTCTAGAATTGTTATCCCAGTTCCGTTTCCTTCACAAATTTGTTAAGATATGCAGTGGGGGTCAAAGCCCCGACTGTTTGGGTTCGGAAGTAACTATCTGAGGCCTTCCAGCGCAGTGTAGTCTCTAAGTGCAGTGCAGTTTCATCGGCCTCCCCACATAGTCTACACTCTGCCAATTCTCTTAGAAGACTTCTTAGGTGATCATAAAGCCTGCTCACTCGTTAAATATTTCTAATTTTAAGTAAAACAATTTAGGTCTCCTTCTGTTATGTTCTTCGCCTCCAGAGTAGCCTCCTTCACATAACAGATTCTAATTGAAAATATATTAAAATTTATATTTGTTTGATATATATATTCTTCATAATTCCTTTGAAGTGTTTATCTATTCTAACTTTCTCTATCATATTCCAATGGCAAATATAAACAAAATAAATTTATCATGCAAATTATGCTACTCTATCAACTTTTCATAACTGTATGATATTGATAATTCAAGATAATTGAAAAGTAAATATTCTGTTGTTTGTAAAAAGTCTATTTATAGCTGTTCACTTGATATATGAGGATAGGAGCATGCGATCTGTTAAAATATGTCAACAGATATTGCCAGAATGATGTATAATCAATACAATCTGTACTTAAAATCTAACGAATGAAAATTACAACAAAGAATTGAGTTTTTCTAATTTAATTTATTTAAATTTTATATTTTTATTTTTCAGTTAATTTTTTTTTATTTTACTATTAGTCCAAATGTTCTGGTCATGTAAGAATTCGACCATGAGGTTTTAACGTGTTTAAATGTTTTGAGGTCACTTGTATCCATTTATAATTTATAGTCAAAATTTATAATTTATTTTAATTATTCATATTTACTGATTGTATCTTAAAGATAAACAAAATTTTCATTATTTTGAATTAAAATATGTTTTGGGAATATATTTTTTGAATGTTTTTGAACGGATTTGGGTTATTTTCATTATTTCTTGTGGGTAAAATTTATTCGGAATTCGACCGAAACGGTAGTTTTACAAAACGGATTATAGTAGAAAACCGAGATACCATGATATTATATCAGCATAGCATATTCAACATCTAGATATTATTTTGCAAGTATATTAGATAAGATTGTATTCTTGATTTTTCACATGGAAAATAAGAATAGAAGTTGGAAAGGCTACAAAATTATGATAAAAGTTTCTGTCTACTTAGGTTACTGAAGAACACAACAACAGAGGTGGAACAGCTGAACAAGGATATTCGTAGGCTGATGAAAGAGAACAACTGTTTACGAGAAAAGTTGAGTTGGCCTCAACATACCCGTCATTATCCTAGCCCGCACTCTCAGTCCCAGTCAGTAACCTTTTTCAATCTAACTATTCTTTTAATTACAGGTCACTAGCAGCCAGACTCAAAAATAATTATATGCACTAAATTGGCAGATTGGGGGTCAGGTTAGCTTAGTGGTTAACGTACTCGCCTCTGAACTAATAGGACTGGGGTTCGATCCCCACCTCGCCCTCGATTTACTCACGCGGGAGGTGAAATCTGAGCAGGTCGTCCCTCGGAGAAGGACGTTAAACCCGTTTTGATCTTCGCGTTCCTCGGCATTTTGTGCCATAACCGCTTAGTCATGCCAGGCCGCCTTGTTGACAAGTTACCCTTTAGCCACCTCCATTGAATATGGAAGTACCCGAGGGCACCTCAAGCAACGCAATGCTAAACACGAATTCTGACAGTTACTCCGCAAAACGGTACCTAGGCCAAGAGTAATAGACAAACTAAAGCCCAGGTAACATGTGGAGATAATTACTGATAAGGTACTCAAAATTCCCTTACCAGTTGCACTTTAACTAGAGACACATATAACGAAAGCATATAAATACACATTCAAGACTAACTCAACTTATCGCTACGCCTCAAGGTACTAAAATATTCCCTCGAGGTGGAAACTAAACTAACTTATAACTAAGAAACACTCAATACTAAAAGACTAAAAACTAATATAATATAATGTCCGACAAGGTACTCGATATTCCCTTATCGGTAGCTTAAACTAAAGGACACAGGGCATATAAATAAACATACAGAACGAACACAACTTACGTTAAACAAGGACGTTAAACCGTCGGTCCCTAGCCTGTACAATGTCAGGTACTTGTTAAAGGATCCCTACTCTAAACAAACTTGAGTTAGGCAAAATTTAGGACTCCCACTGTAGAATCAATCTTCATTGTGTGGTATCACAAAGGGCCAATGGTTGGCATATGTTGTTCCCTTGTGGGGCTACCACTTAGGTTAGGGAACCTAACCTAACCTAAACTAAATAGGTAGATTGGTTGGCTTTAAACCAAGAGTGCCAAACATACTGTCCGTGGGCCGGATCCGGCTCACCTGGGGTTCAGTACGGCCCCGGGGCCGTACATTTTGAATGAATAAATCGAGAGCCTGAATCAACCAGTTTAGAGACAAGTACGTTGCCATTGATTTAAGTTACCCCTTATCGATTACAGTTAGTAAGACTGTTAAGTAGAACTACTTTGGAGTTGGCTTGGCTATTAATCATGATTTTTACCGAAGATTCCGTCTTTGAATAGGAAAGCTTGAAAATGTTGTAGTTGTCCGCCGAAGACGATACAAAGATAGTTCTATGTAAGCAACTGTTTGATAATCATTAACTAAGAAATATGAGTGATTTAAAGGCACCTGATTTAGAATTAACTCGGCAGAATGATATCACAAAGGGCAATGTCACCTCCGTGTGTTCTCTTAAAACGATAAATACTAACGCTGAGTTATTCTAAGAAACAAGGAGGATCCTAGGAAGCTGTGGTCCTTGGGGCCACTCAACCACTGCGGGAACCCTCCCACCCACAAATTAATAGATATATAAAAGATTTCACATAAACTCGTGAAACAACAATCAACGACCAAACCACAATATGAAATGAGAAAACAAGACTAATATCTTTGAACCAAACAAGTTGGGTTATTTGACTCTGACGAAAACCGCTTGTTACAGTTGAAAGATCTTAGTCTTGTTTTCCCATTTCATATTGTGATTTGGTCGTTGAGATATATATATATATATAATTTTGTTATATAGATTATATTGTGCAGGTGTTAGAAATAAAAATAAACGATTACAGCACTGTTAATCTGACTTGCCGCCGGCATGACAGATTAACCAGTGAACAGGTCATTTGTCTGATGGGGGCCCCAACAAGAGCTGAACCCAGGGTGGTTGCCTCAAGCTAAGCGAGGGGCCTCGCTCAAAGAAATGCTTTGATTAGTACTAAAGTGAAGTCAATTTGCAGGATGTTGGTTGAGGTGAGGAAGACTGAACCCAGTCCGAGTTCCTGGCTTGACATCTTCTCCTCTTACCTCAAGAACCCCTTCTCTCTCCTAGCCTTCCCTCACCACGTCTCCATGGATACCACACACTCAAGCAACCACACGTCTTGACACAACTCCCATTCAACTCTTAATTTCACTTAATATAGTCCATATCTATTATCAGTCTGCCTTTTTTTCTCTCAATATACAAAATTTCTTAATATACAGATATATGATTAAATATAAAATAGAAAAGTAAAAGAACACTGTCAGAAAAGAAGTAAAGACAAGTTGGAAGATGTCAAAAATTAAGTCTCCACAAAAAAAAGTTTGATATGAAAACTAACAACGCGTTTCGAACACTTAATGTCCTTCTTCAGGTTGACGTCTAAAAAAATATACATATCTGTGAGCTTTAAGAACATCAGAGTGAAATATTTAAAATTGAATACAATATATGAATGTTGGGGACAGCCTAGCTCAGTGGTTACGTGCTCGCCTCTGAACTGATAAGACCGGGGTTCGACCCCCACCTGGCCCTCGATTTATTTACGCGAAAGGTGAATAAATCTGAGCACGTAGGACCCTCGGAGAAGGACGTTAAACCGTCGGTCCTGAGCTTGTACAATGTCAGGTATTCGTTAAAGATCCCTACTCTAAACACACTTGAGTTAAGCAAAATTTAGGACTCCCACTGTAGAATCAATCTTCATTGTGTGGGATCACAAAGAGCAAATGCTTGGTCTACGTGTGTTTCCTTGTGGGACTACCACTGCAACCTAACCTAACCGTATATCAATGTTGACTTAGTTGCACTATTGAGGTTTTCACAATTCAACATTCATATATTGTATTCAAATTTCAAATAATCCATTCTGATGTTCTTAAACCTCACAAATATCTATATTTTTTAGATGTAAATCCGAAGAAGAACACTAAGTGTTCGAAACGGATTGTTAGTTTTTTATTAAACTTTCTTTGTGTAGACACGTCATTTTTGAAATCCTCTCAATATGAGTAAATACCACACTATAACAGATTGCAAAAGTAATGGATTAATGACAAGTTATTTCAACTTTTGTACTTAATATTAAGGAGAAGACGCAGGATAACGAACACTTCAGACGTGAAGTTCATGCTAAAGATTCGGTATATAGCCAACGCTATCTTGCTATATTTTTCTATATCCTCTCTCGTTATACAGTAATTGTGCGGATGTAACTCTCACAAATATACAAAAATTTTTGCCAAATAATAATATTTTAAGTCAAAAAAAGTGATAAAAATTTATAATTATTTGGGTCAAACAAGTTCAGGGAAGACCATTACAGTTAATCCCTGAAACCACTTAGCACACTTACCTGCATTATGAACAAATATCTTTATCCTCCTACCTCATCAAAAACACTTGCGTAAATGCAAATTTGGAAAACATCACTTACCACCTGATGATGAATGTTGCATAATCTGTTATATTATACAAACAAAATAACTAAAATGTTACTTCAGAAGATTCTAAGGCTGATGAAGAAACAAATGACCAGACAAACACGTTTATATTTTTAATAATATATATATATATATATGTGTGTGTGTGTGTGTGTGTGTGTGTGTGTGTGTGTGTGTGCATTTCACAGTAAACTATAGACCCAGAATAAAGATAAAAACACACTTAATGTCTCTAATTTTTGGTTGAACCGTCATCAGGAGAGTTGAAATAGGAACCCCAAGCGCATTTGCAAAGAGACGGTTGGAGAAATTCAGTGTTGTCACATGCATGTCCAGTTCAAGTCAAGTATGAAAAATAAACTAGAAATAAGCGAAGAGCTAAGAAGTAGATAGTGAAAATAAATTAAATGAGGAAATATAAATAATAAAAACTTAAAAAGTAATAATGAAGAATATTAAGAGGAAATAACAGAAACTAAAGAAACTCCAGGAATATAAATTATAAATCCTTAATAATAATAATAATGAAAATGATTATAATAAAGTAAAGTTATATAAATAGTACATAGGGTTATATATAACCCTAAAAAAAAAGAATTATTTTTCTTTGTAAAATAATCTCTAATGTAATACTTAGTTTTTCTGTTTCAAAATTCTATACTATTGCCTATGAAAAAAGTTTTAAATAAAAGCCGAAACGTTGACAATGAGAGTTAAATCTGAACCTGAAGAACGGACCGAGTCCTGATAAACTTTAATTTTGTTTCTATTTCACGGTCAATACTTTTGTCAGTATATATATATATTTAAAAAAACTGTGACATATAGACAGAAACATAACACAGACTCACTTTCCAATATTTCGACCATAATAGCGGTCGTCCTCAGGAGAAGAAATGAATTGACGGAGGGACGACAGTCATTATATATTATATATATACATATACAATGATAAACGAAAAACGGTCCGGCAGGACAGACAACACTTAAAATAAACTGTGACACCTAGACTGAAACATAACAAAGACTCACTTTTCAATATTTCGACCGCCATTACGGTCGAAATATTGAAAAGTGAGTCTTTGTTATGTTTCAGTCTATGTGTCACAGTTTATTTTAAGTATACATATATATATATATATATATATATATATATATATATATATATATATATATTTATATATATATATATTTATATATTAGTATATTTTGGGAGCAGACCTTCATTTAGACATGTTTTATTAAAGAGTATGCCGATCTTCATTTTCGTTCGTTTTAAAAACCAAGTTTAGAAAACTGGAGAAATTAAATAAAAAACGAACGAAAATGAAGATCGGCATACTCTTTAATAAAAAATATATATATATATATAGTCAAACCACCATACAAAATGGAAAAAACAAGACTAAGATCTTTCAACTGTAACAAGCAGTCTTTGTCAGAGTCAAAAACCCAACTGAGGGTCCGGTTTTTTCGGTTGAAAGATCTTAGTCGTGTTTTCCCATTTCATATTGTGGTTTGATCAATGATTGTTATTTCACATGTTTATGTGAAGTCTTTATATATATTATATCAAGAGTTATTGTTGATTATTAATTTATATATATATATATATATATATAAAAGAATGATTCTCAAAATTATCAAATTACAGAAAAAAACCACTAAGAAATAAACAGGGGCAGATAAAACTGAGCTATCGATTCAATAATTTTACTTCCGTTTTATTCCATCATGATAATGCTAGAATTTGTGAGATATTTTTAAGGAACTACCTTTTTCTTAATACTAGAATCTAACACGCAGTATACAAGCACATACACAACTTCACTGTAGAGTACAGAAAAAATGTATTGCAATTGAACTAAAAAAAAAAGTTTTTTATTTCAATTTGTATATACAAGCTTTTAGTTTATGTATATTTTTATATAACAAAAATAGAAAAACATAAATATAGGCATACCAGACTCACTACTATAATTCAGCAGGCGTCGTCATCAGGTAGAAGTACTCCTGTTGAGCAGCATTGGATAATTATTAATATATTAACAGTGGAAATTACTTAGAATGAAACACAAAGAAAGAGCTGACATAATTCAATATTTAGCTCAATACCTATCATAATCAGTAAGAGAGTTATCGACTAGGTGACTAAGTACTGATTAGGAAGCATTTCCTAAATGTCTTTCTTTAAAAGTGCTTGTACAATACGAGACAGATTTATGTCCTTCTAGAAAGATAAAGTTACAACCAGAAAAAAAAAACAAACAGAAAAACTAACACTCACGGTTTTTGATAATTTCAGCTGTCTTGCTGTCTTCAGGAGAGGAGAAAAAGAAGCAATACAGGAGTGGAGACGTGAATACATCCACCGTCCATTATATATATATATATATATATATATTAGTAGTAGTAGCTCTCTGACGAGATAGTTTAGAAGGCCTCAGAGCTTATTTTTCTTCATTTTGATTCTTGCCTACGGCATTTTGTCTCATATACATATCTTAGGTGTTTCTGGTCTGAATGCCGGGGTTTCACGCACACTGCAGCTATTAGGTGACCAACCACCAGCTACTCGCCCAGCCAGCAGCCAGTCACCGCCCAGTATTCAGACCAGCAACACCTAAGATATGTATATGATGTGATAAGATATATGTATAAGATATGATATGACAAAATGCTGTAGGGAAGAATCAAAATGAAGAAAAATAAGCTCTGAGGCCTACTAAACTATATATATATAGTTTAGTAACGGCCTCTTCAAACTTCATACTTTCGTTGCGAGGGCAATGGTCTCTTCTAGAAGCCTTGACAGCTAGCGGATAGTTTTTTAATCTTTCTTACTGTACTCCTTTGTTTCCCCAAACATCTCTTTCTGGACATTAGTCCTTTTCTGCGCTTTCACCCAATTAAAATACCACTCTTCCCTCCCACTCTTCTCAACCCCTCACCAGATGTGTCGTGCATCTAGTGTTTCAGTTGGGGTTTTGACTATGATGAAGACCGCTTGTTGTGTTCAAAGATCTTAGTCTTGTTTTCCCATTTCATATTGTGGTTTGATCATATATATATATATGATATAAATCTATATATATGAAGTCTACACCACTATGAAAAAGAAAAAGAAAAGAAATAAATGCTCTGAGACCTTTCACTTTATGTCATCAGAGAGCAAAAAAAGAAAGAAAGAAGGTGACCTAACCATTCCTTATAAATTTTAATTTGTTTTATATATATATATATATATATATATAATATTAACTGATAAAACGAAATACGATCCAAACTGGACACAATACGAGTTCGAGACTAACAAAGAGCAACACATAAAGTAGGGAAACACACTTACAGACTCAAATTTTCGGGTAATCCGTCTTCAGGAGAAAAGAGAATGGGAGACCAAGCACATTGTAGACGCAACGGCAAGTAACCCGTTGGGTTACCCAAAAATTTGAGTCTGTAAGTGTGTTTCCCTACTTTGTGTGTTGCTCTTTGTTAGTCTCGAACCCGTATATATATATATATATATAATATAGAGAGAGAGAGAGAGAGAGAGAGAGAGAGAAGGAGAGAGAGAGAGCGAGAGAGAGAAAGAGGAGAACACGAAAGGTAGTAAGGAAAAGAAATAAATACTTTATGACGTAAAATTAAATTGTTGGTTGCCAAAGGACACAAAACTTATAAAAAGTTATAAGTTATAAAAAAAAATGAACTCAATCAAAACGATATTTTAATCTGAGGAAGAATAGTGCATCATATCTAATAATAGAGGACTGTGGTCAAAATTTAATATAGCCGCGAGCAGCGCAAATGTTTGGCTGTGTTCCAGAGAGCGTTTTCAGTGAGCTTTCTTGTTCAACACTTGTATCAATAACCTCACGGGCTATTCACCACTGATATAAAAAAAAGCTTTCAACTAGCGGCTTAAGTTTAAACATATGGTGTACATAGGCGTGCTGTCAATGGAAGCAAGGGAAGCAATTCATTGACTCCATTGATTATGATTATGATTACTATTGTGAAAGCAATGATTATAGAATCAATTATGAAGAGGTGGGGTATTACTTGGCACAATTTTTCAGCGAACATAGATACTTCCGCGCCTACCTATACAAGATAGGAGAGTACCAGACAACCGAGTGCCGAGTGCCTGTATTGCTCAACAGTAGACGATGTTCTTTTCTTGCCAGAAATGGATTAGCCAGAGGAGTGACCTGTTGAAGAGCATCGGTATATTCTTCCCAGAAACTATTATAGTAAAAGATGATCCAGAGTAGTAAGGTGTGGAAAATGGTAGACTGGCTAGTCAATATCCTTACCACCTAAAAGAGCTAGAGTAACAAATTCTAAAGTAAGGCTGCCTTACATAAAGAAATGATTGGCCTAGTCTGAGGTAATGTGAGAAACAGTTCCAGGCTAGTGTGCTAGAAGAAAAAGGGATATTTTAGTTGGTAACCCAGTTTATTTGGGAGCCCAGCACTATGTGCGTAAATGCATTTCACCCCCCCCCCCCCCCCACCCACCCCCAAAGTAATGATGAAAGAATTTATTTATTTAATGCGGAATTCAATGCTTCCAGCTTTTATTTCCTGAATATGCGCTGACAAGTCAACCAGTTGACTAAAAGCACGAAAAAATCCGCGCAGAGAAAGCAACAGGAATATTGCATCCTTTTGGATGGAATTACTAAACATATTGTTGTCATAAAAAGCCAAAGTACCAATTTTTTTTTTCTCAATATGCGCTGATAAAGAAAATCTAATAATATGAATTACATCTAAATTGGTTTTATTGGTGAGCTTTGGATTGGTGAATTGTGATTTGGTAAGTTTCATGCGATGCTGAGATATCAAGAAGGAAGCAATCTAGCTGCCTGCGTCAACCAAAAAGCGATTGCATGTCCTTACTAGGCATAAATTTAACTGATTCCAATTTTTCATCAATAAATCAAAATAATGTCAAAAAACGACATTCAGAATTAAAATATATAGTAAAAATATATTTTCCAAATAGAGATAAAATAGTTTAATACAAAATCAAGACGTTTAAATACGCAGCAGCAACTCTATTTCTACATCTTATTGCACGACAATATGGTTAAAGTCAATTTAAGTGTAGAGATTTTTGAATGATACTATAAAAGAACAATTTATAGTACAGTATAATTCAGAATTATACATGAAATTCGCAGGGACAAGAAAGATTAGCCTTGCAATAATTTGAATAGAAAAAGCTTGTTTAAAGAACATCAAGATCACTGTATTTTACAATAATATTATTGATAATTTGACCAAGAAAGAAAGAAGGATTGTATTAACATTTAAATAAAATAGATAATCTATTATTGCATCTTTATATTTGGAAAGTAAGTTTGGTATAAAATATATCCATTTTAATGAAATTTCTACTTCTATGAAAAAATATGGGCTATATTCCCCTAGTCTCAAAAGTTACCTCACGCTCCCAGTGATATCCAAACTTTATCAGACTGGTACTCCCTTAGTATTCTCCTGAATTCACTGTATCCTCGCTAATAATCCTGGACAATACATTTTTTTGGTTCCCAAGGTTTCTAAGCTGATTTAGATTAATTTATGGGTGCTGTTTCTAAAAAGCATACAATTTTTTCTCATATGTTGTGTTATTGAAATGTTTCCTGTTTCCTACCTGTTTTACCTTAAAATTAGGCGTATTTCTAAATACATCCTAGCATCAAAATTACAATTGTAAGTTCTTATTGTGATCTATGTTAAATGATTATGACATCACAAACTTAAAGTAAAAATCATTATTTTACTTGCGTTTCAGATTTTTTTTTGGAGTATAAATTAAGCATATGGCTCCATTCTTTCCTTGACGACTTTGCTTAAACAAACCAAATGTGTTTTGCTATATTTGCGGTGAATATATGTTGAAATCCAAATGTATTGTACACGTATTTCCATATTTATTGCAATATTTTTGTGTGATTTATGAATATATATCTTAAAATTAAATAAAAATATCGTCTCTTCGATTTGTCTGTCTTTATTGTAGCTACCACCTTCCTAGAGAGAGGAGTATACCATAACAGAAAAACTAGACCTGATAGAGAAAATGAGACAATATTTCTGGAATCAGAGCTTTTAAATTAGGGAAAAACTGTTAAAACATCTTAGGCACCATGACCAAAATTTTGTTGTTGTTGGCCAGTGCAGTCCTACCAACTGACAATCTTACCCTAACTATAAGAAGCTATAGTGATCATACACAAAACTGATATTGTAATTTTGTAAGATTTGCATTTGTTAGATTATTCTGTGTGGGTATACTGGGTAGGTGTACATCAAAACCATATAATAATTTTGAAAACCGTACAGTCAGACAGATTCAAATGAAAATTCTCAGATATGTAGCCCTTGTAAAAAAAATAAGCCATATTATTTTTGGCTTATATTGCATTTTAAGAAATCTACTCAATCCTACTTTACTTATAAACAAAGTACCCAACTTTTTAAATAACTTAAATGAACATATTTTATATAGTACTTGCGAATAAATCATGATGTAAATTTCATGAATATGGAATATTGCAAGAGTTCATGGAACACTAAAACAAACAACTTGAGTTTTTCCTGGATTTACTAATCGGATTTGTTTGCATCTAATTAAAATTTCAAAGCTTTATGTAAGTGGCTTATTAAAAGAAAAGGTTTTTTTTTTAAAAAAAAAACAAAAGAATTATCAATATCTATTCTCAGTTAAAATAATGAATATTGAAATAGTTATTTATAATATATGTGCAGTTGCCTCAATTTGTTTGTCTCTTTCTCTAATTATCACTCAACAAATTGGCAATATAATTCCTTATCTATGCTTCTCTTCACCCACTGATAATGTTCTATCAGACATTATTCTTATTTTTTTTTCTTTTACGATGCACGCACCGAATATTTTTAGAAATGATATAACTTTGTTTACGAACAGTAGTAATCAAACAAACGATTTTATAGCAAAACTAAACTACCCGTGACCCGTTGGGTCATCCAACACATTCCTTTTGAATAATCATGTTCACATATATGCAGATAAACTAAAGGAATACGTTTCTATTAAAGAAGATAATTAATATATTTTTAAGACAGTTATCTTTATTTACATTGTTTCTACAATTTGAATTTTTCAAAAAAAAAAAAAAAAAAACTTGAATGTTTTCTTTCTGTTTGACACTACTGAGAGCAACATTAATTGACCTGTTAAAATGCTGTTTTACATAAATGAACTAAAGCTTTCTGTAGAGTCTCTCCTTGAGACTTATGAATAGTCATGGCAAATGCTAACTGAATTGGAAATTGAACCCTTAAAAAATAGAATGTTGTCCTATGAGTCTATAGATAGATACTCGCCTTTTAAAGCAATAGATGTTTCGATTCGAACAAACCTGTTCTCATAGCATTGATACTCTGAAGTATGTGTGCACTATGTATCTGAACTGCAGCTTCTAGATTTTAAAACATTTAACCAAATAACTTATTTTTTACAACTGGAAATAGATAAAGTTTCATGGTGGAAAATCTTGGCTATTCAAAGAGTTAATGGGTTATTTATACAGAGATTAGTAATATTAGAATTTTTTTCTGTGCGGTATCATAAAGGGCCAATGCTCGGCCTACGTGTGTTCCCTTGTGGGACTGCCACTGCAACCTAACCTATCCTAATATTAGAATTCTAATAATATTAACTTTCATACCTCGTACACTGACTGGAAAGTTCAACGGGTTTCGGGTCCTTCTGGTTCTAATCTTCAAGAGCAGGAGTTAATAAGGTGCACGAATTCCACTGTCAGTTATGAAAAAGAAAATTATACATTTTAATTATAATATTATAATTATAAATTATTTAAGTAATGTACTTGTGGACATTTTACCAAAAATTTCATCTTTGTAATTTCACGAATTCAACTAATATGCAAAAAAAGTATATTAAAAATCCAAATTTACCGTTTTTTTATATTTCAAATATAATAATAATAATATGTACTATAAGAATAATATATTTCAAAAATAGTATACTTTTCGGCGGTTCATGAATATCACTACTGAGACTAACGTACATATGATTAAATTCTGCAAACCAGTTATATCTTGTTGCATTTCATGGTTATTTATCCCCCAACTGAAAGACTGAAAGAAGCTGCTCAGTGTTTTCCATCTCATTGAGAGGAAGGAACACTAAACTGTTCTTAGATCGAGCTACCATTAATTCACTGGAATATAGCTAGAGACTGGACAAAAAGAGGGAGAAATATAATATCGTTTATAATTTTCTCGTTTATTGTTAGTGGAGACAGGTAAAAATATCTTCTTGTGAGCAGGATTCTAACTAACGGATTCTAGTGTTAATTATGCGAAAAAAAGTAGAGTAAAAACAAAAATTTAACATATTTCAATTATATACTTCCAAAATAATATACTTTTGGGTATTTTACCAAAAATCTCTTCCTTGTGATTTCACGAACTCCATTATTGTTATGAAAAAAAAAGTAAACATAAAAATTGAACATACTTGAATAGTATATGTCAAAAATAATATATTTTTGGGTAGATTACGTTTTGGAACATACGTACAGAAAGAAAAATAGTAGGGAAATAACATATCTAATCTCTTTTCAATATACTTTTTAAAAGGATAAACATTAAGTGTTTGTTGTATTTCAACAACATTTAGGTACGAAATTATGCGTATATATTTAAATGTGGTTATGACTTAAAGCAGATGTTTGGATGACAGGGGAACCATGTATGGTACATCGTACTAAATGGGGCATTAGAAGTGGAACGTTTTCCATCATCAATGATGATGGACTGCATCATAGACAAAGAGTTCAAGCTTAGCATCTGTGATCATCATGATAAGCAGTTGACCTTGAAGAAGAACACCAAGTGTTCGAAACGCGTTATTTTGTTATAAAACTTAATGAGTGAGAAGACTAATTTCATTAGTCGCCTCACATTGAGCACAGTACCTGATTGCACAATATATTGAAATATATATTGTGTTTAATCAATCAAATTATTGTGTTTAATCAATCATAAATTGATTGAAAAATATATTGAATTTATTTCTTCTCCAGAAGATTAGATTTGCATATTACCTAATAATAGGAGGTCGTATGTTGTAATGAAATAGTGCCATTTAGTCAACAATTATTACTAGATGTTTTTATGACTCGATATTCTTTGACCACTTTCCTTAGATTCAACAATGATTATTTACTTTTGCAGTCATCACCATCTATGGTACAACCCATTTGTAAATTCTGTAAAACTGTACGTCTAAACTTAGGACTTGAACAAAGTTTTTGAACATTTAAATGAGATTATTATAAATAATTTTTTTTTGTTTAAAAAAAGAAAACAGATTAAAGCAGTAAAAGTACACCATAATGAAGACTTTGCGATCTGAAGTATACATTATTAAGCATCTAGTCCAGTAATGCTGTCAAACAAAATGGAGAGATTATTTGACTTTGGGAGTTTGTTGTTTTGTAAACGACGTTGAACAGCCTGCTCGACAAGGAGGCTGTGCAGTCGCCAAGACAACGTGCTTGGCAACAGGTTCTGTTTATTTCGACTCCTCCGTAAGCAGTCCTCTTCGCTTGCTCCAAATGGAAGGTCTTCCTAAGCTGCCTGGCTACTCATTCCCCAATCTTTATGTAAGTTTGTACATCCTCTCACTCTCTTTACTATGCTTATATGATAAAATCATGAGGAAAACAAGCAACACTATTGTTGAATTTTATTCAGTTATTAAGTACAAACTGGTTTCTGAGTTCATTAAAATTCACAAGCAAGTCCTTTGTGTGCTTCTAATTTGCATTTATACCATAGGATCGACTTGAAGCTGGACGAAATGCAATGACGAAACTGTTATGTTTGGGGCCAAGGTAGCTCAGTGGCTTGCGTGCTCACCTCAAGACTGATAGATCCTCAGTTCGATTCTCATTCTGGGCCTCATCCAGTTTTTTTTTTATGTGAATGGTGAAAAAATCCTCAAAAAGGAAGTTAGGTCGTTGGTGTTAAGCCTGTATAATCTCAGGTGGTCGTTAAAGATGTTCACTCCATATTCATTTCAGTTAGGCGAAGTTTAAACTTCCATTGTATAATCATCAGGGGGAGGGGGGCACAATATTCAGATGAAGAGTCCACGTCAGAGACTAAAAACAAAACAAAGTTTTTTGTTTTTAGTCAACTAAAAACAAAAAAAAAACGTTAGGAAACAAAGTGAGAGGCATTATAATTCAATTGTAATTGACACTTAAAATATTCATATTTTTTTATAAAACGCCTACCATTGGTGGGTTTTACACCCATTGAACATCCAAGCTCTCCGTAAACGACAGTAGGTCTGTTAAATTATAATTTAATAATTAATAGTAAATTAATTCATTACTTGTACAATCCGTCATAGAGTGGTTTTCACTCAAGACGGGGAAATTTCGAAACCAATTTCCCCGTCATGATTTAAGTCGTTCACTGGATTATTATTTTTTTGAATAATGCAAAATGTGGTTATGACTTAACCATATTTCAAATATTTATTATATAAATATAAAATAATTTAGGTTTTTACTTAAAAAAAGCATAAATAGAACTTTATGTTAAAAACTAACAACACGTTTCGAACACTTAGTGTTCTACTTCATGTTTATATCTAAAAGACATAGATATCTATGAGCTTTAATAACATAAGAATGAATGACTTGAAAATTCAAATATTTCTATTCAATTTATTATTATGTTATTAAAGCTCATAGATATGTATGTTTTTTAGATTTAAACCTGAAGTAGAACACTAAGTGTTTGGAAAGCTCTGTTAGTTTTTAATATAAAGCTCTTTTGTGTGGAAACTTAATTGTTTTTGGAATTTCCCCATCATAATTAACAGGTAATTAGCTGATTATTAAAAAAAATTATAAAAAGTTTAATAAATTTATAAAATAATTAATAAATATTATGGAAATCGTGAAATCGTGATAGTTTATTTAAAAAGATCTTCCTATATAATAGTTACTCCTCCATATTAAATATGGGAAATATATACTTCTATATTACATTCTTATTTTTTGTTTGTTTGTTGTTGTTCCTCCTTAAATAGTGAAGGGTTTCCCAGCAGAATTATTGCAAACAATCAATTAATGGATCAAACTTATACTATAATTATTATTAGAACCATTTTTCAAAAAAACCCAATTTTTGCATGATTTGCGAATAGAAAAAAACCCCTTACTGTTATACATTGAAACCACAATATGAAATGGGGAAACAAGACTAAGATCTTTCAACCGTAACAAGCGGTCTTCGTCAGAGTCAAAATCCTAACTGAAACACTAGATGCAAAAAACATCTGGTAAGGGGTTGAGAAGGGTGGTATGTTAAAAGGGTGAAAGTGCATGAAAGGACAAATGTCCAGAAAGGGGTAGGACGAAAAGACCTTAGTCTTGTTTTCCCATTTCATATTGTTATTTCACTTGCTTATGTGAAATCTTTTTATACATTAAAATATATTGTATCCTCAAGGACAAATTTTGATTACATTCTACAGCTAGATAAACTTGCATAAATGACTGATATTTTCGAAAAGTTAAATGAAGTTAATAAAAAACTTCAAGATGGGAATGAAAATATATGAATTTACTTTTATGAATTACATAATTTTACAAAAAGAAAAGAATTGTATCCAAAAAAAAATGTAGAAAAAGGCATAGAAAATATTTCAAAGGTTATCAACACATTAATTGTGATACAATCAATACTACTATAATATGTACTATATATAGTATAGTATCCATGATCAAACCACAATAAGATATGGGAAAACAAGTCTAAGATCTTTCAACCGTAACAGGCGGTCTTCGTAGGAGTCAAAAACCTAACTTTGTCAAAAACCCAAAACTGACGAAGACCACTTGTTACGGTTGAAAGATCTTAGTCTTGTTTTCCCATTTCTTATTGTGGTTTGATCATTGATTGTTATTTCACGTGTTTATGTGAAATCTTTATATATATGTATATAAATCTTTATATATATGTATATATATTCATCATGATCAATGATGATATTAACATCAATGATCAATGATATATATTAACATCATCATCAATAAATTCCTCTTTGTTACATATTAAAATGTAATAAATTACCAAATATTAGTAATAGTAGTGCTAATTGTAAAACAATCATGTTGTAGCCTTGAAGATGACATAAATATATGTCGAAACGTCGGTAAAAGGACTAGTTTAAAATCATTCGACCTCAAACCTCAAAAAAAAAAAACATTATATATATATATATATATATATATTGTAAACAGGAAAACGATCCAAAAGGACAACAAACGTTTCACGATGAATCATAAACACAGAACTAAGGAACAAACACACTTACTGTGTCTAATTTTCGGTTGAACTGTTATCAGGAGAGTTGAGATAGGGACACCAAGCGCACTTGTGAAGCGACGGTTGGAGACCCAATTCTCCAACCGTCGCTTCACAAGGGCGCTTGGTGTCCCTATCTCAACTCTCCTGATAACAGTTCAACCGAAAATTAGAGACAGTAAGTGTGTTTGTTCCTTATTTCTGTGTTTGTGATTCATCGTGAAATGTATATATATATATATATATATATATACTGAAATAAAGGACAAAGATTTAAAGGAAGCAATTTTACAATAACTCAATTGTTATAGAACAACATGATTGAATTCAAAACAGTTGTAATTCAATGATATAAATTCTGCAGATTATTCTTTTCTGTTAAAATTCCATAGTTCTTCTGTGTCAAGGACTTTATTATCTCTTCACTTATTTTGTACTTTACACGAGCATTCGCTTTGCTGCAGATTAGTGTAAATGATCAACGATAGGACGACGCTTTACAATTCAGTAAGATATATCCCAAGTAACTTCTGTACATGAATAATAATAAATTCTAACAAGATCAAAATGCATTTCATAGTTTTATTTACTGGAATAAATATATGGTATTTTTATACCACAATCGTAAAAGTTTGTATAAGAAATAAGAGTTATAATGTTAGTTCAAATAATATTTCAATAAACAAAAATTTTACTCAATTCAGTTGCTGAAAGTAGGATTCCTGAAATATTTTGGCCAAAACCTTCTGAGCCCATCACATAATTTATTCAATTAATAATTTATATTCATCCAGGCAAACTGACATTGATTTGAGAGAAGAAAAAACATTAGATCGCCACACAAAAGATTTTATCAAATGTTTCGAATACTTTTAACATCTGCCTCAGTAATGTTGCGTAGTCCAACGATCACACAATGAGTTCGAAACGCGTCAATGTTCCATAAAATCTTTTGTGTAAAAATTGATTTTTTCCACACTATACAACAAATTTTACCCTTTCTAATAATGAGTAAATACCACACAATAAATGCTTGCATTGCTCGTAAGTTGAATCTTAGGACTCTTTCTCAACATTTTCTAGAGCTAAGATAAATACTCCGACTATATTTATAATGGTATAAAAAGGAGGTTAAATTAGGTTAGGTTAGGTTAAATGTTTCTTGTTTGGTCATTTCAAGAACCAAATTTCTTATATTTCAATTATTACATTTAAGTGTATGCGGATGTATATATACTTTTGTCAATATGACCACACATTCCGAGTGTGGCCATGATAAAATAGGAGTAATAGAATAAGAAGTATAAATACTTCTTGGTTTAGTAAACTACAAACTTTGGTTTTCATGAAAATTAAGAAGTGAATTGGGAATATGATATGAACATGAAAATATGAATTGGGAAGGAGTTCTTTACACGGTGCCAATAGGGTAACTATTTAGTTTTTAAATAGATGTTGTTATTACCACAGATTTATATTTGAACTTCTACAATTATTTCAAATCATTTTACTAGACGTATTTAGAGTACTCGATCGATCTCTAACTTCGTTTATCTTCGTGCAACTGTTGTTTGCTTACACGAAGGCTAATAATGTAGGATTGAAATTTTATATTTGATATTTCATCTTTGACATTATTATATGATTGAGGAGCCGGGTTAGTCCAGTAGTAACGTGTTCGTCTCTAGACTGGTAGGTCCATGCTTCAATTCTCATTCTGGACCTCGATTTATTCACACAGAGGTGAATAAATCTGAGCATTTTGTTCCTCGGAGAGAACTTTAGGCCATCGGTCCCGAGAACGTACCATGTTAAGTGTTCGCTGAAGATCTCTACTCTAAATACACTTGAGTTAATAAAAATTTAGGACTCTAATGTAGAAATTCATACTGTCGTATCACAAAGGCCCAATGTTCAGTCTATGTTTGTTCTCTTGTGGACTACTAAAGTATCTTAACCTAATCTATTGTATGATTGAAAGCTCTGCACTTTGTTTTTGAGGGAAGATTTAACTAGAAGAACTATCTCTTGCAGTCACTCTTAACTTTATCATGGTTAGTGAAACTGTTAGTGTTAAGAACACTGCAAACAGTGTTTGTATTAGTACTGTTTGTAGTCAGGAAGATGATTGCTTCAACAGCTTTCAACTATTAAATAATTAAATGGTTATCCATGAACATACATAATTTTTACATCGGTATTTATAAGTTTTGCAATGGTAGTAGGTTTGAATTCCCTGGTCAGCGGATCAAGTTTCATTACTCCTGTGTTATTTCTGTTGCAGAAAGACAGTTTCCACAAGCCACAACAGTTTGACTTTGTCAATGGTTATCATCATGTGAAACGGAGCTACTGCGGTGTTGGGGGAGAACCAATCGACGCGAACAGCATTCTCTATGCCAAGTCAAGTGATCCTGTCAGGTATTGATAAGAAATGATAAGTGTGTGTTAAACAATCTATAAGGAATAATAAGATAGCGTTAAACATCGATAATGATTGAAAAGAGTACGTTAAACAATTGATAAGGAATGATGAGAGTGCGTTAAGCAATTGATAATAATGCGTTAAACAACTTCCAATCCTGGTGTCCAAGCTGATTCCCATTCAAATTACCTCGCAGTGGCCTCGAAAATAATTTACATTAACCCGGATAATCATCTATTATTCAGGGCTGAGGATTCGGAGTCGGAGTCGAGAGAAATCAGCTTACTCCGACTCCGACTCCTCACATATTTAGATTAAAAACCTGATTGATTAGTCCAAATAGGAATTTTTCCCTTTGGAGATAGACATTGAACATTTGATGGCATAATTCAAAAAGTTGGTATTTAGTTTAATACAAAATATATAGCCTTGCCTGTTTCAGTGTTTGTGAAGATTATTAAATAAAAGCAATAATAGAGATTCTTTTATCCTGTAAATAAATATAGATGGAGCTCGTAAAAGGAATGAGGATAGTAGCATTGTAGAGTGAGATACTGTATAGTAGACTAGCAGTGATGTAGTGTGTTATGCTGTATAGCAGACTAGCAGTGATGTAGTGTGTTATGCTGTATAGCAGACTAGCAGTGATGTAGAGTGAGATGCTGTATAGTAGACTAGCAGTGATGTGGAGGAGGGCTGTGTATAAGCATTATGTGTGGTGAGAAGTGATGAGTTGCAACTGACAACTTACTAATAACGAGTCTGAAGTGCGCGTTGTAATTCCAGTTCCAGGTCACGGACCTACTACTGCTGTGTTTGTGGAGTCCGTAGGTACTTGTCTGTAATCTTTTATTCGGTATACATTATTTCGTGGTCGTATGGTCTTCTATCTCGTGAAAAGTTATCGGTCTAGGGTTTGGCTTTCCATTTTAACAACAGCCTCTATGATGGATGTGGTTGGAGAGTTCTTTGAGATAGGATCTGTACAAGGGGGTTTGGATGGTGTGGGATTTTCGCGTCCTCATTGGAATACCCACATTTCTGGCATACCAAGGTGCCCCTTTATATTTATTTAATAAATAAATAGGCGTGCCATAAATAATAGGCCATAGGCGTGCACATTTATTTTGAACTATCTGTATCAGGGTTTTATTTGTTCTTCCGGCTTGTATACAGGTTGAGCATCAATAAGTAATGCTAGCCCTAATTACCACCTTATAAATGAGGTTCTTTATTACCTGTGGAGTATTCTCTGACTTCAGGATAGGGTACAAATTTGACATTAGTGCCAGACCCAATTTGTATCTATTTTTTAGATGGTGTTTAAAGAAGATTCGGCTGTCAATAATTATACCTAGGTTTAACCTGGGTTTTATAAGGTATTAACTGGTGACCAATTTAGACTGGAGGAGGTTGCTTTGGTGTTCCTTTACTGGATTGTATGTAATCTGGATGCTCTTTGCTGGGTTGACTTCAAGTTTCCAGCTACTGAATCAGTACAAAATTTGATCAAGGTATTGTTTCTGTGATTAGACTGTGTATGTAGAAACACTGTAGCCGTGAATGACAAACACCATGAGACTATGAAGGGGAGTTGTCTAGAACAGGTTTTACGTGGTAGCAATTGGCAACTAGGTTTTTAGGTGGGTAAAGGATTGTTTCTGTGAACAAAGGTTTCTATTTAATTGAAATTTAATTAATTAATTAAATTGAAAAGTAATTAAAAGAAAACATTGAATTCTATATAAGTCTATGATTTAGGTTCGACCCCTCATTGGTTTATGGCAGAACAAAGACTTACAACCCTGGCCTCTTCAGGCCTCACTTTGTCATGTACGACAAGAAGTCTCTAACCTTTAAGGCGTTTTTCAAGCAATCTGTTTACGATTCACCTGAAGAAAACTACAGAATTAGAAAAGTCAATATCATCTACTTCCTGGAAGATGACACCATTACTGTCATGGAGCCTCCAACTATAGTAAGTAAAACCAATACTTTATATCATTAATGTTTACTCTAATAAGTTTGTAACCATTAGTAAAAGAACAACATGCAAATTGCTTTAGGTTCAACCCAATGATTACACACTTACTGGTTTTTTTTCCAGCGCATCGCCTTGTAGACATTAATACATAAAGTATATATCACATGAAGTATATATATTGCACTCCTTTAAAAAACTTAAAACCTCCTCTGGTTTATTAGCGTTAGCGATAGTGTTAGGTCAGGCAGTACTTGCGCACCCTTTCTGTATCTGCTGTGCAATGAGCACTCCGTCACAATATGCTCTACAGTTAATGGTACATGACAATGAATCTATACAAAGTGCTCTAGCGTCCTCCATGATAGAAAGCCTGTATTGACTTATTCAAGCACCTCAGCATTTCAGCTACGAGTATATCATTATAAAGTGGCATAAGTTGATGTTTTTTAACGTGGAGCCCTTTCATCAGGTCTCGAAAAAAAAACCAACCGTTTCCTCATGAATGAGACAAAACGAGACAGTTCTCGTAAATTACCTAAGATGGACCTCGCGGAGGAAATAGAAGAGGGGTGATTAAAGATGGAAGAAGTGGAAGCAGAAGTAGACAGAATCGGAAAAGACTCCTTAATAACAGTACGAAGCTTATAAGCGCCAGGGAAGTAGGTCGTCAAGAAGAAGGAGCTCGCTCTTCCCCTGGACTCAACCTCAACCGATAATTTTTTTTTTCATTTCTTTTTTACTTTTACTTTATTAATTTTAATTTGATTTATATACTTTTCACAATTTTTTATAATTTTTTCATTAGACTTATTTTTATTTAAATAATTATGATTTTTACTCATTCCTTTTACGTCTTAATTTGGCTCTTCATTTCCTTCCCTCCCTTACCGCTTGGTGGTAAGTGGTGGGGTACTGGCTGCGGTCTCCGAGTTTAGTCGCCGCCCTGCCTTCCTGCGGGACTCTTCGCTCTTCGCTCTTCACACCTCCTAATGACGACGATGGTCGAAATATCGATGTGAGTTATGTCTGTGTCTTTCTGTGTGTTTCCTTCGTTTTGAATTTATTTTATATATATATATATATATATATATATATTCTTAATCTATTTATTCTCTATTAGTCCAGTTATACCGTTGACCTTTCAACTCTTTTATTCTAACCGCTTCTTTCTTGTTCATTATTGACCTTTGACCTTCTCTTTATATTAACCTGTACTACCCTTTTAATCTATTTATAGCAATGACTAAGCATGAGTCATCGATTTTAATTTAACATGTCACTTGGCCAACTCCTTTTCCAGTTGAACACTGTTGGCAGGAGGTTAGTTCATAGGATCGAATCTCTCAGTCTTAAGATCGTGAATGCCGAGACTGCGGTTAATTTTAATGATACCTGTTTAAAAGAGGATCTACTGCCTAATTAATAGTTAATATATATATATATAACGAAATTTATATTAACTTCGTCAGAGTCAAATCACAACTGATTTAAGTTATCCAGATGAAAAGCAATGTATGAGCTGTCTGAGGATGAGGCCCACCCGACTGACATGCTTTTCTACTAAAGTCGACCAGTCACTTTCTTTACCCTTGATGCTAAGGATAATGACAGTGCAACATTTCCTGGAGGACTGCCCCTCTCAACCATTTTGAAGGAAGAGGCTCCGAGGGAATACTATCAAGACTTGCTGTTTCTCCGCCATCTAATAGTCGGTGTTTGTTGGAATTAATGAGTTTCCTTCAGCCTTTAGATTTACGAGTATACACCAATTCATTAGCGACATTCCCATTAATTGTAGGTTACTTGTCAAGTCTAACCTTATAATACAGTGACCTCTATGAGTGCTAGAGCATTTTCTTGTTTTCGCTATTTTTCTTTATTTTTGGGTCTTTATTCTTGTTTATCTTTCTGTAATTAAACATACAAGTAAGACAAAACTAACACCTACCTTCCAGGAATATTACATTAAAATTATAATAAAAAATTAACTTTTATTTTTGTTTATCTGTTTGTTAGTATGTATGGTATGATTAAAACCCATAATCAATATTAGAACTATTTGTCTTGAACCAGATCCTCCTCAAATTTTTCAGCCACTCTGTTTCCAAGATTATTACAAAATCACCACTAACTATATATATATATATATATATATATTAATTCTTACTTTCATTCAACTCGCTTATTTTAATACATTTTTTAATAATAATAATCCTTTATTATATTAAATTTATTAAATATTATATTTAATATTATATTATTTATTTAAATCCTTTATTATTAAATAATCCTTTCATAATCTTTGATCCTTCATTTACTTTAATATTCTTAACCTATTTATTACCTATTAATCTAGATATACCGTTGACCTTTCAACTCTTTTATTCTAACCACTTTATTTCTTGTTCTTTATTGATTTTTATATTCTCTTTATATTAACCTTTACTAATCCATTTAATCTATTAATACTATTGACTGCCTCATTGATTTTGTTTAACATGTCACTTGGCCAACTCCTTTTCCAGTTGAATCCTGTTAGCAGGGGTTAGTTCGTAGGATCGAATCTCTCAGTCTTATGATCGTGAATGCCAAGACAGCGGTTAATTTTAATGATACCTGTTTGAAAGAGGACCTGCCGCCTATTTATACCAATATATATATATATATATATATATATATATATATATATATATATATAAAGATTTCACAGAAACACTGAAATAACAATCAATAATCAAACCACAATATGAAATGAGAAAACAAGACTAAGATCTTTCAACCGTAACAAGCAGTCTTCGTCAGAGTCAAAAACCCAACAGAGTTATATTAATTATTTAAATAATATTAATTATTTTGCAAAGAAAAATAATCTGTGAATTTCAACAAGAACTGTCTAATTTGAATGAACACATTCAAACACCGAGTACAACACATTCAGTACATCGAAGATATATATATATATATATATAAATTAATAAGGTATTGTTTTCTTGACCACAATTTACTAAAAAACACTTTTTCTTCTTTTTGGAGTTTGGTCAGGGTTAATATACGGAATCGCCTTTTCGCCAACGTTTCGTCTTTATTTTAAGACTGTATTAGAAGGCCTTGATTTATAGCCCTGAGGATGTCTTAAAATAAAGACGAAACGTTGGCGAAAAGGTGATTCCGTATATTAACCCTGACCAAACTCCAAGAAGAAGAAAAAGTGTTTATATATAAATTGCTATATTGGTTAAATTGTGCAGGTTTTAGAAATACAAATAGCTTAGAGATTTTAGATTTTCATATTTACAGATTTTTGTTTTACTCAGCATTATATCATTTATGAATAAAAACAAGAAATTCTGTTTTCATAATGTCATAATACACATTGGATGATAAAATCTACCGTCGTCCTGAAGGGGCCTCCACAAGCTCAGAATCCAGGGCAGTTACTATGGTTGACCCTAGCTAATGGACGGGCCTGAACCTAAGCAGCCGTTGGATCAAGGGTGGGCGGGGGGAGGGGGTTTTGTAAGTCACTGAGAAATGCTACGCCAGTATAAATTATAGTAATTTCTAATTCTTTATATCTGTAAAGCTATTTGTACATCTTTTGTGCTCTAGTTTGCTGAATATTTCAAGCTATGGATTCATTTTAGTGCAACTCACTTGCATATTGCTCTTTGCACTTGTTACCAGCATGGAGGAATACTATTAAATAAACTTCATTGCTTAAAGAATTAAATTTATTTCTGACGTGATGAAATTTTAAATTATTTATTTCTGAAATTTATTTCTACGATTAATGATGATGATTTATAAATCATATTAGTGCATCATATATCATATATGTCATATCATATATGTTTCAGAATGCAGGATTTCCTCAAGGACGGATTGTAAGAAGGTCGCGAATCCCAAAAGATGATTCAGGTAACTTCTGGAACTGGAAGGATTTCAATGTTGGTATAAATATACCATTCTATGGCATCGTATACCACATTTCATCATGCGATACCTATACAAGAGTAAGTGAAATATTTATTATTTGTGCAATCTGTTATAGTATGGTATTTACCCATATACTAGGGGTTTTCAAAAATTATATCTCCACATAAACAAATAAAAAAATCTGGAGTGGCCTACACTCAACTTTACTATAAGTAGATACGTATCAAACCTCTTGGGTAGATAATGTAACATGTAGACATAATATAAATGTATTAATGGGAGATGTTTATTACTCTTTCATTCGTGTAGGTAGGATAGATAATGATTGAACCAGTTATCAATATATGCCCTTATTTCTGTATATCACACAATTGATGCATATAATATCATATATATTGCCACAGCAGTAATAACACTTTTATAAAGTCAAAGTGACGATATCGTGTTACAAACTAACTCTTGCAGAAGAAACTGACTTTTGATGCTATAGCCAATGGATCTCCAGCAACCAACGAATAGTCAATCCACGTCAGTGCACGTCGTAATTAGCAGTCCTGGACTAGAGGCCCACTACTGCTAAATTCTCATCCTGCATGTTTTGTTAAGGTCAGTAATCATAAGGACGGGGTTAGGACGTCAGTCTGTCAGGTCGTCCTTCACGAATATGGAAGGAGTCACATTCGTGATCGTATGGTCTTGCGGCTTTGCATTGCCTGAGGTATTGTATAACGTGAAGTCATTAGGTAGTCATATTTAGCTGAGGATCTGATTCTGAAAAACGTCTCTCATCGAATCACCTTAAAATTAGTATCTGTTTGGTAATATAAAACTAAGGAGTCAATTCCTCTTAATTCAATATTATTCAAGGATAACCAGGTTCATAAACACAAAAAAGTCAACAACAAGTAGCATTTCACACTATACATAACATAAGTAACTTTTTCCATTGTGCTATATTCGGTTATAACGTTGGTGTAAATATATATATAGAAAAAAATATATCAGTAATTAGCCAGTTTTACATACTCAATCAAATTCAAAGTCGGCTTTTCAATATAATTTAAAACTTGTGTAAATGGAAAACATCAGAAATGATATATTTGATTGGCATTCATTTTTTACATATAAGAATTTTATTCTTCTTCGTCTCACATTATGTCATTAAATCATTTCAAATTTTCAAATGGAGTAAAACATTTTTCAAAAGCAATAGGAAACACAGACGAACAAACTCTTATTTTATAAATATAGGGTAATACATTTAAATACTCTACTGTTAATTATTTTTAATCGTTTTCACTATAACTAATTTAGTCAATAAGGTTTAAAATAACATGAATTAACTAAAAATAAATCTATTCAATACATTATTATATGTAGGTATTAAATGTGTAGTAGTAATTATTTCGGAACTAATTAATTATTTTGATATATTTTTATGAAAATAATTCCAGAGAAACAACACACATAAAAGTCGCTTTTCTTCGTAGAAAATTACATCTTTATGCAAGACAGTCAAAATATAATAGAAAGTTTTTGTGAAATCTTTTATGTGTATTGTTTCTGTAGGTTTAGTTTATCTAGTTTTGTGAAATCATTTTAATTGCTAATTATGAAAATAATAATATTTAACATTAAACTAATTAAAAAATCATTAAGTATACAAAAATAAGTTAAAAAGGAATTTGTACTTACTATTGTTAAAAAGGAATTTGTACTTACTATTTGAAGTATTATTGACTAGAGAACGAAATAAGCAATACAGAGGTTAAAACCGTTTGAAAGGTTCCAAGAAGGACGCGGAGGACTAATCAAGGGGAGTATTCGCGCCTTTTTAGAATGACTTGCTCTACCGATGCACGAATCACATGCAATCTAAATTATTTCATTTTAAAATAGTCCCCTTCTATCACTGTTTCTTTTATAAATAATAATTAAACATCAAAGAAACATATTAAACTATTTCTTCAAAAACGAAAAATATATATAATCAATATAAATTAAATTAATTAGTCGCAATATAAATTAATAAAAGTAATTTCTAAACCTATTTCTTTTAAACGTTGTCTGAACTATTAAATGAAAATATGGAACAAAACAAACTGATGGAGATTTACAAACCATCAATCGTGTCCATATATTTAAATGAAGTTTAAAATTTTCAAATTGAAAACAGGAAAATAGCCTTATTTTCTCTGAAAAACATCATAAACATCGAAGAAAAAATGTTGTTTTAAGATGATTTATAATTAAAGATGTACTATAATTACATTTATTAATCTCTAAACAAAAGATTTCAATTTTGAATTATCTTTTACAATTTTGGTCTTTTATAGAATTATTATACCGGGAATTTTATGGCTTCTTAGTTTTAATAAGATCGTTTTCCTTCTCCTTTGTCAAATATCATGTACACGAATTTTTTCTGAGTGAGTGTTATCCTTTTCCTGCCTTCTGTACTCTGTTATAAGTTTGCTATGAATGTATATTGAGAAAAAATATATTAGTAATGAGCCAGTTTACATACTCAAATCGAAGTCAAAGCCAGCTATTCAATATAATTTAAATCTTTTATAGTTGGGAGCTTCTATTATTCTTCTATTATTTTTGAAAATAATAAATATGAACTATTAGACTAGAATAGTAAAAAAAACTGGATATTTCTCAACAAACATGAGTCCTCTTTCTTGAGGAAAGAGTCCATTCATTACATTTCAATATCATGGAAAGGTACTACATTCACAATGATAATGTAATTGTAACTGATATTAAGTTTTGCTCAAGAGTGCAATATATATATTTATTAAAGCATTTTATGAGACAAATCCATCATGCCATGGAAGACAAAGGTAATTTATTTATGTTTATTGCCAGTGATTTTTTTACATGTAAAAATATTATTCCTCTTACATCTCGTAAAAGTCAATAAACTATTTAAATTGTTCCTTTATAAATATCAATTTTATCTCAGTGGATTCGCTCAAAAAATTTCTAAGTCAATGTAAACAATGAAAAAAAATATAAAAAATTCGACAAGTATAGCAGGTGATCCCTTAGTCTAGGATAAACAAACAGTTTTTATAGCGTTATTGCTGTTTTACGTAATTGAAACTTCATGATTTTTTTTTATGGATTGCTAATTTTTTGTTCCATTTTTGGTCAAATTTTCATTATTTTTTAATCAGCCGTTTAGCGTCAAAAAAACATTTTCTGAAAACAGAAATCGTACTGTAACGCCCCATTAGCGAATGTAATTTTAAAAAAAAATATTTCAACTCATTCTACACATAATGTTCTATTTATAGCCATAGTTTCATTCTTGTCCGTCAAACAGTATGGCTTGTATCGCTCTCACAATGTTTGAGATTGAATTATAAGTCAAAATTTGTACATTTTATTGAAAAAAAAATATTTCCTGTTGATTTAAAATTCTGAATATATTTTTCGTTTGTTCCATTTGTAACCTCAAAGATAATGTCAAAATTTCAAAACTCTAGGGTTATCAGTTTAGGAGAAATAAATGTTTAAAAAAAAACGGTTTTTGGCCAAAAAAGTGACTTTCCCATCATGCATAATTCTTCCCAAACAATAGGGATCTTCCTCTCTATGGGGCCCATTTTTGTGTAAAATGTCAACTTGATCCATCAAAGATTCTGGACCGTAGCGTGGTAACAAGCAATGCTAACACACTCACCCACCCACCCACCCACCCACCCACACACACACAGACATCATCGTAAAAACCTCATAAAACGACTTCTGGGACCTCAAAACATGTAATTCCGTCAAAATCTCGAGATCGAATTTTTTCACGATCACTATACTTTACTTATAGTAAAGTAAAAACTCATTGGAATACCTCAGAATAGTGTTTAAGCATTTTAACTTTACATGGATTATGATTATAATAGAGTTTTAAATAATAAACGCATATTGAAAGCAAAATGGATATACACCATTTTAATAAAAGTAAAATAATTTGTAGGCTAAAAAAGTTGTAGGATAGAAGTAAATTTTTTTTTAAAATTTATAATTAAAATTCCAAACCCGATATTGCTTTCCTCACACTGTAAAATTACTGTGGTCACCCCCTAAAAAACCCAAAATTTCCCCTGGGGGCGAATTTCACCCCCATTGAGAAACTCCTAGTCTAGTGGTTTCTGTACTTGCTTCAAAAGTACTGAAGGTTTGACTTCAAATCTACCGGTACCCCAGATTTTTTCACATGAGAGATTGACATTGTTATTAGGAACACAGCACAGATATATAACATCTTTTTTCCCGTTAAATATTATATAACATAATGACAAACTTAGCTAAGTTATATTTAGGGTCCCTCTGTTATTCGTAGAACCAGGCATGTTGTTTTACTACTCGTATATAAGAGTCATGTAAAATTTCTTCTTCATCTGTCCAGTTTCAGATGTTGTCCGTCTTCGAGAGCCCACATCATTTCAACATATTATCATGAATTTATAACTATCCTGCATATTGTTCAGAAATAATCATTTCATATGATACTTATAAATACATGATGACCTACTATTGCTCTCAGGAAATATGGAACGTGGACTAATTTCACAAATTCGAAGAAAAAGTCCATTTGCATCATGATTCGAAAAATACGTTATAATTTGTCAATTTACGTCAAGGAAAACTTGTGAGATAAGAAAGTACTTTCTTGTTACATTGCTCTTTACAAACTTTGTAGCGTAATAATATATTGAATAAGATCACAAATGTATGTTTTCTCAATATGGGTGATCAACAAACACCCATTCCAATGATTTATTTCGAAATCATTATAGATTACAGATCTGTCATAAATCTGTAATTTTTATCTGCATCATACAACCATTCACTAACTTCATAATATGTGGAAAACATAAATACTTTGATTAGATTTCTATGCAGAAATAGATAACCACCCATTCCAATTATTTACTCCAAAATTACTATAGTTTACAGATCTGTCATAAATCTATAATTTTCATCTGCATCATACAACTATTCACTAATTTTATTATATGTGGAAAACGAAACTACTTCGATTAGATTTCTATGGACCTTTAGGGTTCATAGTGTAGACACAAGTGATCTTTGCGATGTGTCGCTGTATGAGAAGCAGTCCCTTCTCGGGTGGGTGCCTGCATAACACCAAGGAGGAGCTAGACCTCCAGCCCTTACCAGTGGGTAAAGGAACGTTTGAGCGCCCCTTTGAAACTAGTACTCACTCTGAGGGTGAGCCCAGGCCCAGAGCAACGGGCAGGGATGGATGACCAAATCCTTACGGATATACGAGGTGTATAAATAAAGTAGTGAGACTGGCAACGTCGCTTTCGATCTGGCAACGCTGGAGACGCGTGGCCTTGAGTAGCGTCAGGTGCACGTGTGATGCGCCTCCAGTATGAATCTGAACTCGCCACAGTCATTTGTTTGTCCGTAGCGTTGGTTTTCGTGAAATGGTTTTTTCTTGAGCGTTTTAAAAATGAGTGACCTCAAAGTTGAGCAGCGGTGTGCAATCAAATTTTGCTTCAGACTTGGACATAATGCAACCGAAACTTTTGAAAAACTTCAGGAGGCCTATGGAGAACGTGTTTTATCAAGGGCACAGGTTTTTTGGTGGTTTAAGGAATTTTCAGAAGGAAGAGAGTCGATTGAAGATGAACCACGAAGCGGAAGGCCTTCAAGTGCAAACACCGATGAAAATGTCAACAGAGTACGGAACCTTGTGCGTTCAGATCGACGCTTAATCAGCACTTCTACCGTGAGGTCCTTGAAAGACTTCGAAAAAGAGTCCTTCGTGTGCGGCCAAACATCAAAGACAAGTGGGTTATGCATCACGACAACGCGCCCTGTCACACTGCCATCTCAATAAACGAGTTTTTGGCCAGTAAAAACATTCCTGTTGCTCCTCAGCCTCCTTATTCACCAGACTTGAGTCCTTGTGACTTTTTCCTCTTCCCGAGATTGAAAAATCACCTCAAGGGAACTCATTTCGGGACACTACAAAACATACAAACTGCTGTAACCGACCAGCTGAAGGCCATTCCAGAATCCGAGTTCCAGCAATGCTACAATGATTGGAAGGACCGTCTCCAGCGCTGTGTGGCTTCCGAAGGGAACTATTTTGAAGGTGACAATATCACATTGTAATTATATTTGAATAGAAAATTTAAAAAAATCAGTCTCACTACTTTATTTACACACCTCGTAGGTAGTCCATAAAAACATTGATTTAGTAGACGTCAACCACTAATTTCAAGAGGTATACAAAACGTACACAAGTTGAGGCAATAGTTTTTTGTCATCACTGTGAACATATGTATACAGTTCAATGTACATAATGAAACCGTCTCCAACCGTCTCTCTGTACCAGTGCGCTTGGTTCCCCATCTTTATCTCTCCTGAAGACGGTTCAACAAAAAATTAGAGACTGTAAGTTTGTGTTTTTAATTTCTCTATGTTTTTTTATGTACATTGAACTGTATTTGTCCATTTCGGATCGTATTTTTATCGAAAAAGTATATATATATATATATATTTTGATTTCAAAGTTCAACGATTGGTTTCTTGAGGATTTTTGGTCTAAAGAAATTTAGACACAACAGGAGTATAAACACTCCTGTTTATACACCGACGTTTCGCCAAAAAATTTTTGGCATTTTCAAGGCTTGTTTTTGAGGAAGAAACTATTTACGGTCCATTGCCTCTATCTACCAGCATCATATCAGATACGAAAACAAAGGAAGGTTACATAGAAAGAAAACAAAAAATTTGAAAATTCCAAACAGTTTTTGGCGAAACGTCGTTGTATTAACAGGAGCGTAATTTCTTTAGACCAAAAATCCTCAAGAAAGCAATCTTTGAAGTTTAAAAATCAGTGGTCAAGAAGCTATATCAATATATTGGTTTCAATAATGTTCTTATAGTCGGGTCAATAAGAAAAAAAATATTTTTGAAAAGCGTCGTTATGATGATAAGTTTTGTGAACGTTGTTCTAATTCAACCCTGAAATCAAAGAAAATATTGCACTTTTGTTCCTTCTTTCGAATTATTAGCTGTTCATCCAAAAGAAAAGTAGTAAATTATTCCTGTTTTCGCGTTTCATGTTATTGAGAACTGTTTTGTCTGAATGCAAGCTTTTAGATAAGTTAATTTGAGTATCACGGATACGTGATCGCGTGCCTGTCGCTCTATTCGTGGAAGGGCTTGTCTAAGTCTTTAACTCTCGCTAGCTCATCACGGGAAATAGACAGAACAGAGAGGCTTTTTTGTTCTAATCTATGAAAGGTGAGCATCCACTGTGTATTGATCACAGACTGCCCTTGACCTTGCTCAATATAACTCATTTCAGGTTAAGGTAACATGTGTACTGCCCCATGTGCATACAAGTAAATACCAGAAGGAACTTAGTGATAACAAACAAGTTCATTTTACTTTAGAAATCTTACATTTCACGAGTTAATTAAAGCAAAGCCGTTGAACAAAACTTCTTTCACATCGTATGACAATTAGCATATGTA
Source organism: Hermatobates lingyangjiaoensis (assembly GCA_026182355.1). Lineage (NCBI taxonomy): Eukaryota > Metazoa > Arthropoda > Insecta > Hemiptera > Hermatobatidae > Hermatobates > Hermatobates lingyangjiaoensis. The sequence continues at coordinate 344,788 of JAPFBL010000287.1, read as the reverse complement.
AAATTATGAAACGTTTCATACTGAAATGGCTCTACAAAAATTAACTTTTAATAGTAACCTCTGCTGATTGTAAATAACGCAAAAAAACAAAAAATTGAAATATATTCAAAATCTTCCCAATACAAAATTTGCACAGTAATTACGAATAAACAATAAACCAAACAAATTACGAAGTTAACAATGTAAAAAGTTATAAATGAATTAAATTTTAAAATATGACAAAAAAATATGTAACCATCCTTATATAAAGGACTTTATACAATTATTTAATTATACTCCCTAATTATTCCCCAATCTTCTGACGAGCCAGATGTATCTGATGATGAACACTAAAAGTTCGAAAAAACGCGTTGTATGATTTAATTCTTGTGTATGAAGAGTTAATGTATTTTTCTTAACTAATCATATAATTTACTGATATAAATGTCACAAGGAGTACCTTCAAAGTCAAGGAGTCGAGGTGAATGCGGATGAAGAGATGCCCAATGATCCTTACCAAGAGAAAAGATCTCTCAGACTAAGCCCGCCTCCTCCAAAGCCGTATTCTTTGGCCGATGACACTCTATACAGGTACCTTATTAATGGCAATATAAGGTAATATAATACCTTATAATGGTAATTATCTATTCCATGTGCTGTATAAGATAATAACTGCAGTTCTATCATCAACTCATATATATATATAAAGATTTCACATAAACACGTGAAATAACAATCAATGATCAAACCACAATAAGAAAATGGGAAAGCAAGACTAAGATTTTTCAACCGTAACAAGCGGTCTTCGTCAGAGTCAAAAACCCAACTGCCAGTTGGCCAACTCCAGTTGGGATTTTGAATCTGACGAAGACCGCTTGTTACGGTTGAAAGATCTTAGTCTTGCTTTTCCATTTTCTTATTGTGGTTTGATCATATATATATATATGGACTAATTTACCACAATGAAACAAATTTGGAAACAATGCTCTAAGGCCTTTCGTCAACACATCGTCAGAGAGCACTCGAAAGGCTTTAGAGCATTGTTTCCAAATTTGTTTCATTGTGGTAAATTAGTCCATCTATTACATCAAGTGTTATTTTGATTATTATTCATATATATATATATATATATATATATATATATATATATATATATATATTTCAATATAGACAAAGAAACATATAGAAATCAAAAGAACACATTTACAGTCTCTAATATTTGGTTTGAACCGTCTTCAGGAGAGTTAAGAGAGGGAAACCAAGCGCACTGGTTCAGAGACGGTTGGAGAAACCAGTGCGCTTGGTTTCCCTCTCTTAGCTCTCCTGAAGACGGTTCAAACCAAATATTAGAGACTGTAAGTGTGTTCTTTTGATTTCTCTATGGTCTTTGTCTATATTGAACTATATTTGTCCGTTTTGGATCGTATTTCCAACGAAAAAGTGTATATATATATATGAGTTCAAAATTCAAGAAAAGTAACACACAGAATAAAGGAACACACTTAGAAACACAAATTTACGGGCAATCCGTCGTCAGGAGAAAAGAGAAAGGGAGACCAAGCAAGTAACGGGTTACTTGCCGTTGCATCTCCAAAGTGCTTGGTCTCCCTTTCTCTTTTCTCCTGAAGACGGACTGCCCGTAAATTTGAGTTTCTCAGTATGTTTCTTTATTCTGTATGTTACTTTTCTTGAATTTTGAACTCGTATTGTGTCCAGTTTGGATCGTATTTCCGTTTATCAAGTAATATATATATATATATATATATATATATATACTGACCGAGTCCCGATAAACTTTAGTTTTGTTTCTATTCCACGGTCGATACGTTTATCAATATTTATATATATATATATATAGGGAGTACCGCCCTGTCTTCCTGCGGGACTCTTCGCTCTTCGCACCTCCTGATGACGACGATGGTCGAAATATCGATGTGAGTTATGTCTGTGTCTTTCTGTGTGTTTCCTTCGTTTTGAATTTATTTTATTTTAAAAAAGTCCGCTGGACCGTTTCTTTTTATATATGTGTTTTATTTATTTATATATTTGTTTATCTGTGTATTTTGGGAGCAGACCTTCAATCAACGGTACAATACAATTCAGACCAAGGTACAATACAAACGGTCTACTATAGAAACCAATTTTCCAATTAATACAAAACTGATGAAAGAATACTGAAGACCATTATTAAAAATAATACGAAGTGCAACAATTCTGAAGACCGACTGAAGATTAGAATTTACTACAGAAGTTTTTGCACAACAAACTTAATAGTCAAGAACAATTTACAGCAAAAACCACTCTTGCAAAAGACCAATGTGGTATACCAATACAATTGTACCGTAGGAAACTGTGAGTTCCTTAAATCATGCTACATTGGTTCTACAGCAACAACATTATCCAGGAGATTAACAATGCACCTTACTGCGGGTGCCCCGAAAGAACACACGCAGAGCACTCATAGCCTCAAGCTAACCAGGGAAGAATTGAATAAAAATATTGTATTACTTTATCAAGAAAATGACCTGAGAAGGCTACAAATTCTGGAAGAGCTGTGCATAAGGGAAAAGAAGCCGAACCTGAACAATCAGACCACCAGCTTCTCAAGAATATTAAAACTGCATGCAGGAACCCAAGATATTAAGTTCAATCCCTGATTACTTTCAAATTTGTAAGTACTTTTAATTAATAACAACCCTGAGGACCAGTCATAACCTGTATAAACTCCCACTAAATTTATGTAAATATTTCTTATTCTGTTAGGATGTTAATAATTGTGTTAATAATTTAGATAGTTCTTATTTTTGTATTTGAGTTCTGTGATGATTTAGTTATTAGTTCCTGAAGACTTCCTGAAGATGGTCAGCTGACCGAAACGTCGTATATAATTTGTAATTATTGTTAATTTGCTTGTTATGGTTGAAACTTGTTTAGTGAGAAAAAATGGATGTCAATAATAAATCTTTTGGTGAATTACTTTATATTTTACCTGAAAGGCGGAAATCCATAGTCAGAAAACTTGAAAAATTAACCCGAAAAAGAACAAAAGTTAAAATTGGAATAGTTTTTAATAAAACATATTTGTATATATATTAATATAAAAAACCGAAACGATGGCAATGAGAATTTAATTTAAACATGAAGAACTGGCCGAGCTCTGGTAAATTTCTATTTTATATATATATATATATATTTAAGTCTGTAAAAATATTTACTTGTTTTTTTTAATATTATTCCAAGCACGGTATAAAAAATAAAGACATACACATCAGTTATTCTCAGTTTATCATATTTGCTATTGTATCAAAGTGTATCAATTAGTTAGCACTCTAAGTGTGTCGTGTCCAAGTGGTGTATGCCTTAGATATGGTAGCACTCCAGTTAGCTAAATATATAAAAGCACTGTGTTTGAAATCTCTAGTACTTAGCATCATCAAATAATTTTCCATTATATTTTACAGATTTCTTGAATACGACAGGAAAATTCTTCGTTTCAAAGCCGTTTGGGACACAAGAGATGAAGATTTTGGTGATCTGATACCCTACAACATCTATTATTTCCTGGTAGACGATACAATACAGATTGCTTCTGAAGAAAGAATATTGAATGGTAAAGACCCAGGCTCTGTGCTCATGAAGAAAATGAAAGTGCCTAAAAAGTGGGATTCTCTCCCGCGTAAGTTAGAAACATTTATTACTTTACTAGCTATAAAGTAATGTTTTCGATATGGTTTTCTTTAATATATCGGTTTTTCTCTCGATGTATACAGATTCATACAAAACTTCGCCATAAAGAGACTAAGGAATTCTTCTTATGTCTTTCTGATATCTTTACGTACTGTCAATATTTTTTAGACAACTGCAAACATTAAAACTTGGAAGTAAAGGTTAGAATTATAAGTTGCCTACCGAAATCAGTTTTGAGGTCATCTTATGGTTTTTTAAAAATCTCTCATCAGTAACGTAGGACTCATCTAACTGTCATCATCAATTAGAGAGTTTTGTTCTCACAATGTGGAGCAACTTTTAACTTTTAGCTTTCAAATCTTTAAATGAACAAGATTTAGATGCATACACAGTTATTTTCACATACCCTCATAAGAAAAATCTAATGGAGTCAAGTCTGGCGAACGTGGAGATGAATGAAATGGTACACCTCTTCCGATTCATCTGTTTGGAATTTCGTGATTTAGAGTTGTTTTGAAGAGGTTACCACATGATGGAGGTTGTGTAAATAAATTTCAATTAAACTTTAAAAAATATAAATTTACTTCTTTTTAATCCTTTTCATAGATTATTTCTATCCAAACTTAAAATAGGAGTATAATTTTGTTAAAACGCACACGGACTTTATGGACACCCTGTATTGTTAAAAAGGTATATTGTTAGTACAACAGAGGTTAGTAATCATCAAATTAATATATAAATTTGTTATACTTAGTGCATTATTGTTGTAGTCATCAAGTGCATCTTCAAGTAGGGCTACCTCTAATTGAAGTCCTACTTGACTAAGCACAGCGTTCAGAACAGGTCGGACGGCTGCAACAATGATTCACTAGGTATGACAGATCTAAAAAATAATATGATATTATATTTAATATTATATTATAGCCCTTGTTTTCTAGCTACTTTCCCAGGAGCCTACTTGGACCAGTCTGATGAGGAAGTCGTCCAGTATTATGGTCCACAAGATTTCATTGTAGGCAACACGCTTAATTTGCTGGGCAGAAAGTAAGTTTCAAAACAATTTTAAAATAATATTTTCTTCCATATTGATCAAATTATATGTTTAATTCTATCTAATTTCTTAATCATTAATTCAAATTAACTCTGTATATAAAAGTTATAAACAATCTTATTGTCAACCGTGGCGTAGCACCATTTTTGCCGCTTGGGGCTGTCGTAAGATTTGCCTCTCTCTCTCCCCCCCCCCCCCCCCACCGTGGCCGTTAATAATCCGTTAACCTTCAAAATTCCAGAAAGTCCTCAAAATATTTATTTTAATCGAATTACAATCAAGGTTCTATTTTAGACTGCTATTATTAGTCCCAGAATTTCATCTTATTACAGTACTCGTATTCACATACAGTCATCGTCAAAGAGAACCAAACATTTTTGAAAACAAAAACGTATAAGTTATTTTATAAATAAATTTGTTAAATTAAATGGCTACGCAAAACAAGTGTCATACACTTTCAACTATTAAAAAACTAGTTTTAAAAATGTTTAAAATAAATTTATTTGAAAAGTAATAAAAGAAGTTGAAAAGTAATCCGTTTAAAACAGTATTACGCACATAAAAACAATATCCACCTTAAAAACTCATTTTGGTATAAAATTTCAGATTATTTGTTAGCTATCTATGATTTTAATTTTTTTTCTATTTTCTATATTTACATCCTCAAAATGCCGCCCCTAGTATGTGCCACAAGGGGTGAACCGCCCCTCCCACCTTTTGTTAATATTACCTATTGTTAATAGTATAATATTATGTGAAATTAGCTTGAAAAATTTTAGAGTAGTCTGAACTTAACGTTACAACTAAATATGTTATCATTCTCATTGACAATGACTCATTTATTTCCTTGACTGGAAGTAAAATATGCTAATCATAAAAAAATTCGATTTCGGATTTTGGCGATTTTACACATTTTTGTAGTTTCTCAGTTCATTCTTGAAGTTTTCGGTGGGTACGAAACGAAAAGTTTCTAGACGCTAAAACTTACACAGTTTGGTGGATCAAAATTAAATTATGTATTATAAATAAAAGCGGTCATTACAGTGTAGATTTTTTGGGTACTATTATCCAAACTAATTACCATTGGCATTACTATATATCTGTTGTGCATTATTGCCTTTAAAGTGAAATAAACTGTATTGCCCAAAATGTATTCAACAATGATTATGGGCAATAAAAACTCGTAAGTTTTTTTATACTTTATATAGAAAACATCTTTTTTTTTTCAATTCTTTAACTAAAATTTTTAAGAGTTGTAATCAAACATTCAATATTAAGCTAATGTTACCAACAACTGAAAACAAGTTTTCATTTTTTACAATGGCAAAAAAGGTAGGTTTTTCATAAAACTGTAAACGTTACAGAATCATGATTACATTTAAAAGATTGAGAACAGGTAATTGTTTGATACAGGGAAATAATAAAATTGAACACAAAAATTACTGTGATTTAATGTTTAACGAAAAGTGACATTATGGCATAACTTGTGAAAACAAAATATTGTTTAACTACTAAACTAGACAATTTCAAAATTCTGCACTTCAGTAATTTTTTATGCGTTTATGAGGCAATATAGTCATAAAAACGGGGAACTCAATTCAGAATAATGATAACGTGCTCTACAGTCTGGCTGTGTTTATATTTATTTAGAAACACTATTCTTAAGCAGGAGCCAAATAGATTTACGAGACTTCAGACTATTTTTTAAAAATCTTGAAAATATTTAAAACTGTTATAATATGATACGGACGTTCTTACTTCTTTATTTTATTACTTTGGTATAATTGTAGAATACATATTATTACACACATATAATGTAATAATATGTATGTATGTATATTACATCCATACATATGTGTGTATATGTAATATATTTATTAAATACTGTTTTTCTTTTTTATCGAGGTTTGGTCTAGCTTCAATAATGCAACACCTTTAAGCCGACGTTTCTTCTATATTTGTAGACATCTTCAGGGCTACATCAATACAGAGTTTAGTAACTATAACATTAAACATAATTATATTACATAATGTATATTACTTAAATAATGTAATATAATTATGTTTAATGTTATAGCAACTCTGTATTGATGTAGACCTGAAGATGTCTACAAATATAGAAGAAACGTCGGCTTAAAGGTGTTGCATTATTGAAGCTAGACCAAACCTCGATAAAAAAGAAAAACAGTATTTAATAAATATATTACATATACACACATATGTATGGATGTAATATACAGGAGTTAACTGGAAATTAATATATTATTAAAATAAATATATTATCCAAATATAATATAATATAAAGATAATATATATTATCTAAATATAAATCTATAATAAATACATCATATTTCAACATACATTTTCATTTATTTTCTTATATCTTTTATCTATTTTCCTGAATAGCTTCCAATTTTTGTTAACATTTTGTAACAAAGTTCAAGAAGCTTTTGTACGCCCGAAGTTATTAATTCTGATGTCTTATACTGCTTCTTTCATCTCTTCATCTGTGGCAAATCGGTTCCTAGTGAGAAACACCTTTAGGTAACGGAACTACTGAAAATCTATACTGTGCGCTGTCAGTATGTTCTCTGAATGGCAGAAGTTGGTTATAGCATTGTATATGCAGTAACAAAGGTCAGGTCACATTGATTTTAGCCAAGGTACTGTAGTAGCCAGATGCATTTGTTGTCCCTTTTTTGAATAGACTCGACTAACAAGATCCCCAAGTCTAACCTAAAACAAGATTGCCATAACCTTTAGTATTGAGACTGCCGGCTTGACCTTGAGTTTGGCAAGTCATGTTGTTTGACGACATTCCACTGGATGCGCTTCCAGCTTCCAGGGGTCACCTGAGAAGTCCAAGTCTGCCCTGTTTAACTGTAGAAGTTGATCACCTTTCTTATGATACCAATAAAATTCTTAGTTTTGTGACTCGCTAGTCTTCACGATTCTTTTGCTTTAAAGCATCGGTCGCCAGTCTGTGCCAAAATCGAATAGACAATGCAGAGTTGTAGATTCTGGTTGGAAAAACGCGGAGTTCGTGGCAACACTGCTCCATGAGTTAGTGTTTCCTGCCTCTTGACTTAAAGAGAGGCATCTTTCGCTTAAAAAGAGAGGCTTTTTTCGAAATTATATTCATAAAAGAGGTGGTATTTTAGATGTTTTTGTATGAATTTCACTTTTTAGTAAAGTTTAGTAAAAAATAGTAACTGATCTAGTAAAGTTGAAGAATCATCATTTGGCAACGCTGGACGCAGTAGTTTGTTAACATTGCATTGCCAGTTTATTATACACTTATTTATATTGTATTGATAGTGATAAAATTAAACATAGTGACTTTGAGTTCCTTTTTGGGGATACAAAAATACTAACAAAGACCTAAATAAATTATTACTTGAAAATAAAATACCATTAATACCTGCAAAAATTTAGTTGTTGGGTCTCATAGAGTATCTGTATAATTTATTAGTGGAGCTTATCAAAACTGATGCAATACTGTTGCTCCAAGTTACTCATTCTTTTTTCCCAGTTTCAGATGAAATGGGCATCAGATCTATTATAAGTGAGAAAAGCAAGTAAATATTTTGCATTTCTTTGGAAAAAATAAAGATAAAATAACTAATGAAAATAGTAATAATGCAGTTAATAGAGAGCTGATGAGTGAATGAGACTTATCAGAGCATCACAGTGCTCGTCAGGCAGCATTAGAAAGAACGTTCAAATACCGTCTTTTTCCGAAAATAAGACACTGTCTTACTTTATTTTTAGGTCAAAATCCGTGCTATGGCTTATTCTCGGAGGAGAGCTTCAAGTACATTAAGTAGATTTACATATTTTTGTTTAATATTAATTTTTAAATGAAACGGAGGTAAAAAAGGAATTTCTTGGAAAATTTTTTTTCCAAAGAATTCTCTGAAATATTACGACAGCCAGAGATACCTACTACATTCAACAGTAATTTTTTAACGAATTATATTTTTCACATTATCTTAACTAGGGCCTATTTTGAGGGAAGGGCTTATAGTCCAAAACGTCCCGAAAATCATGCCAGGACTTATTTTTGGGGGATGTCTTATTTTTGGAAAAAGACGGTAGGAGGCGAAAAGAAAAAAATATCAAGAAAATATGATTCAGACTACCTGAAATTTGGATTTGAAAGCTAACTGAAAACATTTAAAGTATCTTTTTTTTTTCAAATCCATAATAGTAGTCCGTCAAATAAAACAATGATACATTTTCTGGTCCATGAGGTTCTAAAGATTGGTGACCGCTTGTTTAAAGCATTGATCCAACAATCTTGTTGTGACGACGCATTCATCAGGGAAATTTTCCTGAAAGTTCTTGAAAAACATCACTATCTGGCACTCATCGCACTGCTCTGCTGAATCTCCCTGATGCTGGTCAAAAACCAAATCACTTTGAACCATTTTTCAAACATTCCTCAAAAACAAAAAGAAATCGGGTTCTTTACTACACTAAAAACTATGTATCTGGGAAAATGATATTGAGATTTATCAAATGGTCTGACTTGTGGAATGTTAACAACTTTCTGATAGTATCCTAGGCATCGTCACATAGTAGTATCTCTAATACTATGAAACGTGTAAATTTACAAAAATCTGAAAATGATTCTTTTCATTACCACTAAAACAAGATTTCACATACACACGTGAACAAACAATCAATGATCAAACCACAATATTAAATGGGGGAAAAAGACTAAGATCTTTCAACTTTAACAAGCGGTCTTCGTCAAAGTCAAAAACCAAACTGGACCACTATACTTACATAGCCAAGGTGGTCAACCTTCTTGGTAGTCCGAGCCATTTTTCCAAATGTAAAATGTTTTTACGAACTGCAGTTAAATATGTATTAAAAATGTATGCAAAAAACGTCAAACAAAAATGGAAAGAGATACATTTATTGAGAGCCACAAATAATCCTTCAAAGAGCTGCAGGTACCCCCCCCCCCCCCCCCCAACTATATAGTAACTAACTAATAAAATGAAATATATGAAAATTGTAAGATTAAAATCGAAAAATCATAATTTAAATGATTTTTTTTTTTCAAAAATAAAATAGCATATGCATCAGACACTATCAAAAAGGTATTCTCAAAATGTCAGCTTTTTTTGGAAGTTGTACAATTTTTCAAAATATGAGGCCGGCTCTAGTCTTTAATACATGAAAGAAAATTTTAATTGATTGGCATATTATTATTTTAATGATTAAAGCATATTAGAATCCATTTAACTAAATTGATTAATAATTAGTTTGATAACAACTTTACTTAAAATGAAGTTGAGTGTAGGCTACTCCATTTTTTTTTACAATACTTTACTTGTTAGAGATATGATTCCTTATGTTCGTTAAAATCTTACTTCAGGTTACAGGTGGTTAGAGACCACCATATTAATTTAACTATCTTATGAAATATTCAAATAATCCTAGAAATAATAAATTTAAAATGTCATGATTTGATGCCTAGCATCTCGAAAAAGTTGTGGCATGCACTTTAGGTTTTCAGTTAAAAAAACTAAATGATTTTGTAGGTTTTTAATTATAGACTGTGACAAGTTTACAAGGGACTACTATTCAGAGTGTTTGGGAATAGAACAAAAGTCAGCTATCAATCTTGAAGAGGAAAAAGAAAAGAAACCACTTGTACAAGTAAGAGAAAACTTGTTTTAACTTTGTCTTTAATATAGCGATACAAAGTATACTTTAGTATAGACGTGGGTACAAAATGAACGCAGCATTAAAGGAAGACCTAATATGCCTGTTATACCTCAAATGAGGAACACGTGAAGAAAGTAGTATTAATAGCATAGTAACAATTGAGTTCCTTCCCTGATATTATTTTTATCATTGTGGTTATATGTGGTTACTATTATTGTTGAGTCAAGGGTAATTAATTTAAAATTATTCCTTCGAGCTGAAAAAGCACATACACCAACAAGAACTCACAAATATATTTCGACATTCTTCATCATTAGGAGAAAACGTAACACTTAGTTGCTAATTAAGTGCAAAATGCTTCCTAAGAAGATTTTCTTCTCTTGATGACTATAAATGTCAAAATAAACAAGTGAGTTTGGACTGGTAATTTTTTCTTCAGTTATTTCGTATTTTACGAGCCGTTATATTATGATTATAAAATATATGAAAACAAAAAGAACGTAAATTGTTGTTAACAAGTGCACTAACTGAAACCGTACCTTTTTAGGTGTTTCCGTCGTATATTGGCTTTGGGTCTTGTGAAGACAGCATTGAATCTTTTTACCACTTCGCCCCTAAGCCGCCCAAAGTCGACCTGGCAAGATACCTCACAAACATGGGAAAGGTAACTAACTAACTCACTTTGACTACACTCTCACCGCTGTTTGATAACCTTTCTGAGGTAAAATGGATAAACAAACAAAAGCCTCCACACAACAACAACTCGTTTCGAACACTCTGTGTTTATCATCAGGAAGACACTACAATACAAATTATATCTAATCAGTTACAAAATTAGAGTGAAATAATAAAATTCAATTAGGAGAATTCAAGACATACCCAAGGATGTGGTGCTGAAGAGTTGGTCCAGTGAAAAAAACTAGTAGGAAATAGGTCCGCTGCGATAGAGTGGGGAGATACATTTAGGAGATAAGATGACAAAGGAGTCACTTGATGATGAACACAAAGTGTTCGAAACGAGTTGTTGTTGTTGTTGAATAAAACTTCATTTGTGTGGATACTTTTGTTTATCCATTTTACCTCAGAATGAGTAAATACCATACAATTACGGATTGCACAGCTAATGATTTTATTATGTTTTCTACATGTAAACTTAGTGTCACAAACTATTCAATAATCGGTCGCTCATCTACCTGATTATTATTGATTATAGATATACGACATAATAAGTGGCGCTAAGTAAGTTTACGCTAAACCAGTAACACATTAAGTGAATTAGGGGGCCAGGATTCGTACTGGTCTAGGGTTCGATACACACCTGAATTTTGTAGTTTTCCCAAATTTGGTTGGTATTTTACTTAACATCTGTTATAGGTTTAAATAAGTAATCTTTCTGTTTCATTGAAAAGTAAATAAATATACTCATTCCTCAGTTCTACAGGCCTCCTTATAAGATTTTGGATGCAACGTACAAAATATGTAGCTTTAGACTAGTCCGTTTTCGGCTAGATGCGGTCTAATGTTTCCACAGTTGACCTTTGTTCGATCGCATTGTTTACAAATGTGACCGAACATGTGTAGCTGTTTGGTCAGTGTTTTTAGACCTTTTTGGCCCTAACTTGTGTGTTGTTTGTGAAATATTCGACTTTTTTTTAACCATGGCAGCTTCCGAAATACAGTAGAATTGAAAGCTTCGGACAATCGAGAATGTGGGACCCCTTTTTAATTTGTAAGAACCAAGGCATAAGTGTATTTTATAAATAGTGAGAAAAACAAAGATCCAAATTTTAATCATGCAATAGATAATTTGATTGGTTTTCGAATATGAAGAATCAATACGGAGCTATAAAGATGGGAAAACCCGCTGAAAACTCTCAGATTCATTCTGGAAAATCTAAAGCCGGTGAAGTGGGGAAAGTACAATAGTTCTTAGAGCGCAGCACTGCAATCAACCTCAATAAATATAATAAATAAATAGAATTGCCTGGTATTTTAGGGATTGTTAACAAAGTTCCAGTTATACAACACTGGTAGGTTATTTATCTCGTCAATGACCTCGCAATCTTACTACTACAATTTGTTTGTACTTTGTTTCAATACTTAAGTAACCAATAAAATTCTTGTGTTTGTCAGTGTCAGAACACTATCTATTTTGGTATGACAAGAGTCGGCTGAATTTATTGACTTAGAAGGTTGAGAGTTCGAAATTAACAGAATGATCCTAGTTATGTGGATAAGTAAACAATAATACTTCAATTAAGGTTCAATGAATAAAACAAGGGTCCACCACATTGCAACGTACTAGTACTAACCACATATTCAAAGAGAAGTAAATAATTAAAATTTGGAACTTATTCAGCAGTTTACAGGAGCCAAAACAGATTTATTATTATTATTATTATTATTATTTCAGGGTAACTATAGCACTACGTCTTAAAAACAAACTATTGTACTTCCCTCCTTCTGTACTAAAGTATCCCAACGCCAAGTTAGCTTCAACGCCTCCAAGAAGATCAGCACTTTTGTTGTACCTAGCGGTAAAAGTTTTTCTATGGTTTTGTTGAGTGTCCCCAAGTACCCACCTCTGTGCAGCAAAGTTACCTGACAGTCAACCAGCAGATGTAACGGTGTTTCTTCCTCTTCTTTGCAGAATCTGCACAAACCATCATTGATAATGCCCATTCAGGCTCTCTAAGTATCGGGAGAAAGTGACTTTCTTCCTCTTTCTTCGGGCCTTCGGTGTACTTGTGGGAGGTTGGCTCTCACTAGTTAGCGCTTTGAACCCTCAGCGCTTCCGGAGGATGGTCTCCGGACTTTCTTCTCCTTAGTATCATACAGGGGAAAATCCCTGACGCTCTGTCTGTGGTATTTTGTCCGCTATGTCAGAACAATGCATACCAGATTAAGCTATTTACTTCCTTTGGCACGGATCGTATAACGCCTTAGATTGGGGATGGGATAAAAGGAGGGGATTTGAGGATTAGGAAAGATGTGAAATCAGGCCTAGCCCCTGATCACCTTCTCCTCCTATTCGTTTGCCCTGCATAAAGGTTAACAGCGTAGTCTCGCGAAGGCCGAAAGTCAGAGTTGAGTGGTAGAGGCTATTAGAGGCGCTTAATCACTCCATTACTACTCCCATAAGTGTGGTATTTACTCCGATTAAGGGTTTTCAAAAATTACGTCTCCACACAAAAAAAAATTAATATGAACACTAACAACGCGTTTCGAACACTTAGCTTTCTTCGACAGCTAAGACACTTGACAGTCGATCTACGGGAGTGTCTGTAGATGAAAATTCTCAACAGTACAGATGTAAACCTAAAGAATAAACGCAGTGTTTGTTTTCATATTAAACTTTTTTTCTTTCTTTTTTTTTTGGAGACGTAATTTTTGAAATCCCCCAATATGACATAAATCATTTATATGGTTCCAATAAGGAGTATACATTAGGTTTGGCTATATGATCCACTAAATAAAATTAGAGGAATACTAAATTTAACTGTTGAAGACATAATTCAACAAGCCAAAACATTCGTAAATCGTAAAAACCGAAAACAACTGAAGAAACAATACGACATCCTAAAATAATCTAAACACATATCACTAAATAATGAAAAGTGAAGAACTGCTTCTAATAAAACAAAACGTTAAGTCCAGTATTTTTAAATTTCCAGTATTATTAAATCCAGTATTGCAATTTCGTTAAGTGTGTTACTTATGTTAAGTAATAATTGCATAAAAACGCACAATTTATTTCATTCTCATCCAATTGACTTATTCACTCTTTTAAAGGCCAGGTCAGTAAATTAATGAAGCTAGTTTTCCTATTTGATTGTTTAAAAAAATAATTTGGCTATTATATTTCGTTTATAAAAATATTTAGCAATAAATGTGGAAAACGCAGTGGCGTAATTATTTTTGCCTCCCTCCCACCCACTGGCTGTTGATAATCTGATAACCTTTAAAATTCCAGAAAGTCATCAAAAATTTATTTTAGTGGAATTGTAACCAAGGGTCTTTTCCCTGTCTAATTTTAGACAGCTGTTATTAGGCTCAGGCTTTTATCTTATTACAGTATTCCTTTACATACACAGACGTCATCAAGAGAAGCCAAAGATTTTTCAAAAACAAAACCGTATAATTAAAATCATAAAAAAAATGGTTAAATCAAATTAACTAGCCATAAAAAGAAATATTATAAACTTTCAAACCCTTTAAAAAAAATAGTTTGGAAAAATTTTAAAATAAATTTATTTTTAATTTGCAAATATTACAGTTGAAAAAAATCCTCTTAAAAACAGTATTATAAAAAAAAAAAATCAAAAACAATTACGACCTTAACAACTCATTTTGGGATAAAATTTTAGTTTTTTTTTTAAAGTAACTTTTTAATGTTATAGTTTTTTCTATTATCTATTTTTACTCTTTCAAAATGCCGTCCTCTGGCACGTGCTGCTCCTTTGCACCACCCAACCTACCTCCTCCCTCACTTTGCTATGTCATTGTGAAAACCATTGTGATTAAATACATATTATTAATACTACAAAGGTTAGTATTATATTATAAGTATAATAAGCAGTATACTATTATAAAAGTCTGTCTTAACCTCGTGAATGTGTCTTGTTTCCGCCCGACCGGTTTTCCAACGTTATTTATCTTCAAATGGGAGTCCCACTGGAAGATCCAGAACGCACGAAACCAGTCGGGCGGTAACAACACCTATTCACGAACTAAGACAGAGATTTTTACAATAATATGACATTATAACCAAGAATCAAGGAATAAACAAATAAGAACTTTTTGTATGAATAAATTCCTATGATAATAACATGAATACTATTTGTATTTATTTGATATTCAAAACAAATTAACATCAGTTTATAATTCATCACGTCACTGATTTATAAACAGGACAACCAGTCGAATTAATTGTTATTTGTTTGATATGACAACGGCAACAGTGCAATAAAGCTAATAATCTAGTCATTAAGTTGACTCTTTATAGTCGTTAAAACCAACCCCTTAGCGGGCGATAACGTCAACCGTTTACCGAATTTTTGTTTAATCGGTGATTCTACATTGGGAGTCTTAAATTTAGCCTAACTCAAGTGAATTTCGAATCTTTAACGAGTACCTGATATCGTACAGGCTCGGTACCGATGGCTTAACGTCATCTCCGAGGGACAACGTAACTTAGATTTATTCAACTTAAGCGTGAATAAATCGAGGGACAGGTGGGGATCGAACCTTGGACTACCAGCCCAGAGGCAAGTACGTCTCCTCTAAACGAGACTAACCACTAAAGCGAGAGCTGACATGGCCCCCAAGTTGTCTCTTACTCTTTACTTTTAGTTTTTTCCTTTAAAATTAAAAAATGATATACAGAGATGTGGGGAGTTTGGATCGGGTAAAAAGAAAAAAAAAGATCACTTTAATATAAAAAGGGAAGCGAAGGTTTTTCTGACATTTGAAATATTTCAAACATCATCATAAACTGTAATAATGTTCAATATATAGGGAGATCCAAAAGTAGGTGGACAATAAATAACATTTATTTAGAGATTAATTACTAATACATATATACTGATACAATTAATATATTGACGGTTAATATTATTGTGAACAATAATACAAAAGCTTTTAAATTTGACAAATGCAGGTGCTCATACTGCTCTCATATGCACAGCTTTCAAGTCTGTCTGTAACGCTTCGACTAACATTTCTGCACTGCTTGGATCGCTACTATGTGTGTAAAAGTCTGTCTAGGCACACCTTCGTCCTTGAGTATTCCCCAAAAGAAAAAGTCTATCAGGGTCAAGTCCTGTGAACGTACTGGCCAATTAATCGGGTCTCTTTTCGAATCTATTTCTCAAGAAATGTTTCATCAAGATACTCAAGATCAAGATGTTGAAAACCAAGAAGTATTGGCGATTTAAAAAAAAAAAATCACAAAGAGCATTTCAAGAAATTAATACTTGAGCGAGAAGTGTTTGTCGAAGTGTAAGAGGCAGGCTTCAAAGCTGTGTAAATCGTGATGACAAAGAGTTTTGAGCGACTGCATATGTTATTTACTGTCCACCTACTTTTGCCTAACCCTGTATTTCTAAATAAAACACGGTAGATCATTGTGATTTATTTATTCCATAAGCAGAAGGAATACAGAAAATGTGCAAGCATTCCTGTCGTATAGAGTTAGAAAGCATCCTATAATACACTGACAGTTCAAACGCCAATCATAATACTACTCTTCTGCAGATTCTGCATTTTGAATTTTTATAAACTACTTAAAGTATGTTCAGACCTCCACCGATTTATTTTACTGTATTAATTCTTTTTGAATTATTCCGAATATTTGGAGAATCAGAGAGAGAGAGAGTTGCCAACTTCCATTGCTTTCGAACATAAGAAATTATTTACCTGTAAAAACTAAAGTTAACTTCTCTAAAAGCTTTCCTTGTTTCTGTATTTTGGTAGAAACTTCGCTACACAGCTGTTTTTGACTATGTCCATCCTGAGGATAATGAAAGAAGTTTTCTGATAGAATACAGATTGTTTGATGGGATGATTCAAGTTCATGAACTAGCAGGCAAAAATTCTGGCTTCAAGTCAGGCAAGTTTCTAAGAGCAACATTAATTGAGAAACCAGGCACATCCAGGGACAATCCTGAGTATTATACACCATTGGACCTCCGCTTGGGTAATATTTCACACTGTTTGTCTTGTTTAACAAATTTACTTACATCGCAAATAAATACTATTTAGATGTTATGACAAGTAATAACCCAGGGGTCTCAGGCTTCCTAACTCCTTTCACCCCACTCGCCATTTCCCACAATGCTATTCCCCCACCTCCTCTTCTTTCAAAAATATTATATTTACTTTTACAACTTTACACTGATAATGTTTTTAAATAGAAAATTACAAATCAAATGCAAATTACAATTATTGATGAATATATAAAATATTAATTCAACCAAACTTAATTATAAATTAAAATATTCTATTTTTAATTTATTTTAATTATTGTATTATACAATGTTAAAATATTATATTATTTAGAATATTTTAATTTATAATTAAAAACCTATAATAGCTTTCCCCACTCTGTAAACTGACTGGTCACAATTCACCCCCTGAAAACTCAAAATTCACCCCTGGGGGTGAATTTCACCCCCATTGAGAACCCCTGTACTGATATGACTTTCTAACGCTCATCTCTTCCATGATACCCTTCTTGCTTAGATATTTTATATTGGAGTTAGGACATAAGTAAAGTAAAAAAACAATACTGCTTCCTTTGTGATCATCTCTTTGACCACAAAATTCACAACAATTTTGAGATTTTCTATTGAAACAAAAACGTTTTCTTTCTACGTTTCTATCACACATAAAAGAGATAACAGAAACTCAGTACTATATTTCAGTTCGTTATGATTTAGAGAGATAAAAAAATGGAGTCACTCCTTTGAGTGTTATCTCTTTTACGTGTTCTTTCTTTGAATCTATTATACATATTGAAATATATATATATATAAAGAAAATTATATTTATTTATATGAATCTAATTAAATGAAATGGTCCACCGGACTTTAAAAAAAACAATTAAAAAAGATAGCATACAGATAGACACAGGAATATTTCTATAGACACACTTCTATATTTCGACCATCGTCGTCATCAGGAGGCGAAGAGTCCCGCAGGAAGGCAGTCGCCGCTCTGCCTTCCTGCGGGACTCTTCGCCTCCTGATGACGACAATGGTCTAAATATAGAAGTGAGTTATTCCTGTGTCTATCTAAGTGCTATATTTTTAATTGGTTTTTATTTATATGAATCTATTTATACATACATATAAATTGCACTAATGTTCAACTTTCACTGGAATTCTTTTGCATTAATTTGTGTCAATTATTAATTAATTAACTATAGCGCAATCACTGCATTAAAGTAGTAAATAATTAAGAGCCACAGAAATTAACAGATTGCTAGTGATGGAAACTGAAAACCATTTCTGTTTAGAAATTGTCTAGCTTTTTTTCATTATACACTAGTTTTAATATTAAATATAAATAATTATTCTACAAGTTTGTGGAAATGTTGGTCAAGAAAAATAACACCGACATTTCGTCAATATTTATTGACATTTTCAAGCTTATAATAAATAATAAATTTCAAAATAATACAGAGGACATTTCTTTGGATAAAACAGTATATTTAAAATAATTATAATTACCTCGAATTCGGTTTGATAATTTAAATTAACATCTATTAGAAGTTACAAAATTCAACACAGTGGCTAACAATATTTAAAGAAATTTATGAGTTAGCTTAATAATTAAGATACTGTTTTACACAAAGAAATTTCTTCTATATTATTTTGACATTATTGCTTATTTAGACTTGAAAGTGTCAATAGGGTTTGGTACAACATCGGTGATGAAACTGATTAGTGTTTTTTTTTCTCCCTGACAAACATCTCCAGAATCCTCTAAGAGTCTAGAATAATTATCTCGTTACCCCGGGACCAGGGCTTGTTACTAGTAGTTCATCGGACCCCATGAGGGCATCATTGTGAAGTGTCTATAGTACCTATGTGCACGACTCATAGAGAGAGATAACAAATATCTTGTTGGTTAAACGCCACCTGTCTGGGCTAGTTATGAGAGCCTCTAAGATCTCTTGTTGGCTAACTGCCACCTGTACTGGAACATAAATGGGCTCAAAGAGGGGTGGTATGTAACGGTCCCCACTCTGAGATCCCGTCAAAAGCCAGAGCCTCTACTAGGCAAGTACCAGTTGTCCAGTCCAAGCTGATTTCAAGGTCCGTTCTCAATGCTAAGGGTTTGGGGGTCTCTAGTTCCCCTCTGGATGCTAAGCAGGTATCCTCCCAAGAAGTTACTGCTTCTCATACAGCGGCCACAAAAGTCTACTCAACTTAGTGAAAACCAACAGTCACTACGAGTCCAACCTCAAATGGCAGGATGAAGAGAGAACCCCTCCATGGGTAATACTGACTTATTTTAAGAGTTTCGGGACCAAAGGTCCTACTGAGAACCTGCTCAGCTACAGGTATAGTCACTGGCCTTTCTAGCCCCTGGTTCAAAGAACCTGTGGATATAAAGCCAATGTAGCCTATGGTAGGGCTGCATGGCCCCACTAGGGGCGAAAATGCTAAAAAAATTAGTAGTTTAAAAGTAGAATTCAAAATAGGTTTCTTGATGATTAGGTCCAAAGATTAACTACTCTTGATTATAAGGAGTAGTTGTTAATCTTTGAACCTTATCCTCAAGAAACCTATTTTGAATTTTAAAAATCAATGATCGAGAAGCTACATCAATTTTAATCATAGAGTACTAAACAACAAGGTCAACAGTACAACTTATTAAATATAAATATTAATTTGTGTGCAAAATAAATATTTTTAATTTTTTTGTTTTCTTTTTTTTTAATTTATTAACTTGATTCCAGGCTCGGTGATAACGATTTTCGGGCACAGATTCATTCTGACTGGAGTAGATTTAGCAGTATATAGATATATGCAAGCTAATCCAGAAAAGTTCCCACCTGATCAAATTGAAGAGGTAAAAACACACCTCATAAGAGAAGGATTTCTTAATGATGATATAAAAGATGTAGCTGAATTCCGGCAGAGAGAGGAAGTCGAAGAACCAAATGAAATGATGGATGGTGAACTTATTAAGCCTGTGAAAGGAAATCAAATCAGCCAGGATTTAGTGAAAACCTGCTAAATCAATATGAAATTCAATAAAACTACTTCAAAGGGTGGTGGATGTAGTGATTCAGTTTTAGACATTAGTTAAACAGGCACACCTGAATGATATTAAATGTTAGTTTAAGATGCACTAAAGAAAAGAGGAAGTTTGTACTGTTATTGTATTTTTTTTTTTACATTATGTTAATTTGATGTGTAAATTCTATTAATTTATATTTCATTATTTAATTTTTATAAGTCTAAATGTCGACGTCTCTATTTTAATTTATTAAAATGAGTCATAACAAAATAAGCCTAAAAGTAAACTTTCTCAAATCACTACCACTCGCTAGTAAATACTACTAAATCGCTACTCTCACAAACAGTACAGAAAACTGTCACACGTTCACTGTGAAGATATTATATTAACCTGTTAATTATAATATTCTCAACGATTGGTCCATCCATGTTCATGCAATAACTGAAAGTTACTTTAGAGACATAGACACATTCTTACTTGCCCTGATATAACAAAGTTGATGCATTTATAGAAATTTGAATTGTTTTTTCTCCTGTCATTTGGTTTATCGTTCTAAAAACACTGTTTACTTTTCATAATACTACGAAACAAGAGTCAAGGTTAAAACTTTTTAGTTAACGCTTCAGTAAACACCATTTCATCCATCAGCAAAGTTGATTTGTTTGTATAAATTCTTAGACTTTTTTTTTCAAAAAACTGAATATAATGTTATATAAATAGTAAAAATAGTTCATATGTTCTTATATTTTATAAATATATATATTCAAGTAACTCACCACAAATGAATGAAGATAGTCGCTCTGAGGCCTTTCGTTTTCACGTCGTCAGAGAGCAAGTGAATACAAGTTGTAGGCAGGTTATGAATTTTGATTTAAAGTTGGATTAAGATTGGCATCATTGACAGTATTTTTCCCTATTACAGTTGAAATAGTCTTGATTTGTTTAACGATTCCTTCAATTAGAAATTCATCTAATTTAAAAAGGCCTGGACTACTGTTGACTAAGCTCTTAGAAAAGCCTTTTATGAGGGCGCTTTCAACAATATTAGAACTATTATAAATAGCAGAGGGAAAATAAGTGCAGAAGCAAAGGAGAAAGTGTTTCAATGTATAAGTGATATAAATTCGGCCTACAACGAGAAAGTAAATGTAATTACAAGCTCAAAAGTTCATAACTTCGCGTCATCGTTGAATATTCAATCCATTCAAAGCTTAGATTTTAAGTTAGACATACTCAAATCTAGTGACAAAGTTTCAGCTTGCGGACAAACCGACAGACAGAAATTATTCGAAGGGTATATCCGGTTTCTCTAATGTATGAAACGTAAAGAAAACTTGAAATGAATCAGTTCTAAGCAATATGTAGACAAAACCTTTCTTTTATTTATATAGAAATACTTGTGCTAGTGTCAGCGGCGCAAGCCATTGGTTTACCTGGTTCTATACCTTACTTTATTACCAGTGTATATAGTACGCAAATATAAATTCAGAAAAAAAATTTTTTGTTCCATTTATTTATAATACATACATTCGCACTACTGTCATCGGCGAGCACGCAAGCTACTGGCTACTGGCTACCATGGCCCATGCCTTTATTTTATTACCATTTTTTACATTATTCAATTCACTATATAAGTAAGATTACCATATCATATAATTCATATACATGTTCATTCATGTACTGAAAGTTTTTTCTTTTTAGAAAAAGAAATATTTTCAATACTATCGATTTATTATAATGAAATTGAAATGAACTAATAATATCTTCTTGCTATCCCTGTATATTTATAAACATGTCTGTGAAGTTAAATCAAAGCTTAAAAGGCCATAACTTCGCATCTGGGTTGAATTTGCAATCCATTCAAAGCTTAGATTTTAAGTTAGACATACAAAAATCTACTGTCAAAGTTTCAGCTCACTATGCCTTATGGTGGCTGGACAAACTGATGAACCGACAGATAGAAATTTTTCTATTACTGGCCTTTCTTTTATTGATATAGATTTCGTTGTCATCGATGAATCAATTCGTTGTCAATTCTTTAACTCAGACTCATTGTTATAATTTTATTCAAGGTTACAATTAACACCTACACAATTCATTTACAAAAGGAATAAGGGAGACATAAACAAGTTGATATTGAATGTATACTTCAGTTATCAATATTAGCTACCTGATATAGAAATGTAGTGGCAACTGCTATGTACAGTCGTAACCAGTGCTTTATAAAATATTTTGAACCTCTTAGAGATAGAGCAAGTACTATTATTCTTGTACTAGATTCCCAAGAAACAAGTTATTCTACATTAAACAACATGGTAACATTGCTTACAATATATAAATGTATATCTAGTACAGAGTGTGAATCCTAATGGCATGACATTAAAACGACACTTTAAATACAGAGAGCCATTAATACGATTACTTGTAATAAATTTTCATTTAAAAACCAGAAAATAAACTTCTATCACTGTATTTTTAAATTAATGTACTCAAATTAATATCAGTGGATGTTTCAGTTAATAGAAAACAAATTATTGAAATGTACACGAATAAATACTACACAACGTTTTTATGTTTCAAAAAATAAAAGAAAACAAGAGAGAATAGTTTACAAAAATAAAACTTAATTTACATACATACATATATAAAATGCTGGTAAAATGTATATACAATTAAATAAGTTAAGGATAAAGTGATGAAGAAGTCTGCCAGTAGAGATTTGAAAGGAAAATAGTTAAGGAAATAAATTAGCTATAATTTGGGAGGAGGAAGATCAGGTGAGCATTACAGCACAGCGCTTGTCTCTGTTCTTGGCTCGGGAGATGCATCTCGCCTTGAAGTTAGCAGCGTTCATCTGGTGCTAAACAACATCAACCATTAACTTTACACTTTTAAATATATATATACAAAACTATAGTTTATCGGGACTCGGTCAGTCGGACTCGGACTACTGACCGAGTCCCGATAAACTATAGTTTTGTTTCTGTTCCACGGTTGATACTTTTATCAATATTTAAATATATATATATATAAAGATTTCACATAAACACGTGAAATAACAATCAATGATCAAACCACAATAAGAAAATGGGAAAGCAAGACTAAGATCTTTCAACCGTAACAAGCGGTCTTCGTCAGAGTCAAAAACCCAACTGAAACACTAGATGCAGAGAACATCTGGTGAGGGGTTGAGAAGAGTGGGAGGGAAGAGTGGTATTTTAAAAGGGTGAAAGCGCAGGAAAGGACTAATGTCCAGAAAGGGATGTTTGGGGAAACAAAAGAGTACAGTAAGAAACAGTAAAAAACTATCCGCTAGCTCTCAATCCTCTTAGAAGAGGCTGTTGCCCTCGTAACGATAGTATCCAGTTTGAAGAGACCGTTACTAATGTTTACAATATTTGATTTATTAAATTTAATTAGAGACGATTCAATAATATTTCTTAACAACATTGATGTTTCATGGGTAATAAATTTAGCTCCTGTCCAATCAATATGATGATTTTCATTTTTTATATGCAAGAATAAGGCACTACTTTTTTCCTGTCTACTTACGTTGTATTGGTGTTGTTTTACACGTGTCTTTAATGATTTACCAGTTTGACAAATATAAATTTTATGGCAATTTATGCACGGAATTTTATAAATACCACCGGACTCCAATTATCTGGGAGAGTTTTTTATTAACATATTACCCACATTATTACGATTAGAAAACACTATATTAAAATCAAGTTGTTTGGCTAATCTTGGAAGAGGGTCCAATGACACATGATAAGGCAACACTATAGAATTTGACAATGAACGGGGCTCTGTTGAAGTATTAGAGAAAGTTTTTTTAGCACCCTTCAAAGCTAAATCGATATAAGAAGAGGGGTATTTTAATGAAAGGGCAATTGACCTATTGTTGTTAATCTCTTCATTAAAGAATTCAGGAGAGCACACTCTTAATGCCCTCAAAAACACATTTCTAAAAACAGAAATTTATCATTTTTTGGATGGGAAGAATAAAAGTGAACATAAGCAAGAACATTCGTAGGTTTTCTATATACACTAAAGCGTAACTCATTAGGTAACCTATGGATCAGGACATCTAAGAAGGTCAAATTACCACTTACTTCTTCTTCCATTGTGAATTTGATTGTCGGCACTAATGAATTCAATTTTGTTAGGAAATCAACTTTATTTAAAAAATTGGAGCAAATGCAAAGAATATCGTCAACATATCTATACAATTTAACATTTTTGGGCAAAATTGAGCTTAACATTTTACTCTCAAAAAACTCCATATATAAATTACTTAGGGGGGGGGATAAACAGTTTCCCATAGCAAGACCAAATTTTTGTGTATAATAATTATTTTCAAATTGAAATGACAATCTACCACACATAACTTAATTAACTCTATTATAGTGGTAGATGGAAGGGGAAGGGAATAATTAATTAATTCCTCCTGGAGTAAGCTCAACAGATCATTTACAGGTACATTGGTGAAAAGAGACTTCACATCGAAACTAATTAATCTATAATTTTTGTTCATGTTGACGCTTTTTAATTTTCTAATTAAATCAACATTATTTTTAATATGGCTGCCTGAAATTTTTCCAATTAATGGGCTTAAAACACTTACTAACCATTTGGACAAGCCATATGATGCCGAACCAACCAAACTTACAATCAAACGTATTGGGTAATTATCTTTATGTGTCTTGATCAACCCGTACATATATGGCAAAGAAGGGGATTTTGATATAAATTTAGTAATAAGTTCGGGTTGATTTTTTAAGATAGTTTTAATTCTTTTATTAAAAGAACTATTGACACTTTCCAAAGGATTAGACCTTAACTTTGTATACACATTTTCATCATTTAACATATTCTCTATTTTATCGACGTAATCTTTTTTATTTAATATTACTGTTACTTTAGATTTATCGGCTTTAGTGATTTTTATGGTATTATCTTTTTTAAGCTTAGAATAAGCCTCGATAAAACGTCTAGGAACACTAACAACATCAGTTTTTTCTGAAAGACCGTATGCCATTCCTTTTAAAATATTTAAATTATCGATATCTATATTATTTAATTTTTCAGCTTTACAAAAACCCTTAGCCACCTGAACATAATTTAAATTATTACTTTTAGGAACAAAATTTAAACCATATCCTCCTAATGCTGCTACTGCATTATTATCTAATATTCTGTCTGATAAATTAAGAACTAATTTTTTATTTTTATTTTTATTCCACGGGCTGTTGTCAATTAAGCTCTGAAGTTTTTTATTATGTACTTTAGAAAAATTTTTACATACCTTTATAAGTTGCCAATAAATATAATCAAATACTACTTTCCTCCAATCAGAAGGGATGAGCTGATTAAGATGAGTTTTGTTACGCACCGAATCACCAAACGCTAATTTCACATCACTCCGGCACAAATAAATATGTTTTTTTAGCAACAAAGAATAAAAATTATCAAAAGGGCCTTCACAAATATTTAGCAAACATTTAGGAATAAGAGATTTAGGTATTACCTTTTCACTTAAACAATTATTTAAAAATTTTAATTTTAGTTTTAATTTATGGGCTTTGTCAAGCTAGACAAACAATTTTTCACTACACCTCTTCACTAAACATCTCAACCTCACATTTCTCATTCTCAACCCCTCACCAGATGTTCTCTGCATCTAGTGTTTCAGTTGGTTTTTGACTCTGACGAAGACCGCTTGTTACGGTTGAAAGATCTTAGTCTTGCTTTCCCATTTTCTTATTGTGGTTTGATCATATATATATAACACTTTTTCTTTTTCTCGGAGTTTGGTCAGGGTAAATATAGGGAATCACCTTTTTTCCAACGTTTCGTCTTTATTTCAAGACGTCCTCAGGGCTATAAATATCAAATCTAATAAAATACACGTTTCATATCAAGACCCTAGTAAAACACCCAATTCTGCGACATAACTATTATCAAATCTAATAAAATACATGTTTCATATCAAAACCCTATTCTGCGACCTAACCGTTATCAAATCTAATAAAGCAAAGCTTCAACTTAAGATACAAATGAATCAAAATAATAAATGATAAGCAGTTAATATTATTTGATATTGAGAAAAAAGTTGCAAAAAATACATACTCGTGCGATTTTATTTTTCTTGTTATTAACCAAATTCAGAGGTGATATTTTCTCTCCCAATTCCAATATTTCTCTTAAGAAATCATTTTCAGTAAGATGAAGATTTAAGCCAGACCCCAACAACTGAAAAATATAAAATAACTTGAACATATTTACAGACATACAAGCATTAAAACACTGACAGTATTTATACAACTGGCCTTTTCTGCACACTGGGAACTGTCACTGAATACCCCATTAAAACATAAAATAAACGATGATAAGTAGAAGCTATATTTAAGGGATACAAATTACTACACGTCTTCAGCAGTGACTGTTTAATGCCTGCTAATCCTCTTAATTGTAATTTATTTACTCTAGTAAAAAAAATATTGTTAAAATAGATATATTTTATTTTGAAATGGAGTATAGGCACATGTCATACAATACAAACACAGAGCCCAGGCCAGACCCAAAAACCACATTAGGTAAAAGAAATTAAAACTGGAGTAGACATTTTATATCCCTTCCTTTTAATTCGTAAATTGTACCCTAAATAATTGTTTCTCAACCTTTTTACCCTGGAGTAACTTAAAATAAATTATCATCTGACGGAACGACTGCAAAAAAATACCACTATAACTTCCCATATTTTTTTCCTATTCTAATTCACTTGGCAAATACCATATATATTTTTAATACATTATACAAATATCAATATTTCATTAATACTGCCCACCAATAACAAAACTTATCAAAGATTAACTTAAAAGAAATCGCACCAACAAAATAAAATAATATTGTTTTTTTTTTAAAAAAATAATCTAAATTATAAAGGCAAAGTTAATTAAAAAAAAATTAAAACAAATTGAATTTAAAAAATTTGTATTATTAAATTACATAAAATAAAATGAATGAATCACAAAAAAATAAAAATTCAATAAATATAATATATAATTGATAAAAAAAAAAGGAAAAAACTGCCTTTCCTTTTAGAAATTCTCAATTTAATAATATCAAAGTTTACAGACATTTCAACACAAATAATGTATGAATTCAACAAAAATAGGCCAATCTTACAGCAGATTACTCCACAAACGGGTTGACATTTATGGAAAGTAAAAACGTGTATTAACTGAACGTTCCAGGGGTATAACCTGAGTTTAACCTTAATCTTATCGTCACACGAATGTGTCTGTGAAAACAAATATACTTATCTCCCTCCCCTTGGTGTATTGTTCTTATCATGTTTCAGTCAGGTTTTAATGTACATTATATATATAATTTTCGTGACCAGAAGAAATTCGGGAATAACAGCAAGATGCAGATTTTCTCGAGAGTTTATCAAAAACATAAACGTCCTTCAATTTTTATAATTTTGGAAGTCTGTTAGAGCCAGAACAAACATTCGGGGCCTATTAGTCAAACATTTGGTTATATTATCACTTTAATAATAATAAAAACGAAAACAAACTGCATATTTTTACATATATAAATATTAACAAGTAATTTGAAACTACTAAATATCATGCTAGGTACTAGTGCTGAATCATTGAAAGACTTACTTGACAAAACGTATCATACTGCTTTTTCTTGCTCCAAGAATCCAAAGACAACGATTCTTGACCAAATCTTATTTGCATACAAGGAGGTTCGTCATCCTGAAAGTGTAAATAAGTATATTTTAACACAGTTCTTAAATATTCCAATTTGTTAAATATTCCATCATCGATAACTTACCTCTACGTACTTCAAGATGTCTCTGAAACTTGACCTTTGAGTTTTTCTGTCTTTCTTAGCTCTATACTTGTGTGAGTCAGTAGCCAATTGTCTTAGTTTGAAAAGTAAATCATCTTTAATCTAAAACAATCATGTAAATTATTAAAACTTGTTTCATATATCATTAATTGTTTGAAAACTGCAAATGTTTTCGAGCAAAGGTTCTAAATATATATACATAGTCATTCATGATATTCAAATACATACATTTCAAACTATTATGAAAACAAGTTAGGAATAATAAACTGATTTGACCAGGCAGTCATGAGAAGATAATACAAATGGATTCACCTCCCAAAGGTAGTCGTTGCCCGACTGCCGAGCCTGTTCGAGAAGTAAGACAATACCCTCTCCTGCACCCATGCGAACATCAAGATGGGAAGAGTCCAGCAGTTGGCTCAGCTGACCCACACTTCTGCAAACGAGTAAAAACACTTCATACTTTGAACAAATAGAAAACTACTCAAAACGGTCGTATGTTAGTTTAATATATAAGTAAAAATAGACAACTACGAAAATACCAACACTTACTACAATAACTTTTGTTTCAACCATCGTCAGGAAAGTATACAGAGGAAGACAAGTGCACGATGCAGGGGCGGTTGGAAACTCAAATGTCGGATTACTGATTTTCCTGATTAGGGTTGAAGTAGAAAATTTAGTTTTGATTGATTATGTTAGTATTTCTTTATTTTTGTATCTTTACTCATATTAAAGTATATTTGATATATATAAGCACTTAACTAAAACAAGTCCACGAACTAAATCAAGAAAATTTACAGAAAAATCAATACCATATTTCGTCCGCCTCGTCATCAGGTAGAAACATGTGGGACACTCCGAAGAAAAGTAAGGAGTTTTTATTATCTCTTATCTTCAAAGATTATAAAAAACGTTCCCAAACGGACAAATGAAATTCAAATAGACAAAGACACATAGATAAATTATAAACACACATTGTCTTCGGAGCGACTCATATCTTTCTTCCTGATGACTTTGATAATCGAAATATAGCAGTGAGTTGTCCTGATCTCTTCTACGAGTATGTGTGCTCTTTCTGTAAATTTAGTTTGTGGAATCTTTATTTGCTCATATATTTATTTATATATACAAAGGCTCAAGGGCAGTACGAACATCTGAATTGTCATTAAAATATTTCACCTAAACAACTTCTTATAGGTCAGTCACTGTCAAACTATTTGAGTGTGACTGACAAAGACCAGTTGTTTGGTCCAATAATTTAATCATATTTCTCAATTTCGTACAGAAATGTGATTAAGAAAGTGGAAACTCAACTCAAACAGGTTAGTAATAAAATAAAGATACACACAAGATAATATATAATAGATAAATTCAATTAACCTAATCAAGATATTTAAGTTTAAGAAACATAAAAGGCTGAAAGGTAATTTTGCTTTATTTTTTTCCTAAAACAAAATAAAATCATTTATTTTTAGAAATATAAATATATGAAACCATCATAACAGGTATTCCTCGTTTAACGACAACAAGTAATAACGACGGGCCTTCTGACTGGCCCAATATTCGTTTATCATAATTCTCTCGGAGTTACGAAGACGCGAGTGAGACGGTATTCGTCGATATGCACTACGATAAGTTGGGCGTAGGAACTATAGACTGACTGACTGACAATTGTTTAAAAATGTAAAAATGTTCAAATTTTAGTGCTGTTGGTCAAAACTTGGTACTTATAAATTATTGAAAATCATTACTATACTAAGCTTTTTAATGATCGTATACCCTATCGGAATACTAATTTTAAAACATTTATGAACACATCCTGTTCAGAATAGGAAAGGTTTTCTTATTTTTCTGCCTTGGCAGAAAGAGACCTGACACATTTATTGTCACCTCAACTCTCCTACCACGTTAGTTGTACCTTGCATTCCATAGTGTTAACTTGTCTACTTTGGACTATAGACCCTCACCATGTCACAAAAACGTACAAGTACAACTCCAGAAGGATCATCTGCTAAGAAGTAGATATATATATATATATATATATATATATATATATATATATATGACCAAACCACAATATGAAATGGGAAAAGAAGACTAAGATCTTTCAACCTTAACAAGCGGTCTTCGTCAGTCAAAAACCCCCAACTGAATTTTTCAGTTGGGTTTTTGACTCTGATGAAGACCGCTTGTTACGGTTGAAAGATCTTAGTCTTGTTTTCCCATTTCATATTGTGGTTTGGTCATTGATTGTTATTTCTGGTGTTAATTTGAAATCTTTTCATAGATACATATATTTAGATATTGACACGAAAATTAAAATATTAATCAGTATGAATTAATGAGTAAAACAATAAACAAGCCTGATTACATTGACTCATTCTTTGAAAAGAGAAAAGAAGAGTGTAGGGAATGCTAACTATGACCTTCTTGACTAATATATGTACACATTCATTTAACGACAGCGTCGTTGGACCGAATTACCGTCGTTAAACGAGGAGTACTTCTATATCATATTTCTGACGAGTTAGTTCGATGTAAAGTGTTAAACTCTGATACTCTGAAAAAGTTTCTTGTTTATCAGGAAACAGTGGTTGGTTATATAACGAGTTAGATCAAAATTAAGGCTATCAGACTCCCCCTGTATTGAACAATGGCACTCTGAGATAATTAGTTATGCATTATTCTGATAGACCAAAAGACCGTAAGATATAAGACCATGCAAATCAAAGAAGCTTAGAACGACTGACGGCAAATGATTGACGGTTTCTATGTCCACTATAGTGAGGAGTAAGCTCCAGGCAGAAATGGCGGCATGATGGAGTGATGCCAATTCAGCTGTCATGTTAGGAACACTGCCGTCGCCCTTGTGGTAGGATCCAGCGAAGACCTGCTGTAAAGTGTCCATCGTGCTTCCGATATCATCAGTGTTCGCCAAAAAGGAGAGCATTCCCAGGGACCAGCAACACTTCAAAGAAAAAAAAAACATCACAAAATACTGACCAAACACAAGGCTTGCTTGAAGCCAAATATATATATGAAAATTGGGGTTAATCTTCTACACTGCAATGGGGTAGAAAGACAAGATGGCAAAAAAATGTAAAAGACGGTAATGCTAGCTAAGCTTTCAACCGAAGTCAGTCATAAGAGCAGAGAGAGATACACATACACCCATCAGGAGTAAATCGCCTGCGATCAGAATCACAGTATATGGAGTGGATAGGAACTACATACGTAGTATATGTAGTACTATGTAGTAGGCCGGGACTACAGACTACATAGTGGGAAATATCCCAATACCCCTCAACACTTCAATCAAAACTACGTGCAAGTAAATAACCCAATGGTAACGAAGAAAAAAAGAATAAATATTGCTTGTAGATATAAAAATATACTTATGTATTCATGCACTTAATGATTTAATGCACTTCTTATACTTAATGCATTTCTTGAACTTGTATGCACTAAATGCATCTTTTGAACTTTCATGCATTTCTTGTACTGAATTCTCTTTTGCACTATGCTATTCTCGCACTTAATGCAATTCTTAAACTTAATTAAATTTACAATATCATATTAAAAATTATTTAAGAGAGAGAGAGAGAGAGAGAGAGAGAGAGAGAGAGAGAGAGAGAGAGAGAGAGAGAGAGAGAGAGACCCTGAACAATTTTTCTAAAGGTGGTAATTTCTTATGACAAGAAGCTTGTCTATTCTAGTTTTTTAAGGCGAAGTTGGTCATCTTTTTCAATTTACTACATATGCATATGATACTAATCGTTTATTTCAGCATTAATAGTAACTTATGAGAACAAACATTTAGATTTCGTGTTAAGCCTCCACGTTCTACCAAATAATCTTCTCTCATGCAAAACATTGTTTTTATGGCCTCAGACACTGTATGTTAGGGTGTGCTCATACATTTTCTGCATTCGAGCTACTTATGAAATGAACAAGTCCCAATGATCTACCCACTGTATCTATTTAGAAATATATATTAAAAATTCTTTAAAGTTATAATGATCTATGTAACATTTAATCGTGAAAAAATCTCTTCCCATTTCTAATAAAAGTAATATGTTTTTTCTTATTCCCGACCCAGTCTCCCAAACCTTTCTTAATCTGTACGTGAAAAAATTAAAAGTAAAGAGTTAGAGGCAACGTAAGACTAGTTTATTAGCTTTAATGAACTAATACACAGTGACCTAAGTATCATAAACATGAGAATTGATTCACATTTCAGATATATCAATCAGTTAAGAACTGATATCGTGTATCAATCGGGAAGAGTCACAGGCTTATGTTATTTTTGTTAATGCCATGCGATCTACTAATAATACCTCGGTGTTCGACTGGTAGATCACGATCGACGTATTGAGCACCTCTGCTGTATGTGATATATTGTATAAGACTTTTAGAAATTTAGTTCATAGTCTAAAGAGATTTCAACGCTTTTACATGCCTCTTTGTGTTCTATTTTTGTATTTCTAATCGAGAAGTTTTTTATAACTGCTTTGTTTCTACTTGAAAAGAATAAGTACTGTCCAGACTATTCTGCTTTACTTATCTTTGACATATGCTTCATAAGCTTTGAATCAGTATAATCAAACAGCGGTCTCCTTATAATCACAAGACTATCTTCATGCTCTTGCCTGTCATGTCCTTGATTACTTAAAAAATCCAGTAGGTCACCCTGAAGAAACCTCCACAATGGGTGCGACAGTAAGCATAACCACAATTTTAGAATATAGATAGATAGAGTAGAAACCCGACCCCTGGTGGGTCAGAACACATCAGCCCTTAGGGTCGTTTTGTTGATCGGACGATTGGATACAATCACTCAAATCAGTGATCTAGAACTGCTGCCCAAGTTCCCTCCCCTTCACCAATTTATTAAGGTATGCAGTGGGGTCAACGCCCCGACTGTTCAGGTTCGGCTTTCTAGCGTAGTACAGACTCTAACTATGTCGATTGTAGTTTCTTTTGCCTCCCCACATAGTCTACACTCTGTCGATCCTCTTAGAAGACCGAACATTTTTTTACTTGACTTCTGAAGCACCCGTGTCCTATCAGTAGACCTGTTTTGATATTAAAACGTGTACCCAGCTTTCCAGCCATATCACGGATAATAGCAGAACAGATTGATGCTTTTTTAGCGTGAAAGCTCTTTCGCCGCATCTCGGGGGCACCAAGGCCTATCCCATACGATAGGACCATTATCAGCTGCCGAGATACGCCCGAGGTGGACCGCGCGGAGGCGAGCTTCCACGACCCTACATCACAAACAAAACCAACAACACCACAAGACTATTACATGTCATACCACATACCAAGAAGAAACCTCAACCAAAGTCACAAAAACCACAAAGAAAAAATAATCCCTCAGTAGAAACAGAAAAACCACTTAGAAACCAAAGCCAAAAGAAAACCCTCAACCACTGTGAGTTAATCAAAACTCAAAAGAAAAAACCCTCTATTTAAGGCCACTAAGCACTGGATAACCGCACAACGGCACTTCCTAATACACGTTGGGCGGCGTGACTCCCGGCGTCCTTCGTAGTCTTCTTAACCTATAAACAAAATCAAAAAACTTCTTGCGGCCTAGAGTAAGGGCTCCTCGGTACGTCTCCGCAACCAGCCTCCCGGTAGACATCTCATACGCATATCTCTCCCTTGCGTAT
This sequence comes from Hermatobates lingyangjiaoensis, assembly GCA_026182355.1. Classification (NCBI taxonomy): domain Eukaryota; kingdom Metazoa; phylum Arthropoda; class Insecta; order Hemiptera; family Hermatobatidae; genus Hermatobates; species Hermatobates lingyangjiaoensis. The sequence goes on along the minus strand of JAPFBL010000287.1, from coordinate 311,089 downwards.
CTGGGGCACTCCTCCAGGATGTGGGCCACGCTCTCCATCGGAGCCCCACAACAGCAGCCTGGGCTATCTCTCCTCTTAAACCTGGCTAAGTATGCCCCGAAATCTCCATGCCCGCTGAGGACTTGCGAGAGCCAATGCTCAATTGGGAGGACAGGCATACTCATCCTGGCCTCCACGCTTGGTAAGAATTGATAGGTCCACCTACCAACATCGCCCTCGTCCCATCTTGCCTGACACAAACGCATTGCCCATTTTTTTAGCATTAATTTTTTAGCTTATGGGTTTGGCCCAGCGGGCCGGAAAAGATGGGAAACTGTCAGGGGGGGTAAGAAAATAAAATTGAGTATGGGCCAAGAATGAAAAAATAAGGGGGGGGGGGGGGAGTAAAACGAAAAAAAACGCAAAAAACCACTGAAAAAACAAAAAGTAAGGGTTGAATAACTAGGATGACTATGCACTAAAGAGGTGCTCAACGCGCTATTGCGCACTCTTTTCGACTACTTGAGAAAAAATTCCCGCAGGGGGGGTGCTCTCAACAACACCGAAGGTCCAGGATATCGCCGTACCCAGACAAGTCCCGCGCGCGACGGCTGACGGCACGACACTCCCTATCAGTAGACCTACTACTAAACTCACCTGATTTCTTGGGAGTCTCAGTAGGGTACGTGTGAGTCGTGGGTTCCTCTCATTTACCATTATAGGATCTCCAACGACTTCACTATTCATTCCTAACCCATCCTGTCACCTCACCTTTAGTCCTACTATAGGGTATGGGTAAAGCAGGTTCCGGTCGTGTAAAATGAGTGATAGCTGCTTTTTTGGCAAGCTTATCAGCCTCTTCGTTTCCTTTATAGCCAGAGACCCAACCAATTAATACATTGTTGTAACGAACCAAGTCAGTGTCGAACCAATTTGTGTTCCTTCTAGAATTTGAGCATAAATTAAACACTTGCACTAAATATTCTTGTCTTAGCTTGTTATGATCCATTTTATAGTTATTTTATTAAAACATCAATATAGAAGTTCTGATTGGTTGGATTCAAAGAGATGTTATCAGAAGCTCCTTCAATGTCATCGATACAACTCATCATACTTATCAGGTACTTATGTATAAGTATACTTAAGTTTCGATTGGTACTCATAATACTTATCAGGGGAAGCCACTCATTTAAAATCGGTTATTAAATCAATACAAAAAGGTCCTTCAAACTATCAGACTAGGTACAATTTATCTCTTCGTTGATTTATATAAGACTAATTGCGAAATAACTTTTAGAAACGAACTAAATGTAACTTGAATTTTCAAAACCTCCAAGAAATCCTAACTAATATTTACTTCTTCGCACATACGGGTATAAAAAACCCATTATTCAAATAAACAACTAAAAAAAATGACTTAGCAATTTAAATTACTTAAAACGTCTAAAATCAATTTGAAATGAATAACTCATTAATATGTTTGTTCGCAGTTTTGGTTTCTATTTTCGTTGACTGTTAAAAACATGGATGTTATTTCAACTTGATGGGTTTTATCACTTAAGATGTGCCTTATCTTGAAATGTAAGCTAATGATTATTTAAACAGAAACAACAAAGTTTTAAAATATTTCGAATAGGTTTAACACCAGGCATAACACTGATTAGATTGTTTTTAGTAACATTGATTACGGATAAAGAAGTATGTTTTTAAGTAGAACAAACCACCAAGACAAGACATTCAAGGCACAAAAAATTCAAAAACCATTTTCCAGGATCTATATACCAAAAGTGTAGTATTCATTCATATATTAATCATAAGTTTGTATGGAACTAAACTATGTAGTCAACATAAAAATATATAAACTTCAAACAATAAGGAAAATGTCAAAAAATTAAGGAAATTTACATCTTCTTATTCAACGCCCCACTCTTATTGACTTTCTCTTAAGCGATGGTCCATTTGTTAATATTTAGCGATTTTGATTAAGGGCATTCGATATTACCGAGATGATTCTTCATCAAAAGTATATCATTTCATCATAGTAAAGAACACTTAGAATATAGGTCTCCAAGAAATACTTCAAGGGTCTTCGCAAACGCCTGAGACTTCTACGTAAACTATCAGGACAGAATATCATGCGAGATGTATAGATATGAGTATACATTAAATATTTATTAATCCCAATTTAAATTAAAATTCTCAGATTCCTAACAGTATTGGTTAGATTTTTTTTTCAAGAAACCATCTAATAAAAGACAGTTAACTACCTGGTAACTTTCCCAATAACATCTAAGTTATTTCCCTCACATTTTTTTTCTTTTTTGATTAAAATATTCTAATGCTAACAACTTCGTCACCATGTACAAAAAAAGGAAGAAATATTACAAAAATATACCACTTTTTTACAAATTGTGATGTTGATACACATATGCAAATGCCAAGTTATAATTAATTATAAATTCATTATAAATGCAAAATGTAACATATTTATTAGCACAAGGCTCACATCTTTAATGATTTTCTATTGAAAATCTTTTGATAAATGATTATTGCTGCATTAATGATGTATTATCTAATAATCTGCTATTAAAAATGGTTTAATGAAATATTATTGTTTCATTAATGATGTACATATCACCTATTATGGATAAATGGTATTATTATGTGAAGAGTCAGAAAACTCTGATTCTGAACCTGAAAATGATTAGGAAGGGATAATGAAGGACTAACTTGTTAATCACCAACTGAAAAGATTTAGGGTTAACTTAAAACAACATGGTTCTCGTTTATTTATAACTTCAGTAAATAACTTCCATTTGTTGAAGTATCTAACGGTAAACGAGTATATTTTTTTTTATTTGTTTATTTACGGTCTTTTTGTTTGATCGGTGATTCTAAATTAGGAGTCCTATATTTTGACTAACTCAAATTTATTTAGAGTAGGGATCTTTAACGAGTACCTGACATCTTACTGACGCGGCTTAACGTCCTCTCCGAGGGACAAAAACCTCAGATTTATTCACCTCTTAAGTGAATAAATCGAGGACCAGAGTGGGTATCGAACCACGGACCCACCAGGTCAGAAGCGAGCGCCTTAACCACTAAGCTAACCTGGCCCCCAAACAAGTATATATTGCGAAGTTCTTTTTTTAATTGATTTTTAAAGTAATCGGTAATTGTTTTAATCTGATTATATAAGTAATCTTTTTGCGTTGTTATTTATTCTAAAGCCAGACTCATAGACATCATCCTTTTAGTACTCCAGAGCACATCAACTTACAACTGTCTAACATTAATTAAAATAGAACACTTTTAAAGTTTTTACCAACAGCCCTGAAGATATCCATTTACGCAGTCTATATATATATATATATATATATATATATATCCAAATAGATGTATTACATTGAATGAAGCAACTATAAAACAAGGAATATATACTATTAATCATTCAATGCAATAATGATTCCATTAAAATTGTTAAGCTCAAATTTAAACACAAGATTTATCGGAATAAACACAGTACTTTGATTCAAAATTTTCAGATATCTGAGTTTCATTAGTTAAAATAAACCATCCACAACCCTAGTATGATGACCGTAACACAACAATCTTTATAGATAGTTTCTAAGTTCTTTTGAATGATCAAATCACAATATGAAATAGGAAAAAAGTATAAAATCTTTCAACTACAACAAGCGGTCTTCGTCAGAGTCAAAAAAAAACTAACTGATGAAGACTGCTTCTTGTGACTGAAAGATCTTAATCTTTTTTCCTTCATTTCATATTGTGGTTTGATCATTGATTGTTGTTTCGCGTGTTTATATTAAAATCATGTTATTAGTTATGAATGGATTTGAAATTCTTGTAATTGGTAAGTATCTTCTAAGCCAATATAAAATGAGAGTCTTACAAAGTACTCTCATACTTTGTTGTACATGGTTAATATGACAAAATAAATCATTTTCCATTTTAAAATAAAAAGCCACAAGTGTGGTTAACCACACGGAACTCTAATCTAACCTATCCGAATAAAACAAACAAATTGTCAACAGACTGATGCCACAATTAAAGAAAGGCAGAAATATAATCATTTGAAGAAAATTAATGGACCAATCATACATTGGAAAAGCGATTTATTTATTAAAAAAATTGTATTCAAAAAATAAATAGTTAAAAAAAGAAGCTGAGTTTTTCAACAAACTAGAACAATCAGTGACATATCTCAATTATCCATGTGGCCGTGTTAAGGCATAAATAATTAATAATTTACAAAAAGTTGAAATCCATACTAAAGTTGATTTAGTTAACAGCCTAACTATTAACTGGGTAGCGATAAGCAGTAATTTTAGAGTTTGCCAATAAAATAAAGTATTTCATTACATAAAATGTAAAATCATTTTTTTTTATTTTTAAGAAAAGAGTTGTTGGTGTCACACTAGAAGTTCATAGCAAAATATAAGTTACTAAAGTAAATATCTACAAGGATGTCTGGAATATAACACAGATAGTTTCAATCTTCTGAAAAACTAAACATATGTTTAAAGCCTTATACTATTCTTTATCCAAAGTAAACACCCACACATTCCACCTTTACTGTTCTGCTAGAAGGCTAAAGGCTATTTTGTTATCAGGGATTCACTTCAGAGATTTTTCATGGGGAGTCCTAAATTTTATCTCAATCAAGTTTACTAGAGAAGACATTTTAAACTAGTAGATGGCATTGTACACGCTTGGGACCGACTGTAGACTTTCTTCAAGAGTATCCAAGATTGCATATCCCACAAAAAAAGTAAAGAAAAAATCCTAGTTCACGCTCAATACTCGGACATACTATCTTCAGCATTAAAGACTAGCACCTATTCCACCACATTTGACCACGTCTTTGTAATATGGAATCCCTGAAATTAAATGACAGTCACTCTTATTTAATTAGCACATAAACTGTTTTATTATTAAATCATTAATAGAGTAAACTATTTTGTACACCGTTGATATGTCAGAAGATAAAAACCACTATAAAGGAGTGGCTCTCAACGTGGTAGACACGTACCCCCAGGGGTGCACGAAGGAAAATAACATTTTCAGAGTCCACTACAAGCTGTTCGAACTCCATGCCAAATTTATATGCGTCTATCAGGAAAGCATAACCAAAAACATACCAAAGCATAGCAAGCTGACCGTTAGAATATTCATATAATTATCAAAACATAATATCCCCGTCAATTTAATGTTCCAATATTTTAAAATTGGAAATTTCTATTATATGTTCTATTATAATTTCTTTTACGTTATATTCATTCAAAACTGTTTCTTTTACAATTTATTTCAGCATATTTTATAAAATTTTAATAAACAAATATTTGTTTATAAAAAAAGATTTTCTTATTTCAATATCACATTGTCAATGCAATGAAATTATTTCATATTTACAATATTTAGTTGTTTAAAAATAAAGTTAAAAGCACATAATTATGTTTTCTAAGTTTTCGAGGCGGGGAGGGGATTCACACATGGTAAAATAGCTCTCAGAGGTTCTACAAGCAAAGGTTGAGAACTCCTGCAGAATATTTTATAACAAATATTTTGGTAATGATTTAAAAAGATTTTTGTATTTCAACTTTACGTTTTAAATGTAATGAAATTATTTCATGGTTACAACATGTAGTTACTTAAAGATAAATACTGTTTTTGAAAGTTTAAACGCGCATAATTATGTTTTTCAAGTTTTTTTGTGGGGGGGGGGGGGCGCTGAGTGGGGGTCATAGATGGTAAAATAGTTCAGGGGTTCCATAAGGAAACAAAAGTTGAAAGCCCCTACTATATAAAGCATTTATACTACACATCTAGTCGGTATCAATGGCAGCCGGCATAATTGGTTAATTGAGTGATACTAATTGACAAGGCAGACCTTGGACCGGGCAGTGAGACACATGGAGGCGTCATTGACGATGAAGGTAAGCAGGGGCGTGAGGTCGCGGCACACCTGGTCCGTCATTTCCCCAGAGCCCAGCTGCATGCACAGCAAAGGCGCTAGCTGAGCTGCTGCCACCTGTTCTCCTCCTCTGCCTTTCTTCAAACTCCTCTCAATCCCATCCGTCAGGGTCAATTTCCTGCCACAAAAGACCTCTTTAAACAACTTCACTAACGCATTACTACAAAAACACTGAAATTAAATTAACACCTCCACCATCGAGTTTCTTACTTCAAGGAAATCGTACTTTCGTTTTCTTCCAAATATCATGAATTATAATCCGGACACTGGTAATTCACAATGAAGGCAGAGTGAGACCGAGTAGCCCTGGCTACTCCAATTTCGTTATCTTGAGTAAAGTATACTTTCATTATACATAAACAATACTATTACAACGTATTTTAATGCATGTATAATAAATATAAACCAACTGTATCCACCAGTATTTAATGATTGTGATTTAAGGCATGGTGAGTCAAAGAACAGCCTAGCTATCCTCCCTTCCCATATGCCTGCCCTACCCATCATTTGGCTACCACTTACCTGTGCTAACAATTTCCGGACTTTTCTGTTTCTAGACATGTCTCGGTCTCTATTAGTACGGAAATCGAGGGTTGAGTGCATTAAAAACAACTGTTACCTTAACAGTTTCCACTTTAATTTAATAAATTAACTTTTTTAATTTAATGTTAATAAGTTAACATTTCATGTTTAATTTGTTCCACCAAATTAATACCTAAAATTCAGGGCTCAGAAAAAAATTAGACTCTCATTATCAAAAAAAAAATCAAGTTTTTGTATCAGTGTGTGATAAACTTTTGGTACTTATTTATTTCTAAATAAATATCATTTCTCTGACTTTTCCCTTTCTGATTCAATTTAGTCAATTTTAATCCAACTTAATACATTCGTTAATGGGTTAGTTCCACTGAGGTTAGTAATATTAGAATTAGTAGTAATACTGTCCGTCATACCTCGTAAATTCTCAGAAAAGCTCGACCGGTTTCGGGTCTGTCCGGATCCCATCTTCAAGAGCAACTAACTGACTGTGTATTTCGAAATGTGAAATACACAGTCAGTTAGTTGCTCTTGAAGATGGGATCCGGACGGACCCGAAACCGGTCGAGCTTTTCTGAGAATTTACCGAGGTATGACGGACAGTATTACTACTAATTCTTCTATTAATACATTCGACCTTCGAGTTTCTGTACTTTTTTTTCTTTCGAATAGCATAAATTATCATCCGACATTGGTAAATCACAACGAGGGCTGTGTGAGACCCAGCTTCTCCAATTTCGTTATCTTAAGCAAACTATACTTTTATTATGCATAAACAATATTATTATTAGGTATTTTAATGTATACTTAACATAAACTAACTATATCCATCTGTGTTTGATGGTTGTGATTTAAGGCAAGGTGAGGCAGAGAATAGTCAAGCTATTTTACAGGTTGGCAACTTACAATTAAACCTTTTTTTGTTAGTTATATTGTTTATTATTTATAAATAATACTGATTATATAAAATAATGCTTAGTGTGCTAAAGGAAATGAAATTGAGATAGCCTAGGCCTTTTAGAAAGTTTTAATGAGGTTATGTGTACGGTACGTCTTGGCATGCTGTCAACCACTTAGCCTACCCTACCCACCATTAGGCTACCACTTACTAGTGTTACCAATTTCTGGACTTTTCTGTTTACGGACCTGTCTCTGTCTCTATTTGTACAATTCGAGGGTCAAGTGTATTAACACATATTTGATGATTGTAGTTTAAAGCAAAATGAGACAGAGAATGGCCTAGCTATCCTCCATTTTCATCGGGCAGTTGAGCGAAAATTTTATTTTACTCTTCTATAATATATGATCCGTAACCCATTAATAATTATATTTATACAAAATTAAATACATAATAGTTCACTCAGCATTTTTTCTAAATATAACAGGTACATGTTTACGGTCATTTATTTAACAGCAATGACTAAAACAAATCAATTACCTTTCCATAACAAATTCCGGAACAAATTTCGACGAGAGGGCACTGCTAACTGACTCCAAAGAATTTGTCCTTCCCTGGACAGATTTCTGAGTGATTCCTTCGATTACCTCTTTCAGCTTGTCTTCAAACATATCCAATTGCGTCTGTTCATCCACATCTTCAGAACCTTCAACATAATAAGAATCCATCAAAAGTTTTCTTAAATTAAATCGTTCCGCAATAATTTCTATTGGATCAACTAATCAAAACTCCACATTCCTTTGAATTTTTTTTCCTTTTCATTAATTTCTGGTGTTTTGTTCAAATACTGTAAGGTGTTTTAGCGTAATTACTGGAAAAAAATGTTTTGAATTTTAACATAAAATTAAGCACTTGTTGTTTTTTTGTAAAAAACCAGTGTTTTTGTTCAAACATAACAAAATACCGTAATAATAAACATTTGCAAATTTTTCTATTACTAAACAAAAAAATCATAGCAAAAATTACATTCGAAATTTGTTACTAATATATACGACAACATATTGAAATCTAAAGGCTCAATAAATCATCATTTGAAGTAATATGATTTTTGAAAAAATGTAATCAAAGTTCAATAAGCTCTTAAAATTAAAAAAAACTCACTTTTGTTGATAAGAACAAACAAAAAAGTCAGATATTAAATAAAAAAATCTGGAGTGGCCTACACTCTACTTTACTATAAGTAACTTAATGTCAAATTTTTTGAGTATATAAAACATAACGTCTCATTTAAGCATAACATAAATATCTAAATGGGATATAATTATTAGTCTTTCATTCGTGAGGTAGTACAGATAGTGATTGAAGGACATATCAATTTATAAGCTTATTTTTCTACATCTCAAATAATTTATTATTTGCAAATAATTTCATTAGTATAACTACAGCAGTAATAACATTTTTGAAAAACCAAAGTGAACATTTCTTGATACGAAATATTCTCCTACAAGAGAACATGGCGTTTGTTCAAACAGCCAGTGTATTTCTTACATCGTTTACTTGACATCCTTCTACATTGAATATTAAAGTAAAATTTTCAAATTTAAAACAGGAAAATACCCTTTTTTTCTCTGAAAAACATCATAAACAGCGAAGAAAAAATGTTGTTTTAAGGTGATTTATAATTAAAGATGTACGATAATTACATTTATTAATCTCTAAACGAAAGATTTCAATTTTAAATTATTATTTACATTTTTGGTTTTTTACAGAATTATTATACTTTGAATTTTATGGCTTCTTAGTATTTAATAAGATCATTTTCCTTCCCCTCTGTCAAATAACATATATACGAATTTTTTCTGAGTGAGTGTTAACATTTTCCTGCACAATATTATTCCTCTTACATCTCATATACGTCAATAAACAATTTAAATTGTCGCTTTATAAATATCAATTTTATTTCAGTGGAATCGCTCAAAAAATTTCTAAGTCAATGTAAACAATGAAAAAAAAATATAAAAAATTCGACAAGTATAGCAGGTGATCTCTTAGTCTAAGATAAACAAACAGTTTTTATAGCGTTATTGCTCTTTCCCATAATTGAAACTTCATGACTTTTTTTTTATGAATTGCTAATTTTTTGTTCCATTCTTGGTCAAATTTTCTTTATTTTTCTATGAGCCGTTTAGCGTCAAAAAAAAAACATTTTCTGAAAACAGAAATCGTACTGTAACGCCCCATTAGCGAATGTAATTTTTGAAAAAAATATCTCAACTCATTCTACACATAATGTTCTATTTATAGGCATAATTTCACTCTTGTCTGTCAAACAGTATGGCTTGCATCGCTCTCACAAGGTTTGAGATTGAATTATAAGTCAAAATTTTTACATTTTATTAAAAAAAAAATATTTCCTGTTGTTTTAAAATTCTGAATATATTTTTTGTTTGTTCCATTTGTAACCTTAAAGATAATGTCAAAATTTCAAAACTCTAGGGTTATCAGTTTAGGAGAAATAAATGTTTTCAAAAAAACGGTTTTTGGCAAAAAAAGTGACTTTCCCATCATGCATAATTCTTCCCAAACAATAGGGATCTTCCTCTCTATGGGGCCCATTTTTGTGTAAAATGTCAACTTGATCCATCAAAGATTCTGGACCGTAGCGTGGTAACAAGCAATGCTAACACACTCACCCACCCACCCACACACACACAGACATCATCGTAAAAACTTCATAAAACGACTTCTGGGACCTCAAAACATGTAATTCCGTCAAAATCTCGAGATCGAATTTTTTCACGATCACTATACTTTACTTATAGTAAAGTAAAAAATACTTTTTATGAGAATAAATTGAAACTTTGACTGTATTATATAAAACAAAACGAACAAAATCAGAATGTGAAAAGATTTCAAAGTGATAGAAGAAAATGGTGCGATTTATTAATTAATGATTCATAGGTTCATTTTAAATATAGAAACAAAAAACTGAATGTGAAGTACTTTTAGGGGAACATAAATATTGAAATCTATATTAAATCAACAAAGTTCTAAAGTACAACTGAAAATGAAGAATATTAATGAAAGAATTAAACAATTTGAAAAGTTAATGAACGTGCGGAAATGTAATGTAAACGTATTTAGAATAGTACAATATGAATTTACATAGAAAATATCTTGAAAAAATTCTTTGATAAATCTTATTTTTCAACTTATACATATATACTCTCACTCGGTGAGAAAGGTTTGTTAATTTATTCGTCACTCATAAATTTGGGGGGTGTATAAATCTGAGCACGTCGTTCCTCGGAGAGGACGTTAAGACTATCGGTACCAAGCCTGTACGATGTCAAATACTCGTTAAATATCCCTATTCTTAAAATACACTTGAGTTAAGCAAAATTTAGGCTTCCCAATGTAAAATCAGCAGGTAATGTGGTTCACCCATTACTAAAATGGGTGTAAAATAATAAATGAACCACGATTCCCGCCCCTAGAAGAGCAATAAAAATGAAAGCATTATAAGTATGGGCTTTGGAAAACAAACATAAAAATAAAATAATTATATAAATCTTTCTGAACTTAAATTTTATTAGAAGGAAAAGAACACAATTTTCAAAACGTCTCACAAAACATTCTCTCTTTTAATATACTGAAATTCCACATTAGAATATTGAAAGAGGGTTTGAAAACACGCCATTGAACCCACTGAATCAAGACTTATATATAGATGCATTAATCCAAGAACTAAAGAATAAACTGCAATGATCTAACACAAGAATGATTCGTATAGAATCTACCACAACTGAAATAGTGACCATTACAGACTATTCTCGGAGAAATACGCGATCACCGCTATTGTGATTAGATGTGGATGACCTACTGGATACTCTAAGTAATCAGGGTTACTATAAGCAAGAATTCTTCAGAAGATCTGGTTAATTATTATAAGAGGGAAGATTGATGGTACAGCCTTACAAAGGATGCACTGCATCTTGTTGATAGATACCAGAGAAAGGTCCGGACATAAATCCACCTATACATAGTATTTATTACATTCTCAACAAAAAAGGAAACAGCTTTTAATGATCTCTTTATTGAAAATAGCAAACTAAAACTCTATGATGTACTCAAATATCTTGGAATCACTTGAAAGTCATATAGCACATACATTGTGTAAACTCACAAAAGCTATGTTCTTCTGTCATTATTCTTTGATAGATAAAGGGTCATACCCCAAATTTCCGATTCTATAAAATTACTATTATTGCTATAATAAAAGGAATGATATCGTATGTACCGGTTAAAAAGTGAAACCGGTACCCTTAGACTTAAACTACAAAGATTTCGATTCTGGGATAACAGAAGCAATAACTAGCTACCCTACCATCATCAACAAACAGACAATTTCCAAAATATTAAAAGAACAAGTATCAATAGTATCTATATATTGCCAGATATGATACCTATCATAGAATATTTTACAGGGGGCAATACAGAACCATACTCATGGAATATTTTACCTATACTGGAAATTTCAGTTGAGTGTGACTACTCCAAATTCTTTTTGATACTTATTGATCTTTTTGCAAAAAATAACAACAAAATGAATGTTAAAATCTTGCAATACTCGTACCTTCTTCGATGTAAGTGGCATCCGAAGCAAGACTAATAATGCTGCAATTGTCCGTAATAGAGTCTTCATCCGATGTGCCCAAAATATCACCCCTGTTTTTCACAAAACCTGTAACATATTAATAAAAAAATAACATTTTAATTGAGGAGTTCTTGTATGGAGTATTATACACTATAATGTGAAAGGGATACATTTCAATATTTTTAGAATTAATGGGGATTTTAAATTATTTTTCAACAACTTAATAATTGTATTGTTTTATCTGCATGTTATCTATAAGTTGTTTTAACCTCAGTTTGGCTGTACTGAAACTAAATGGAAGACGTGTTTCTGATATTCGTAATGAAACCATATTGCTTTTTTTTTATCAAATGTTTTGGGTAACATTTTTTTTTTAATCAAACTTTCTTCACAAGCCTACAAAGGATAACAAGAAATCATATATAAACATTAACAAATTAACATGATGATAATGGATTATTACAGCTATAGAATTTTACAAGTAGAAGTAATTCAGAGACAAATAAAAAAATTACAAAAGTAAGGATTTTTTTTAATTAGAAAATGAGATTTACATTGTATAAAAGAACTAAAAATCCATAAGAAATGCTGGTCAAAGGATTCGACTAGACTAATTAATAGACTAAACCACTACACTATTTACTGGTAAGATACAACAGGAACTAAGTACAATATGTACTCCACACAATAATTACTACTATTCTGTCATTGTTATGAGTGTTCTTCTTTTCTTTTTTGTGGAGGGGTTAAAGGTGTTTGAATGAAGACATTGTTGCAGAATCATGTAGTAATGATTTTGATTGACAGTTGGGGGGGAAAAAGTAGTCATTTTTACAAATTACTCTTGCAAATTAACTGTTTTCAGAAAGACGAGAGAAAGTGTTGGTGCCCTGTTTAGAGACTCGCTGTCTCTTTTGTTGATTCTAATAGGATAGTCCAATAGTGTTAACAGGCCATTAAAATTAGCACGCTCTAAAAAATTTACAGTTTTAATTAGCAATTATTAGATGTTTTAGAGTTATAATGTGAAATTAAATTTTCAACTTACAAAAACTACCTTCTCATTTTTTTACCAGCTGTGTCTAAATTTTACAAGGTTTCGTTTTGAGTTACGCTTGGTACATTATACAACATATGCGTTAGGCAAGAAAAACAAACAGGAGGAATATAATTAATATTGTGGGTACTAAAGTGAAAATATTGGACGAGGCTGCTCAATTAGATGTAATTAATATGGCACTGCCCAAGCTGTTAGGTAGGTTAAAGTTATACATATAGATGAAATGTAATGATTCTATAATGATTGACTGAGTTAAAATTAACTCCGTCAATAACGGGTCGTTCTACTGAAGAAAACAAAGCAATAGACAATAAATAAATTAATAACACGCCTTTAATAAAGTATCAATTTAAAATATTCGGTGCTATTATAATATGCTACCTACTTTCGATTTTCTAATATAGTATGCTATCTACCACCAATTATTGTAACAACCGTAAATAATAAACAGTTTGTAGGGATAGATTTATTCGAAATTATTCACAACACATTATTGTTTCTAAACGTATCTCACATTATTCAAGAAAGCTGGTGTTTTCTTTTGAAATTTGTCAAGCAACCCAGTAATTACCCAGTAATGGTGTGAATGAGAATGGGAATCCTGTTGAGGTATTCCTCTTTTCTTCTTCGATATGTCAATCTTTGCGATGTATAATCACAGTAAATGTTGAATTTTCTAAACAAATATATTTAAATGTTATTTTTTTTCTTCTTAGCATACTTGTGATGAATTATGCGTTGTTTACTATTACATCGTGAGTGGTATAAATACCAAAATCTAAGGTAGGTAGCATGCTATAGTAGCAACCTATATTATGCTTAATGAACACATTACTGATAAATAATATGCTTGCATATTCTAAGAATAAAATATTCTTGTATCAATTGATGTGTTCAAGAAATTGAACCAAAATATCAAAATAAGCACTACCAACAAAACTTAATCGTATTTCGAACATATGGCATTGAATTTAAAAAATAAAATTTATAATATTGGGTTAAATATAGATATTAAGAAAGAATCCAAAACATAAAGATTATATCACGATATGAAGCTTATAAAATTGATCCACAGAAATAATTCAAAATTTGGCTTTGAGAATATTTTTTCTTATTAGTGCCTTATATATTTTAAAGTGGTATTCCTGCTATAAATTGTTACATAAAACAGCTTAGATTTTATTTAAAAATAACATTTTATTTTACACTTTCATTTCGTATAATGTCTGCGGTTATAACGAACACAAAGCTTAACCCAAAAGGAAACCTTGTAAAAGTTAGACACAGCTGGTAAAAAATGAGAAACGCTGAGTACTGTAGCAAAGTTCATTGGTTTCTTGATAGTAATGCTAATAATTGCTAAGTGCTAAAAACTTAGTCATTAAGAGCCATGCGCATAACCCTTATGCATCTCAAGTAAATCACAGAAATAAAAAAATATACATTTATTAGTCATAAATCCCTATCGTAAGACAAATGACATCAACCTGCGGGTTATAAGTAGATAAGAAAACCTAAACCACGTTTTTATAACACTCTTAAACCAACCATATGTAATTAAACCAAACAGACTTCGTTGATGATTTGAAATAAAATAAAGTAGAAAACGTGCGAATTTGTCAATACACCGATTAAATTTATTACAATTATAATAAAATGGAATGAAAGTGATAAAAACTATGAAAAAAGACTATAAAGTTTACATACTTTTAATAAAAACGCTTTTTCATCATTTTTTTTAAATCTCAGAACAAAATTAAAAACTTTTATATAGGTTTTCAGAAAGATACATTTAGAATGATCAAAGAAAACCAAGACATCCACATAAAAATTCGGGTTGAAAATATTTTAGGATTTATTATGCTTTCTTAAAATTAAATATGACTTTAGGAATCTATCATAACAACTAAGTTACAAAAAAATTTTAATATCTGACCTCACCACAAAGGTAGGCAATTTATTTCTTCATAATTAAGACCCCATTATTGCTTTGCTAGACAAATTTTCATCAAAGATAAGAACGTTAATTATTTCTACCCAAGAAAAAACACTTTTATAGAACTAATACGCATCTCATGGATACAAAAAATTTCATTCATTTAAAATACTCACATACAATAGCCTTTCTAACTTAATTTTTACTTTTTCGTCAAGGTATAAATTAAAATTTCAAAAAATTGAATGACCTCCTCAAGGTCATTAAATAACCATATGGCAAAATTTGGAGGTCATAAGCAAAAATAAAGTCACATCAACCTGTTAATGGTAACACGTCCAATGAAATAAACATACTGATATTTGACTGACTAAAAGTTATGTTGCATCTACCTTGGTCACACAGAATTGATAGCACCAATAATTATATTACAATAGCAAAAATTATGAATGCTCCTTAAAGATATAAACACTAATTCTCACATTGTGTAACAAGTAACACTTACCTAGTGACTTTCCCTTCCTTTTTCCTTTAGGCATTATACGTCAATAAGTGGAATAGATTAACTAATTTAACACTTAATCAAGAATCTAAATTTCTTGATCGATTACTTATACGGCAGAAACTTCGTGAAAAAGTATTAAAATTAAAAGAATTTTCAAAGACCATTAACATCCTGGCAACTAAGTCTGGAGTCTTTCTAGGACTGGCCCTGAATGTTGCTACATGTACATAAACATGTGAGGCATAAAATTTTTCTAAAATTATAAATATTATTAGCTCATTAGAAAAGAAAACTTTCTTATCTTGTTAATTTTCATATTTATAATGAAATTTTAAAATATAAATACAAAAATTAGGAATATCTACAATCTGATAAATATTTAATTTTTCATTGTTGGTTAACGTGGAGCTGTCAAATCTGTTGATTGTGTTTTAAGACTTATGAATACGCTTTGTAGTTCTGTTAGGTAATTTGAGAAAACTTATTTTCTATAAATTTCTCTTTTAATTATTTCACTTTGAAATCTGGAAGTTGTTGTTATAATTGTATATTTTTGTAGATGTTGAATCAATTTTTATCAAGACAAAAGTGTAGAGAAATCGCCAATGTAGGCATAAGACTCTACTCTCGCAGAAGTAGTTCAAATCAGACTGGTCAATTTAAAATTATTAGTAGAGCAAGAGATGGTGATGGTAATATTTCAAAAAGAAAATCAATTTTTCTTTTCCCCAATTCATTACTATGTACTACTATGTTAAAAACATATGTCATCAACATCATCAAACTGTTAATTTTCAGATTTTGTTAAGTCAAAACTAAGCCACGATGAAAATTGGGAGTTATTTGGACGTAGTGGTTTTCGTTTCTACATGCCTGGAAATGTAGGTCCTGCTTGGCATGATAGTGTATCTACCTCATTCATACCCTCCACTGTAATTTCATTTTTTCTAGTATATTATTATTAAGCCATTCGTCTACTCATGTATAAATATTTTCAGTTAACTTCCAAAGATCAAACGGAATTAGAATGTTTCATACAAGATTGCCCTCTTCTTCTTCGGAACAGTAAGTTAAAACTTTAAAATAACATGTTTAATACAATCATTAGTTAATTAGGCTTACTAGATTCTAATATTTGAACTACAGACATCGATTTTATTTAATACAGTTAGTAATTGTGTTTACTTGCCAAATTACGAACTCTTTATTTTCTACTAAAGTCAAAGTATATTTTTTTAAGCAGACCGAAATTTTTCTAGAAAGCACTAACTTTCGTGAATATTTTCTTTTAATAAATAAATTATTTTGTAGAAGGTATATAGTGAAACTAAATGCATTGAACAATTTACTCAAATATTTTATTTCATTTTAATTTCTTGTTTAAGTGAAACATTTTAATTGTGTTTTTAAAAAATATTTTCAGGTGTTGATGAGTTATTTCCTGGCACAGACATTTCAAATAATCCTTTGACCGTTGTCAGTCTTGTTCAGAAATCATTTAAAGCTAACAATGAAATGGATGTTGAGAGACATACCAAAGAGGTATAATCATATTTCTTAATATTAATAAAACAAGATATTCTGAATGTTTATTATTGTACTATTCCTAACTGTAGAACTTGTTAATTTTTAATATTAATGTCATGAATATGATGTTTTGGTTTTTGGTGCTACCTCTGTTTTTAATATACAGTATAACTGTCATGTTTTTCCTACAATATACCAATTTATGATGTAAGATCATTACATTTTTGACGAATTATTATCCTTATAAACCCAATCATTTGTTTGTTACATTAACTGGGTAAACATTTATTATTTTGCTAAATTAAAAAATATTTTTTTCTAATATAATATTCTTTTTGTATATATCATATTGTTCAGTTAACATCTAAGATCATTTCGGTATTAGAATACCTAAACTTTGGGCTCTCTGTGTAGAATCTTGATAATAATCGCATTAGTTTGTTGGCCTCAGCATGGAACAAAAAGAAGTAGTAAATTGTACAGCATAGAATATTAATTTCTAATTCTAAAGTAGTTCAATCAGTTATTATATGGTATTTACTCATTTTAGGGGGAAAAGTCAATGAAATAGTCTCCATATACAAGTTTAATTCATACAAAAAAAAAAAAATCGTTCGTATTTCGTTATAGTTTTCTGTAGTATTTTCTATACTTAGTCTTAGAGCGAATATAAAGGCCTTTGCCTGACCTTTGAAAAAAAAAATGACAAAGAAATGTATCTGCTTTTCAATATGAAACAGATGTACACTCATACCCTCTTTCATTTCTAGTTAGTTGTACCACAGACTCTGAAGCGTGGGTATGTAAATCTCTGTTTCCTTATTTTATTTTGTGTCATTTATTTTATACTATAAATAACACTCTGATGTCATTATATTTGTTAGTTTTATGCCTGCAGAAGTACACTACGTATTCGAAATCCGTTGTTTAGATGATTAGACTTGTATATGTGGAGACTATTTCATTAACTTTTTTTTACCCTGCAATTATGTGTGTGTGTTATATATTTGTTTTAAATTTTTGTTTCAGTTTATGTGGGCTGCACAAGAAATCTGTGGCAAACTTCGCGCTGCTGGTTATTGGGCAGACTTTATTAATCCATTCTCTGGGCACCCTTTCCACTCTATTCAACCTCCTTTAAAACTTTATAAAACTGATGAACGCTTTAGATGTCTAGGATTCCAAATAACATCCAAAGGTTCTTGTCGGATTATTTGTCCTTCAACAACCAAAAAATTTATAGGTATGAATGAATATACATCAAATCATTTATGTGGACAAGAAGAAAAAAAGATTAATAAAATTAATCAATGATGAATAATGTATTAAACAAAAACGAAGACAAAAATTTGTAGTTCGTGTCATTTATTATTAGCATATAAATTAGAAAAAAAATTACACAATAATTTAGTACTAAATAATTGGCAGAATTAAGTCGATAGTTGGAAAGTGAGCTAAAATTTATAAAAGTGAATTGTGCCTTTCTTCTTTGCTCGCTGTTGTTGTGGTGATTTGAAATACATATTTATAAAGTTCAATTATCAAACCACAAAATGAGATGAAAAAAAAAAAAGACTAAGATCTTCAACCACAACAAGCGGTCTTCGTCAGAGTCTTTCTTTTTTTCTCATTTCATATTGTGGTTTGATCATTGTCATTTCACGTGTTTATGTCAAATCTTAATATTTATAACGTATGCATAAATACGAAAAAGGCCTTCTATTCAATAGGGATTATACAACTAAAAATTATACAGAACCAAAACGATGAAGAAAAATTCTACCATCGACATTTAGAACAGTATATCCAGGCCGATTTGTTTGATAAAGCAACTGATGGGTGTTCTATGCATCTATATAACAAGATTCTCCAGGAACATGTGAAATAAAAATTTGCCTTAGAAATTTAGAAATGTGACTAAGATCTTTAAGTAACTGACTTTAGCAGAGTCACAGAATGAATTACACGGTGACTGGATAATATATACGTACATATAATTCAAAGAAATTACAATGTCCTCCAATCGGGGTTCATAGAACTAAAAATCCCAGGAAGCAAAAACATATTCCCCTTATATTTTTTTTCTTTTTTTCTCCTGAAAACGGCGTAAATGTCAAGAATCTTGAGGGCTTGTTTTCTGTATTGTGTTTCTTAGTTATATGTTTAATTATATATCTACGTCTAAACCACAGTAAAAAATTACTAAAATCTTTCAACAAAACAAATGGTCTTCATCAGAGTCTCACTAATACTGTGATTTAGGTGTTGAATTGTATGTTATGTGTTTATTTGAAATCTTGTTATATATACCAAACAAATCAGCACAATGGTTAAAGAAAATTTGAACATTATTGAAGCATTTCAGTGTAGCTTTACCCCTCACGACTTAGATTTTTTATTGTTTTGTTACGTAAGTTGCAACCAATTGATTAATCATGTTAAATTTAGTGACAAATTACAGTTTTAGCTGTGTAAGTTAATAAATATATTATTTTGTTGTATTATTGATTTAATAACAATAAAAATGCTTGGGTATTGTATAAAGCATTTTAAATATGTTCAAAACACTTGGGGAAAAACGGATATGGAATAAAGTGATAAACACAAAAGAAATAATAAAAATACTAGGAGTGTACAATGTAACTAAATTTGAGAACATATTTAAAATTAATTATTCAATAAAATGTTATAAACCTTAAATTAATGATTTAATAATTAATTAGTAATAGTAATTAATAATTTGGTCTTATTGCAGGAAGTCTGTACACGACGGCACCATCTAGCACTGAACAACTAAGGGATATTCTTAAAACCTACGAATCATCGAACATCTATCCTACAGAAGATGTATAATACTCTAGAATGATTAGACGATTAGGAACAGAACCAGGAGCCGAACTTAAGGAATTTTTTTGTGATTAATGCGTATTAAATAGAGACTTAAACAAAAAAAATGCAGCCAATGTGATAATGTGAAAACTGCGTATTAAATTATTGTTTCGTTCCTGTATAAATAACTTCAGATTCTCCTGTTTCATAGTTTAATTGAAGTTTTATAGTTAAGGTAAGAAGAAGAGTAATAATAATAGTCAGAATTTTTGTGTAATAACGTATAACACAGAAATTCTATTTTTGTTTTTCTAAATGGTCTTACCGTTTACCTGGGCTGTTTTGTGTTTCAATTTTATTCTTATAAACATCTGTTGCGGATTTTGTTTTTGAAATAGTAATTATATTTATGTATATTAAACAAAATATTTATGAATATTAAAGAAAGAATATGAAACCTTTAAACCAATACTAATTAAAATTTTTTTTATTGTCTGAACCTTTCTCTGTTTAATTTTTTTTTTTGCAGGGTTTAATTGATTCATACAGGTATCTTTTCAGCATGTGCTAGTCAATGATTGATTTCTAAAATTCTTTACTTCATTGTATGAATTAAAATGAAAAATTCTATTTCCATTTTTTTTTTAAACTGATACCGTCTTTTCCCGAAAATAAGACACTTTCTTGCTTTATTTTTAGGTCAAAATCCGTGCAAGGGCTTATTCTCGGTGGAGGGCTTCAAGAACATTAAGTAGATTTACATATTTTCCTTTAATACTTATTTTTATTAAAAAATTTAAATTTATTCGATTACAGTCATGTCATCTTCTGGAACATCGTCATAAATTATCAAAATTTTGAATTCCGTTCTGATTTTCCTCTAAATTTATTTCTTGTAGAATCATTGGTCTGAATCTGTCATGTCTTGCAATATAGCTGAAGTTAAATTAATACTTCTTTTCTAAGAAGCCTCCTTCAAACGAACTTAAGAGGTAAACGAGGAATTTCTTGGAATATTTTGTTCCAAAGAATTCTCTGAAATATTTCGACAGCTAGAGATACCTGCTACATTCAACAGCAATTTTTTAACGAATTATATTTTTTACATTATGTTAACTAGGGCCTATTTTCAGGGAAGGGCTTATAATCCAAAACGTTCCGAAAATCATGCTAGGACTTATTTTCGGAAAAGGACGGTATGTGTCTTTGCTGTACCCAGAACCAAGTCAATTTTTGATCATGATTACAGCTTGGACTAAAGTTCTTTGTGACATTCTAGTACAATATTCAGTGAATCTAATGGTTAAAAATTTGTGTTCGATATCCTCAAAATAATTATACTCATTAAATAATTGTTATAATTATCTTCACACTAATTATGTTACAATAAATATTTAAGAAATTTGGAAAGAAGCAGTTTATTTTGGCTATAAGAACTAAAATTAAATTAGAATGATTACAACTTTTAGCTAATTTGCACACTGTTTATGCCCTACAAATACTATTTACGGTTATATTAGTGTATATTATGAATAAATAAAAATGAACTACCCCGGTATACGTACTGGTCATTCATTCAAACTTGGACTCCGATCTTGTGTTGGGTGTCTATTTATATAAGCGCTCCGGAGTCATTACTCCACCCTGCATTACGCTGATCTGGTGATTAAATCTGTTACCTTCACCTTTTCACTGTTTACATTAATCTTAACCATAAAATCTAAGTAGCTATCTCTAAGACTTTATTCATCTGCTATTTAAAATACATGTATAAATAAAATCTAATTTTAAATCCAAAATTTCTAAATTCTTTTTGTATTAATCTACTAATCTTAAATAATATTAATTTAACCTTGTGATTACATACTAAACGAATTTCAGAATCTGAAAAGAAAATAATTTTGAAAATATTAATAATTGATTGACTTTAATAATAATAATAATAGTAATTGAAAAATAATTGATTAACAAGTTTTTTGTTTACTATAAGTAAGTGTAGTGATCATGTTCTACAGGGATATAGTGCGATTGAAATTGTGATCACTAAAGGTTGTATTCAGATACATTCTGTTCTGATATGGTTATTATCATCATTAGTTGTCAATGATCCACCAGTTACTCCAGTAATCATGGTTATTATAAGAAAAGAAATGCAAAGTTACTGTCTTTGAACCTATGCAGGTGCTCTCCAAATTATTGAAAGATTGGTAAAGAAGAAAACTTGAGATATAAACTTAGCTGAAAGCTAATTAGTTTATCTAATTAATTATTTATTAATGATAATAATATCTAATCTGGTATGTTGATTCCAAGTTGATATTAAACATGATAAGGGAAGCATAACAGATCAGATATAGTTGCGCTGAACACGAGTTCTATGAGACATAAGCTGTCACTTTAATACCAGTAATATTTACGTCAGAGTGTATTGGATCAATGATTTAAGTTTGTTATACCTGATAAAATAGGTAGGTATAACGACATTGAAATAAAAGGGAACATTAAATTCTTATCTCAGTGTTTGATACTACATTACCTGAGAGTTGAATGTTACACGATAGCCACATTAAAATAAAACCAAAATATCAATCGTTTAAAACTATGTTCACTTCTGTAACAGTTAAATGTAGGCCACTCCAGGTTTTTTATAATGCGCTCTAGTAAGGATTCTTCTCTAGCTATAGTGTAGCAATAAATCTATATGTTGCACCCTTTTATTATCTAATTAAAGACACACAGTGTTTGTTTTTGAAAATAAAACAATTTTTTTTATTTATGGAAACAAGCCAAATATTTTTATACCATATGTGATTAAGAAACAAAAAATTTCATATTTATTGTTGTGTTAACACGAATATTTCATGAACTTACAATATTGAATTTTAATTTTAATATTACTCTAAATATAAATATTAGGCTCTAGCTAACATAAAGCGAGAAAGTTTTAGTAAGTACGCATCTTAAAAAGGGAAACATACCTCTCCGATGAGGAAATCAACAGAATATGCGCTAGAAATTTTTGTTATCCAAACAAAACTCTTTACATTTTAAAGGAATCTTTATTTGCAGTTTTAGACACGGCTTTGAATCCAATGAACCCAAATTAATCGACAGATGATGTTTTAATTCAAAATCTATAGAATGATCTACAAGAATAATAGCTGTTTGTATAGAATCTGCCACAACTGTAATGTGACAAATAAATGCTATCTTCAGGGATCTATGTGTTATGCATCTATTATGGTGATTAATTGTGGATGACCCACATATTCTAAATAATCAAGCATAAGCGTATGATCTTGTTATTATATCAAGAGGAATGCTTGATGGTACTTAATTTGATTCATCATGCAGCATGCTCTCCAAATTGATGAATGATGGTTAAAAGAGAAAGCTCTGGATATAAATCTAGCAAAAAGAGATGTTTGCACCTTTCACTAGCCAAAGAAAGTAGATCTCAAATACTTCTTCATTAAAAATACCAAACGAGAATTTTCAAAGGTATGCAAAAACGTTTGAGTTCTTCAGATAAAAGATTAAACTGCAAAACGTTATGCAACAGATATATTGGCTAAGACCATAGAAGTATTTTTTCCTATATGATATTCTAGGATTTTAACCTCAAATATACACATAAAACTATATGTAAAATACTTATCCAAACATTGTCTTCTTAATACTTACTTATGGGAACTGAAAATTAACATTATTAAGAAGAATGCTTACTCTGTCGGGAAGAGTTGGAACCCATGATTACATTGGACGCGAATACTATAGAATCAAGTTTTTATAGATTTTCGCAAATTTTACGTGAAACTCCTCAATACCTCCCCAACATATGATGACTTTAGGTAAGCGTTCAGTTCATCATCAGCTCCTTATCTCTGGGAATAATACGTAATCTTTGTATGAAATATCCAACCAAAACCAAAGTGAATCCTCCCATTATCATTCAATTTCACTAATATTTCGCAATGTCACGTTTATAGCAACTACTACTCTTTTATGAGACATTGTGAATTCATTCTGGACAATCAGCCAACAGCTTTTTGGAATTTTAACCTTCTCAATTTTTTTTTGCTGATGTGACACATATAATATTCCTTATTGGTTAAATTTAAAGAGAGCTTGAATCAAATATGGACTGTGTTGCAATTTTGTAAAAGAGTTTCTTCAATCCCAGAAGAGGCAACAGCTAGTTTAATTTGTTGATGTTATCGAAGCTTTGTTGGCAAATGATTGGTGATAATGCATTGTCTATTAATCGTGGTCCATCGATGAAAATTACACTACTTTTCTGATATTCAGTTCCATTAAAAATAGTTTATAGTTTATGATAATTCTTTATTAGATAGTAGCTTAGACTCAACCATTTCAAGTATTTGGTTAAGTTCGTCACTGCTGTAAGAGCTCGCATGAAAATTTCATGGCTGATTACTTAGATTTGCAAAAAGAAAATTTAACGAAGATTTTAAGGGAATAAAGTGTGGAAAAAATTATTATTTTTCATTTGGTAAGAATAAACTACCACAGTCATCAACAGGTGATGTCAAATGTAAACAAACACATTGTTATAACAATATTAAGTTAGTTTTAGCTAAAAATCTGTAAATTTATTCTAATTTACTTTTTTTGTATTAGCATCTGACGCAAAAAATTGCTGAAAACAGTATAGAAACGAAAGTTTACGATGGGTTAATACTTTAACTTTTTTAGTCATTTATAATTACGATGAATATATCACTGTTATTGCGTATTTCTGAATTTGGATAATTTAATCACATTCGTCAAAATAAGTCATCCAAATACACAAATTCTTTCAAGTTCAATGCCAACACTGTCTGCTATCAGTCTCATAATTGTTATCTCAGACACTCATTTTGTAAAATAAGTATTCTAAATGGCTGTGAGTATTGTTGAATTTTTCCCAAGGCAAAGTGGGCATTCCTGTGGTTATTGTAAATCTAAAAAGTCTAGTATTAGTGATGGTAAGTGTAAAATTTGTATTTTACAATTATAAGGATATCTATAATTGATTCACTCATATTTTTAATTAGCAATGTGGGCCCATCAAATGACAGTGGAAGATTATGAAGATCTTATATGTAGAGGATGGAGAAGAAGTGGTTGCCACTGTTATAAGCCTAATATGAAGAAAACGTGCTGCCCTCTGTACACTATTAGGTAGTAGGATAAGCCAATTAATGTTTCTCTTGTCTTTCAAAACAGATTAGTGGAATAGTTATATATAATTTATGCTCTAAATAATTGAAATAAACGAATTTCTAAATATTCCATTGGTATTTTAGATGTTAAAACTCAATAATTTACTTGAATAAAGTATTATTCAAGATTAATGATTGTACAATTATGGGCTCTATAGTGTAGATGTTTGTTTTTATTAAAACAAATTGTTATAATTAAACATTAGTGTTCTATTGTTTTTAGACAATGTTGCATCATGCTAAAGTCACTTTTTTTTAGCTAAAATGTGTTTTTGGATAATTTTTTTTCCTCCTTAAACTACTTTGATTATGCTGGTCAACACATTTTTTGGTACCTCAAGGTTTCTAAGCTGATTTAGATTAATTTAGAGAGATACTGATTCTTAAAATCATACTAATTTTTTTCTCATCAGGTCAAGTTATTGACATATTTACTATTTCATACCCTTTTTAACCTTAAAATTAGGCTTATTTCTAAATACATTCTAGCATGAAAATTACAATCGTAAATTGTGATCTATGTTAAATGATTAACATAGATAACACAAAACTGATATTAAATGAAGACTGAAATTAAATGATAACACAAACTGTGTAAAAATCAAGCATAGCTACATCCTCTCCTAGGCGACGTTGCCTAAACAAACCAAATTTGTTTTGCTATATTTGCGGGGAGTATACGTTGAAATCCAAATGTATTGCATACGTATTAGTATATGTATTGCAAATATTTTGGTGTGATTAATGAAAATGTCTCTTAAAGTTAATTAAAAATATTGTTTCTTCGATTTGTCTAACTTTATTGTACTTATAGTCTTCCTATAAAGAGAGGCATATGATAGCAGAAAAATTAGACCTAATATAGGAAAAGCAACAGCATTTCTGGAATCAGCGCCCTTAAACTAGGTTAAAACTGTTAAAACATCTTAAGACACCATGACAAAATTTTTTTTGTTGGTCACTGTTTATATGAGTTTGATATTACGTCTACACGATAGCAACATTAAAAGAAAATAGAAACTCAATCGATTGTCAACGAGTTTATTATTATGATGTTTGCTTTTATCAAAGTTGAGTGTAGGCCACTCCAGATTTTTTTTTTATAATATTCAACTCTGTTTGTTAAATTAAAAGAAACTTGATTCGTTAGATTCATTAAGTGATGGCTTAATTACGCCTGACGTTTCTCTGAGAGTTATTTCAATCCAGTTTACTAAACTTTTGGTTTAAATGAATATATATAATGGACGATTGCATGATTGTATTTCAGATGTGAGGCACTTAACGTAACTCTTTCAAAATCTCAGAAGAAAATAGTTAAAAAAGTGAATAAATTTCTGGTGCATGGCTGTAAAAATGATAAAATGGAGGAACAGACCAATGAGAATATGGGTAAACTGCATATATCTTTAATTATTTATTCATTTTTTATATATAATTATTGACATCGTTTTAACAACTGCTAACATCAATGTACATTTTTTTGTTGTTGCCTCTGGTAAGTATTTCCCACATTTATAGTTTACTCTGATGCCCGATTTTCTATTTCTAAGTTTCTTTATTTGATTGCATCTACAAAGTGTAAATAGAATTTATTACTTTTCAGAAGGCAGCGATGGAGGAGGTGACATACCTATAAATGAGAGAATTTCTTGTGGAGAAGACTTAGCGCATGCCTCCTCTTCTGACGTCATTATTGAGGGTGGTACGTATAAGTATATATAGTTACCAGTCAATGTCTTAAATATGCACTTTGTGAGTATGGAACTAGTGAAGTTTCATATTTATTAGCCAACTGCTTATCATGAGGCTGAGTTGTGTCACCAGTAAAGAACTTATCACGGTGTGAGGGAGGGGGGGGGGGTGCTTAATATGCCTCGGTGATTCTTCTTTCATGGCATGAACTACGAAAGGCACAACCGGTGGATGATTAAGCTGGGTCGGTGTCAGCGAGTGGTGGAAGGTCCGCTCGATCGCGCCCTAGCTTGTAGGGGTGTCCTTCCATACATCTTATGTTGCTAACACCTGTCTTTTTCAATCGAACAGCTGAGTTACATAATCAAATCATTGCACGTATGTACAAATTATAAACTCAGGGTTATGTCACATTAATTTCTTTAAGGTTGTCCCTTTTCGTCTATCTTCAAATCTCCTTTGGTGACCAGGTCATTTACAACCAAATCAATGTGAAATACCTAATTTCATTAAGATTCCAAATCAGCATTAATACACCTTTTAGAAAAATCTGAATTATGAATTTATCTGTGTTTCATTCTGAAGTTATTTAGTACACCACACCTCACCAGTGAAGGATACGATCTATAAGGCTGTCATTTGTTCGACTGACTGCGCATGCTCGATCAGACTCGGATCTGTACGCCTGTAAATGAGATCTGAATCCAGTTTGTCCAGAATGAATATATCCACTTTGTAAGAATAGACCCTTTATTCACCAGACATGTGAAAATTCAACAAGATTTGAGTTGCAAATGCGTTGATCACTTTATCATTAATTATACAGGAAGTCTTTGCATAAATAACTTATAACAAAAAAAAATATAATAAACTAATAAATAGGCACTTTTAAAATATAAATTATGTTTTATGTGGAGGCTTCGTATATAATTTCCAGGAATGAGTAAAGTAACTGACTCCATAAGTTACGAACTGTTACGTGTTTTCATAGAATATATATTTGAATCAAAGTCCTACAAAAATTCTATATATGACTAATAAAAACCTGAGTTCGGATCCAGGATATTTAATATTTAATTTGTTTGTGTGGGAGACAGTAAATGTTATCCACATAGAGCTGTTACCAGAGAGGTAGTTAAATCGTCGGTTCTGAACCTGTATTGTAGTACTCGTTAAAGATTTCTGTTCAGATAAACTTGAATAAGGTAAAATTTAGGATATCGAATGCTGAGAGAGCGAAATTGCGATTTATCTTAAGAGAATTCTCTATGGCTGACAGTAAGGGACCAGGTTAGCTCAGTGGTTAACGCACTCGTCTCTGTGCTGGTAGTCCAGGGTTCATTTGTTCCTCACCTGGCCCTCGATTTATTCACGCAAGAAGTGAATAAATCTGTGTACGTCGTCCCTTGGAGAAGACGTTAAGCCGTCGGATCCGAACCTGTACGATGTCAGGTACTCGTTAAAGATCCCTACTCGAAATGCACTTGAGTCGGGCAAAATGTAGAACTTCCAATTTAGAATCACCGATCAAACAAAAAGCCGGTAAACGGCTGACGTTTCACTCGCTGGGGGATCGGGTTAAACAATGATGAACGTTCAGTTAAACATATCTTTTAAACGAGTTAATGCAGTATGATTTTAGGCAGATTGATTCAAAACTCAGTGAAAGAAAGTGACAACGCAGGGAAGAAAACATCCTCAACTGAAAAAGAAATGGTTGATCATTCTTCAAAAGAATTACGAAATGATTCCGTCCGTTCTAGTGAAATCAAAACTTCTCAACCTGGTTTGTATAGACAAATTTCAATATAATCTTGTTAGTACTCGTTTTGTGATAAAATACTTTACAGTTACTTTTCCATGTTTCTATATTACCCAAAAACAAGAAGGTTCTATACCACACTAAAAACTATACCTGGGTTAATTGTTATTAAGATTTGTCGAACTGTAAGACTTTTAGAGTAATGACATTTTATTGAAACATTATCCAGTCACACGTAGGCAGATGTAATAAAAAATCTATTCAAAAGACCTCAGAAACTAGTAAATCCGTCAAAGTTCGCAATTTATTTTTCTCATAATCGCTACACTTTATACAATTGAATACTTGTTTGTTTTAGAATATATTGATTCAAAAACTAGCATTCAACTTTGATTATATAATACAATACTTCTAATGGACTTTTAAACTTACAATATATCAAGATATTGTATTCTTGACCATAAATGCTAATAAATACTTCTCTTTCTCGACATTTAGTCAGAGTTACGTATTAGAAAACACCTCTTTCCCAAGGTTTATTCTTTATTTCGAGGCATCCTCAGGGCTTTGCTTGCAGAAGCTAGACTTAAAGTAAGTTTTTTGACTTTGTATGTAGAATGTTGTGTAGATATGATAATTATCCATTGTATTTGGTTTTTAACCCTAAGGATGTCTTGAAATAAAGACGTAATGTTGGCAAAGAGGAGATTTTTAATAACACCCCCTTAACAAATGTCGAGAAGAAGAAAAGTATTTTAATATATAGTTGCAAATATCTTGCAATTAGTAAACCGTTATGAGCTAATGCTTCTAACTAAAGAACACATGCATTCTCGTGTAATACGCTGAAATCTATACCCTTTATTAGTACTAATAACTTTATGCTTTTTACATATCTTTAACTCATTGAATTCACTTTATAGTTTTTACTTTCATTTCCTCTCTACATTGAATACAGTGTAATGAGAGTGTTGTGCCCGTGTCAAAATTTCGATATGGAGTTTTCAACTGAAATATCAGTTTTGGGGACATTTCAGTCCAATAAAACTAGTATGTTTTACACACCTTTTAATCGTGTACTATATCTTTAAATTATTAGGTTTTTTGCGATTTTGTAGAAATCTGTGTTCAAGATTCCGATTGAAATCTCATCATCACCCTCCAGGAAGGAGGTATTTTTGTGTGTAATTTCATAATTATCTGACCAGTATGGTGTTCACTATCATTAGCGTGTTTCATATTTATTGAAGATTGTGAAATAGAAGTCTCAAAATAAAAGAAGTTTAAGAAAACAACTTGTTTTGAAAGTTTTATGTTCTTCCTCGAGTTAATTGTTTGCCATGTAAGTATAATAGAAGAAAGGCTAACTCACCTCTTAACGTACTCGCCTCTGGGCTGGTAGTCCGGGGTTCGATCCCCACCTGGCCCTCGATTTATTCACGCGGGAGGTGAAATAAATCTGAGTACGTCGTCCCCTTGGAGAGGACGTTAAGCCTATTTTGATCTTCGCGTTCCTCGGCATTTTTGTGCCATAACCTCTTAGTCAAGCCTTGTTAACAAGTTGCCCTTTAGCCACCTCCGTTGAAACCATGGAGGTGCCCGAGGTGGACCTCGCGAGGGCGGGTAACGCAATGCTAAACACGAATTCTGACAGTTACTCCGCAAAACGGTACCTAGGCCACGACTAATGCACGAAGAGGACGTTAAGCCGTCGGTCCCGAGCCTGTATGTTTTGCCAGATACTCGTTAAAGATCCCTACTCTAAATACACTTGAGTCAGACAAAATTTAGGACTCCCAATGTAGAATCAACCTTCACTCTATACTTGCCAGATACTTATTAAAGATCCCATTTTGCACTTGAGTCTGGCAAAATGTAGGTCTCCCAAAGTAGAATCTGTAGAATCACCGATCAAACAAAAAGCCGGTAAACGGCTGACGTCACCCGCTAGGGGATCGGTTTAAACAATAAAAAAAAAAGTATAATAGAAGGGATGATTCTGAACATTTGATTTTTGAAACCAATTATTTCTTAAAATATATCCTATATGGAGATTTTCTTATAAAATAAATTTGTGTAGAATAAATACCACACAATGATAAATACAAAACTACAGATTCTATAGTTGTATCTTTTTAATTCTAGATGGTGTAATGTATCCTTTACAACGTAAAGCAAAAGAAATAAGAAGAGAGAAAAGAGAAAAACGTTTGTTACAGAAAGGTATTCAACCTGAACATGTTAAAAACAAACCAAAGAATCAGCCAAAATCATTGGAAGAGTTTTTAGAAGAAGCGCAAAATTTGCCTTGTAAGAATCAGCTGGAGGTGAGTGTCGAAAGGAATATATTTCATAGTTTGGTCAAATCGGACCCTAAAAAAAAAAACTAAAATCTACACAGAACATAACACAAAATCGTAGTAGGTGTTTTTGTTCTCTGTAATTTATAGTCTTATATTTATATTGAAGAAACTTGGCTGAAGCTTCTGCATTGGTTTTTTTCTTATTGTTTGCCTCCAATTTCTGTATTACTTTTCTGTTGGTCAGGAATAATGACTGACTCTAACTCCGATAAGAAGTTAGGAAAATGGGATAAAATCAATTAGAAGATAGTCAAAGCAGGGGTTGTTGTGAAGTTTAAATCATATACTTAAAAAAAAAAAAGATTTACTGCCTAATTATACCTATTTATACTTTTTACAGTAAATACCTTTAATTAAAATCAACATTTTAACTACAGTAAAGTATTCAAAATGAAACTGAGAACTCAGTTGTTAGTAGTTGGTCGAAGATAACTGCTTTTTGAACTGAGTTGGAGTGGACTCAGTTCTTTTGGTTGAAAGATCTTCCTCCAATTTCTAAATTTCTTACTGTGGTTTAGATATATATATTGATAATAGTATCGACCATGAAATAGAAACAAGATAAAATGTATCAAGAGTAGGTCAGTTCTTTAGGTTCAAATTAAACTCTCATTACCAACGTTTTTATTTTTATGTAAAATCTTTTTCATAGGCAGAAGTATAAAATTTTGAAACAGACAAACTAAAGTATTACACTAGATACTTTATTTTTAAATAAAACACTTTGCGAATTTCAGGAACTGTCTAGTTTGACAGTTATATTGTGTAACATCTATTTTGTGAATTTTTAAGGCATATGAAAAAGGTTTTAAATAAAAACCGAAATGTTGGCATTGAGAGTAATTTGAACCTGACGAACTGACCGAGTCACGATAAACTTTAGTTTTGTTTCTATTCCACGGTCGATACTTTTATCAATATTTATATAAACACTTTTTCTTCTTCTTGGAATTTGGTCAGGGTTAATATATGGAATCACCTTTTCGCCAACGTTTCGTCTTTATTTTAAGACATTCTCAGGGCTATAAACTAACAAAAACAATGGACATTTGTCATATCTACTTTACATTCATCATAACAAATTCAAAAAACTTACTTACTCAAGGCTAGTGAATGTAAAGTAGATATGACAAATGTCCATGGCTTTTTGTTAGTTTATAGCCCTGAGGATGTCTTAAAAAAAAAGACGAAACGTTGGCGAATAGGTGATTCCATATATTAACCCTGACCAAATTCCAAGAAGAAGAAAAAGTATTTATTAGTAATTGTGGTCAATAAAACAATACCTTAATTATATATATATCTTTATAAATACAATTAAGGAAGAATATTTGAGTTTATGGTTATCAGTGTTTTAGTTGAGACTGGTCCGTTCCTGCCCCAGAAGTGAGGAGTTCGATAGAACTTTTGACAGTGAATTGCGGGTTTATCAACGTTACCAGATGACAGTCCATAATGATGACATTGATGAGTGCTCTAAATCGCAATTTTTCAGATTCTTAGTTGATTCGCCACTTCTGGTTTGTTCCTTATTTTAATTATTATAAACAAATATTATTATATGTTAATTCATTTTTCACATATTAGTTTACATTATAATTTTATCTGTCTAATTCGAGTTAGTACTCAATATGTATACAATCTGCCCCTGGTCGAATAATATGAGTCTTACAAGTAAATTATTTTTTTTTTTAAATCGGTGTTCCTTCATTATTGATGAAAATGTAACGAAATAATTACCAGGCTACTGTTGTAATTAACATTCATATTAATTATGTGAATTTAGTTTATATATATAAGTAAAGTTACAACTAGAGAAGAAAAAAAAATGATACCAACACTCATTAGTGTTATTGTACTACATTTAATTGTTATGTATATACTTAAAATAAACAGTGACATATAGACTGAAACATAACAAAAGACTCACTTTTCAGTCTATGTGTCACTATTTATTTTAAGTGTTATCTGTCTTGCCGGTCCGTTTTTCGGGGTATATATGTATATATAATGTTCAAATAATGTTCAAATCATTAAGCTAGTGACCACTGATGACCGTAGTTTGACATTAAGAGCGTCTGAGGAGGCCCACATATGGTTATTGGGGGCCCGATCAGATCCCGGTTTAAATCAGAAGCGTTAACTTTTATTTGTTTTTCCCTTTATTTTTAACTTATATATTCATATTCATATATATATATATATTTTTTTCTTTCCTTTTTTTATTATATATATATATATTTATTATTATTTCCTTTTTATAATTTTTTATTTATAATTTTTAATTTTATAATTTTATCTATTGTTTTTGCTTTCTCCGTTCTCCGACGTTTAGTGCCTAGCTCCTTTTTTACGCTAGTGCTGCTCTCTTCGGTTGACTCTTTATTTCTTCATTCGCGCTCCGTTCTTCGACGTGGGGAGATCTCTCTCACTTCGTCCTCTCTTCTAGTCTACTCTCCTGATGACGAACAACAGTTCGAAATATTGAATTCTGTAAGTTTTCTTTGTATTCTCTTTTCTGTGTCGTGCTTTGGTAACCAAGCATGAAATTAGCTATATATATATATATATATATATATATATATATATATATATATATTGGTATAAATAGGCAGCAGATCTTCTTTTAAACAAGTATCATTAAAATTAACCGCAGTCTCGGCATTCACGATCTTAAGACTGAGAGATTCGATCCTACGAACTAACCTCCTGCTAACAGGGTTCAACTGGAAAAGGAGTTGGCCAAGTGACATGTTAAATTAAAATCGATGACTCATGCTTAGTCATTGCTATAAATAGATTAAAAGGATAGTACAGGTTAATGTAAAGAGAAGGTGAAAGGTCAATAATGAACAAGAAACAAGCGGTTAGAATAAAAGAGTTGAAAGTCCAAGAAATTCAAGAAAGGCCAAGTGACATGTTAAGTTAAACTCGATGACTCATGCTTAGTCATTGCTATAAATAGATTAAAATCGATGACTCATGCTTAGTCATTGCTAAAAATAGATTAAAAGGATAGTACAGGTTAATATAAAGAGAAGGTTAAAGGTCAACGGTATAACTGGACTAATAGAGAATAAATAGATTAAGAAAATTAATAATAATAATAATAATAATAATAATGTTAATAATAATTAATAATAATAATAATTAAGATTAATAGTAAACTAGAAAAGATATATTAAATAACGAGTTGAAAGAGAGTAAGAATTAAAAGGGAAGGTATAGTTAGTTAGAAAAAGAAAGAAAAGTTTATAGTTAGTTAGTTATAACGAAAAGAATAATAATAATAAATATAAGAAAAGTAAACGTATTGAGTGCGCAAGCTTTCGACATCACAGATGTCATCGACGGGCGAAGTTGTTCCTAGGAGATCCAGGACGCAAAAGGCATAGGGAAGGGAAAGCAGGCAAGTAGTGGGGGTAAGGGGAGTGGGGGTAAGGGGAGTGGGGGAGCCCAACTGGAGAACAGCTGCAGATCACCTGATGCCGGAGGCCGACTCGCGCCGAGCAGCCTCGGGAATACCGACCGCAGGCCGAGCGCCCGCCCTCACACCACTCTCCGGTCCACCAGTCCGAGTCACCAGATCAACCGAGCCACTATTATCAGCAGCACTATGTGGCGCTACACTCAGTCCGGTATCCCGCTGCACTTCACCGCTTACTACCATACTCCTCATGCTGGGAATGACGAACATGTCTACCATCTGGCAGTTAAGGGAAGGCTTCTTAGACCTAATGTAGAGCGCTTCCAGGATTTTCAGGCGGTTAGGGTCACTTTGCAGTTGAAGGACTTTGGTTCCTTCGACTAGAACCAAAGTTAGTCGAAGGAACCAAAGTCCTTCAACTGCAAAGTGACCCTAACCGCCTGAAAATCCTGGAAGCGCTCTACATTAGGTCTAAGAAGCCTTCCCTTAACTGCCAGATGGTAGACATGTTCGTCATTCCCAGCATGAGGAGTATGGTAGTAAGCGGTGAAGTGCAGCGGGATACCGGACTGAGTGTAGCGCCACATAGTGCTGCTGATAATAGTGGCTCGGTTGATCTGGTGACTCGGACTGGTGGACCGGAGAGTGGTGTGAGGGCGGGCGCTCGGCCTGCGGTCGGTATTCCCGAGGCTGCTCGGCGCGAGTCGGCCTCCGGCATCAGGTGATCTGCAGCTGTTCTCCAGTTGGGCTCCCCACTCCCTACCCACTCCCCTTACCCCCACTCCCCTTACCCCCACTACTTGCCTGCTTTCCCTTCCCTATGCCTTTTGCGTCCTGGATCTCCTAGGAACAACTTCGCCCGTCGATGACATCTGTGATGTCGAAAGCTTGCGCACTCAATACGTTTACTTTTCTTATATTTATTATTATTATTCTTTTCGTTATAACTAACTAACTATAAACTTTTCTTTCTTTTTCTAACTAACTATACCTTCCCTTTTAATTCTTACTCTCTTTCAACTCGTTATTTAATATATCTTTTCTAGTTTACTATTAATCTTAATTATTATTATTATTAATTATTATTAACATTATTATTATTATTATTATTATTATTATTAATTTTCTTAATCTATTTATTCTCTATTAGTCCAGTTATACCGTTGACCTTTAACCTTCTCTTTATATTAACCTGTACTATCCTTTTAATCTATTTTTAGCAATGACTAAGCATGAGTCATCGATTTTAATCTATTTATAGCAATGACTAAGCATGAGTCATCGAGTTTAACTTAACATGTCACTTGGCCTTTCTTGAATTTCTTGGACTTTCAACTCTTTTATTCTAACCGCTTGTTTCTTGTTCATTATTGACCTTTCACCTTCTCTTTACATTAACCTGTACTATCCTTTTAATCTATTTATAGCAATGACTAAGCATGAGTCATCGATTTTAATTTAACATGTCACTTGGCCAACTCCTTTTCCAGTTGAACCCTGTTAGCAGGAGGTTAGTTCGTAGGATCGAATCTCTCAGTCTTAAGATCGTGAATGCCGAGACTGCGGTTAATTTTAATGATATATTATATATATATATATATATATATATATATATATATATATATAAATGATCAAACCACAATAAGAAATGGGAAAACAAGACTAAGATCTTTCAACCGTAACAAGCGGTCTTCGTGAAAGTCAAAAACCCAACTAGTTGGGTTTATGGGTTTTTGAGTCTGACGAAGACTGCTTGTTATGGTTGAAAGATCTTAGTCTTGTTTTCCCATTTCTTATTGTGGTTTGATCATTGAATGTTATTTCACGTGTTTATGTGAAATCTTTTTATATATATATAAACATATAAATAATACATAAACTAAATACGCATAATTAATATGTTTGTTAATTATCACGGTAGCCTGGTAATTATTTTATGACTAATAGAACACCGATTTTTTTTTTATAAAAACAAATTATGTTAATGATAATCATTTTTAATTTTTGGTTGCATGGATAGGCTGACTTTGTTTATTAGTACTGAAGAATAAGATTAAGTTGGTTAGAAAAATAATAAGGCAATGTGGTATATCGTGAGTTGTCTGAAAGTGTTTGCCTAATTGTTATCCGTACTGTAGCAGGACACTGGCGCAAACAGTGAGAGTTTCGGATCGTTCCACCATCAGTATTGGGTTAACGGAGAGCTGGTAGCAGTTGGTGTTATTGATATACTCCACCATTGTGTTTCCTCAGTATACTTCTTCTACGACCCAGAATACTCTTTTCTGTCGCTTGGCACTTACAGCTCATTAAGGTAATACTTAAAACAATCCATGCAAATTATTATTACCACTGAGGTTAGTATGATTTATATTATTAATGTGGCAAACCGTTATACCTTGTAAGATGATCTTGGAGTCGTTGGAGCGCTTTCGACGTTGTCCATCTTCGATCGCAAATAACCTACTGCTACCTACCCAGCTACTCACGATCAAAGATGGACAACGTCCTAAAGCGCTCCAACGATTCCAAGATCATCTTACGAGGTATGTCGGTTTGTCTTATTAATAATATAAACTAATACAATCTCTACTTAGAGTTTACAAAAATCTGCCAATAATCAGTAACATTATTGGTTTACGGTAGTGTCTCAGGAGTAGAGGAGATCACACGTAAGTTATAAGATCAAATGCTATTTCGCATACTGGGTTTGGTAATACAGCAAAAATAATAAATTGTATTCTACTCAAGTTATTAGATTATGAATTATTAAAGAGTATCTGAAAGCATGAAAATCTTGCAATTTCAAGCTTCAGACTTCGAGAGTTTTTTATCCTCTTCGACGTGCTCAAGATTTTTTTATTTCCCTGGTGATAAAATATACGATGAGATGTCGGTGAGAAACTGATTGATGTCTGCCACGTGACCAACTCTCTACAATTATCTTCTATATATATATTTTCGTAGTGTCTTGTTTATATATCTGTTTGTTCTCTATAGAAATCAAAACTACTGGACCAATTGGGCTGAAACTTGGCATGGGAGGTCTTTGGGGGTAAATGAACAAAACTAAGGGGGTACCAGAGGCAATCCCCCAAGTTATGGTGCAATAACTTCTAATTATGGTGAAATACCAGATGAAAATGGTGCAATTCTTTGAAATACTGGACCAATTGGGCTGAAACTTGGCATGGGAGGTCTTTGGGGGTAAATGAACAAAACTAAGGGGGTACCAGAGGCAATCCCCCAAGTTATGGTGCAATAACTTCTAATTATGGTGAAATACCAGATGAAAATGGTGCAATTCTTTGAAAAATAAAAATAAAATAAGAACAATGTTTAGACTAAATTTGGAAAGGTATATAAAGGACATTTCAATTTACAGAATTGCTCTTGCTGTGGCATCATCTGGAATTGCTGCCACTCTCCTACCAGGCGGTTGAACAGCACATTCCACATTTAAGCTGCCAATCAAAATGCTTGGAAATGAAAACTATGTTTGTAATATAAGCAAAAATTCTGGAATTGCAGAAGTCATCAAAAAGTGTCATCTCATTATTTGGGATGAATGTACAATGACTCATAAGAATGCCCTTAAAGCAGTAGATAGAACTCTAAGAGATATTCGTAACAATAATACTGTAATGGGTGGAATAGTAATGGTCCTATCTGGAGACTTTAGACAGACACTTCCAGTTATTCCAAAAGGTACCCGAGCTGATGGAATAAGAGCTTGCTTGAAATCATCAAACATCTGGTATCGTACTCAAACATTGAGACTGTCTACAAATATGAGAGCCGAACTATTTGGAGATGCATCTTCAAGTCAGTTTGCAAACAATTTATTGACCCTTGGAGAAGGGAAAGTGCCTATTAACCAAAATGGAGAAATTACAATATCTCCTATCTGCACACCTGTGAAATCAGAGCTTGACCTGATGAACAAAGTCTATCCAAATCTTGCTCAACACTATCTAAATTCAAATCAATCCAGTTATGAAGACCTAAACCATTATCAAAACTGGCTCTGTGAGAGAGCAATTCTAGCGCCTAAAAATGTTACAGTCAATTCAATCAATTTTGAATTGTTGAAAAGGATTCCTGGAACTCTGCACACTTATAAATCCATAGATGCAGTTACAGATGAATCTGAGGCCGTTCAATATCCTATTGAATTCTTAAATTCTTTAGATCCCTCTGGTACTCCACAACACAAACTAGACCTGAAAGTGGGAGCTCCAATTATGCTCTTGAGAAATTTGGATCCTCCAAGACTCTGCAATGGTACTAGATTAGTTGTGAAGAAGATGTTACCCCATGTGATTGAAGCTACAATTCTAACAGGATATGGTAAAGGGCAGGATGTCTTTATCCCAAGAATTCCAGTCATTCCAACAGATGTTCCGTTCAATTTCAAGCGTCTACAATTTCCCGTCAAACTAAGTTTCGCAATGTCCATTAACAAATCGCAAGGAACAACTCTTTCAGTTGCTGGCTTGCATCTGCTTGAACCATGTTTCTCTCATGGACAGTTATATGTAGGATGTACAAGAGTTGGCAGTTCCAAAAATTTATACATCCTTGCACCAGAAGATAAGACAAAAAATGTTGTTTATCATGAAGTACTCTGATATGTTTATTATGATTTGATAGAATAAATATTAACTTAAATTCTTCCTTCTTAAAGCTCAAACCTAAACCTGACAAAAATTAAATGTTTTTTGTATCAGAATTTTAGTTGGGATTAAACCTCAATAATGGAATGTGTCTCTGTTTATAAGAAACTTAATTTGTTAACATGTTATGAAGTTTTGTTTTCTTAGAAAATATGTTGTACTGTTATAGAATTTCTGATAGAAATATATACTTAGAAGTTTAGATTCTTTGCTTCATTCAATACTTAGCCATAATTTCATTATTTTCTTATTTTGTCCCGGGCAACGCCGGGTAGATCTGCTAGTTAGTAATATTTTTGATTAAATACTATAGAATATTACATTTTATATTTGAAATGTACAGAAATTATTAAATATTTATCACTACTAGATTTTGATATTTCGTAATTTATTTATAATTATCGTTTTTTTTTTAAACATCTACTTTAAACCTTTACACTCTATTACTAGCGGTGACAATTCTAATGGCTGCAGTGTAGTCTCTCCCGCCCACAGATAAAGTTTGTTTTGTATTAATTGAAGTTCGGTAGGAACTTGTGAATACAAATTACTGTAAAAAAGATAAGTTATTTTTCATGTCTTCATTATATTGAACGTATATATCCTGCAGTTTCAAGGCAATCTTTGAAGCATTGAATTTCTGTGAAACCTTTTTCAACGAGTACTATGAGTTCCTGAATCTTTAGATTTAACTAAAGTTTTTACCCCAACTGAGCACCCAGTACATCCAGTAGGAACTTTTCATAAATATAGGTTTTCCCCAAATGCCATAAAAATATAGTTGGTGAATGAGACAAGACCATATTGCCATATATTGCCATATTGCTTGAATGCATGCTCAGTGTATTTAAATCCTTGGAACCTCTTATATCAGCGTAAACCCTTGTTTTATAGGGGCCAGGTTAGCTCAGTGGTTAACGTACTCGCATCTGAACTGGTAGATCCAGTGTTCAATGTGCACTTGATTTTCGATTTATTTATGTTAGCATAGAATAAATCTGAGCACGTCGTCTCTCGGAGAGGACGTTAAACCTTCGGTCGCTGCTAGCCTGTACGATGTCAGGTACTCGTTAAAAGATCCCTACACTAAATAAACTTGAGTTAAGCAAAATTTAGGACCACCCATGTAGAATCAACAGGTAATGTGTATCGCCCATCACTAAAAATGGATGCAAAATAATAAATGTGCCACAATTCCGCCCCTAGAAAACTAAAAGGTGAAATGTCTTGTAAGTGTGGGTGTTGGAAAACAAACAACCCTTGTTTTGATCATAGCTAAACCACCAGATCAAATTTAACATTCCAAACACATTTCTGATTCTCCAATCTATTTATTTGACCGACACCTTTCAGATATGTTTACCGAACCAGGAAAAAATCTCGCGAGTTACATTACCATTCCGGATAAATACAAGGTTCCTTTACTCTTCAACATACATCATACATTAAGCCGTAACAAGCGGTCTTCGTCCGTAACAAAGCAGTTACGTAAGCCGTAACAAAGACTCTACTCTCTACCTGTACTCCTGTTACAGTTGAAAGATCTTAGTCTTGTTTTCCAATTTCTTATTGTGGTTTGATCATTGATTGTTGTTTCACGTGTTTATGTGAAATCTTTTTATACATCATACATAGAAAAATTATGCCAACATTTTTGTTGTTGGCATAAATAACTAACTAAATAGTATAAAACGTGTTGTTTCACTTTTTGAAAAATTCTAAACGAATGTTAATTTTGATGCTGTTACATTACTGGACGTCCACCTTCTAGTATACAATATTGAAGGATCTTAAGAGCCAAAAGTTGGCGCAATTCTGGAAAGAAATCACTTCATTCTGGCCATTTCTAAACTAAACATCTATAACGTAATGCATGCAGTACATTTTATAATTATTAATATTGGTTTTATTTTGATCTATAATAGAATTGAACTGGGTGTGTACTAATTTCTTTATTAATTTGTTATGAATTGTCTAATTTAATTGGTTATCATTTTATATTAATTACTGTTATTTTTCACTTTTCAGGGAAATCGCCCTCGTAAGGTCACTTAACAAAGTATATCCCCATCTACAATATTATTTCATGGGATTTTATATACATTCTTGCCCAAAAATGAGATATAAGAAAAACATGAATCCATCATCTTTACTTTGTCCTGAAGCATATACATGGCATCCAGTTACTTCCTGTATTCCAAAACTGGACTTAGCAAAATATTCTCGTTTGGATGAAAACCAGAATAAGAAATCTAAAGATTCTGATGTTGATGTTCGTAAGGTTTGTTAATTGTTTGTTATTAACATATTAACTTAATATTGTGATGAACATTAAGGTCACTCATATCAACATATAGACAATACTGTACTCATTGATTCACAGTACAGCAGATTTTGCGTGATTTCTTATTCACAGTTCTCTCTAGGGGGTCTTACCGAATCATTTTACTATTGAATAATATTCCAAGAATGTTATACATAATACTTTTGATGAGTTGTACCGTTTTTGACAACATAGCTTAGTAATTTTCTAAAATATTGTGGAGAGCTGGTCACGAAGCAAACACCAATCCTATTAAGGGGATTTAAAAAATGACGTTTCCACATAAACAAAAAAAAGTTTAATATGAAAACTAACAATGCGTTTCGAACATTTCTTTTTCAGGTTTACATCTGCACTCTTCAGAGTCGACCCACGGGGTTACTTAGGAACGATTCTTGAAATCCCCCAATATGAGTAAATACTAGCCTATAACAGACTGCACAAGTAATGAAACACTAATCAGTTTCTCAACGACTTTACGTCAATATTTAGTTTTATTTTCAAGACTGTAATACGTAAAGAATAAATGTCAAAATAATGCAATTATAAAATAATTACAAATACCTTGAATTTTGGTTGGTTACTTCAAAAAAACACGAATTTAACTATTATTATTATTATTATTTGAGGGTGACTATAGTACTGCGTCTTAACAAAAAACTATTGTACTTCCCCT
The DNA here is from genome assembly GCA_026182355.1 of Hermatobates lingyangjiaoensis. Classification (NCBI taxonomy): domain Eukaryota; kingdom Metazoa; phylum Arthropoda; class Insecta; order Hemiptera; family Hermatobatidae; genus Hermatobates; species Hermatobates lingyangjiaoensis. The sequence goes on along the minus strand of JAPFBL010000287.1, from coordinate 269,019 downwards.
CTTCTGTACTAAAGTACCCCAGCAGTTAGCTTTAACGCCTCCAAGAAGCTCAGCACTTTGGCTGGTTCCAGCGGTAAAAGTTTTTCTATGGTTTTGTTGAGTGTCCAGAAGCACCTACCTCTGTGCAGCAAAGTTGCCGTACAAAGTCAGTCAGCAGGTGCAACGGTGTTTCTTCCTCTTTTTTTACAGAATCTGCATAAACCATCATTGATTATGTCCATTCAGGCTCCCTACGTTTCAGGAGAAAGTAACTTCCTTTCTCCTTTTTTGGGACGGTCTTCTTCGAGTCCTAAGGTGCACTTGTGGGAGGTTGGCTCCCACTACTTAAAACGCTTTTGGACCTTCTGCGCTTCCGGAGGATGATCTCCGGACTTCCTTTTCCTTAGTATCATACAGGGGAAAATCCCTAAAGCTCTATCGGTGGTATTTCGTCCGCTCCAACAGAGCACCGCATACCGGAGTAAGGCTATTTACTCAAGGAGGTCGCCTGGTACCCTTGAGGCTCCGTTCATAATACAGTAACCCCTGAATCATCCATCCTTCGGTACGGATCGTATAACACCTTAGATTAGGGCTGAGATAAAAGGAGGGTATTTGGGGATTAGGAAGGATGTGAAATGAATGTTGTCAGGCCCAGCCCCTTATCAACTTCTTCTCTTTCTTTTGTCCCTGCATATAGCAGGTTAACAGGGTAGCCTCGTGAAGGCCGAAAGTCGGAGTTGAGTGTTAGAGGCTATTTGAGACGCTTAATCACTCCATTACTACCCCATGAATTTAACTAATGACTAACAACATTTAACTAAGTCGTTAGTATGTCTTCACATTGTTAACCTTTGTCAACACAATAGTTAAAGTCCATGCCATTTTGAAGTAACCAACCAAAATTCAAGGTATTTGTAATTATGTGAAATAATGTTTATATCTTGTATTATTTTGATATTTATTGTTTACTAGCAAATGTACCCGTCTTTGACGGAATCAAAAATGCTATTATACTTGGTATTCCAAAATATCAATTATATTATTATACTAATACTACAATTAGAAGTTATAGAATAGTAGAAAATACCATTATTAGTACAGTGCTAAACAAATGCCTCTGTATACAAAGATTAGATTTTAAGTTAGACATACATAAATCTACAATCAATGTTTCAGATTTATATGTCTTATGGTGGCAATATTTTGTGAACAAACCGACGGACAGAAATTATTCTAAGGATACATATGGCTACTCTGAAGTATGAAACGTAAAGAAAACTTGAATTGAGTTAGTTCTAATTAACGTGCTCACAGTCAAAAGCTAGCACGCAAGCCACTGGGCTACTCTGGTTCCATACCTTACTTTATTACCAGTGTTTATATTACGCAAATATTAAATTAAAAAAAAATATTTTTGTTGTATTTATTTATAATACATTTGCACTACTGTCATCGGCGAGCAAGCAAGCTACTGGCTACCCTAGCTAGATCTCTTTACTTTATTACCAATTTTTATATTATCCACATTTTAAATTCTTGAGCACATTTACTTGAGCAAGTAAACTACATTTGACCATGTGAGAAAAACTTGGTTTCGCTACCTTGTATTCCTGCGTTAGATGAAGTCTCCCTTTGCGACTTAGTTAACGTCATTGCGAAATAGACTCTGACCGGACTTTGCAATCATTTCAACGTAAACAGACAGTGGCTCGGAATCAATGGTATGTGTGGTATACACACAGACTCCCAAATACCACATCCAGTCATTATGTCCGCCTCTATGGCATATCTGTGTAGAGCACGAACTCAGAGTCGTGTCCCGTTGCACAGTTTGGGGCACTCATGTTTCGTAACATGAAATTTGTTACTGCTACTAAATTGCAGCATGATTGGTTCTCCTACCTTAAGTTTTTACTCATGAGCAGGCAGTCCAGGAGAAATAAATTCAGAGTCAAGAAATTCAATTAGATAATGAACTGCTTCTTCATCACTAATCCAATCTCTTTACTGACTTGTAAGGTCTTTCCTCGGTATGATATAGCGTAAGAACTTGTTCTGTCCGTATTAAGAGTTGAGACTTGCCCGTTTACAAAACTATTTATTCGTAATAGATAGTACATCCTCAACTCTGGGAAACACTTTTTCAAAGATGTCAAATACGCAATATATTCATATGCTCCAATGAAATTAAAATCAACTAACAATACCTACTTGCTTCACCTGTGTATTTTCAAAACAAACTTGCCTGTGAAGTAAGGAAAATACGCTTAAAGCCCTATAACTTCGTTTCTGTACTTAATTATGAATCTATTTAGAGCCCATATTTTAAGTTAGGCATACACAAATCCAGTGTCAAAGTTTCAGCTCGCCATGTCTTATGGTGGCTGAGTTTACTTGTGACAAACGTTTTTGCTTTAAACGTCCATAACTTCACTTCTACGTTGAATTTCCAGATAATTCAGAGCCTATATTTTAAGTTAGACCTACCCAAATCTACTGTAAAAGTTTCAGCTTTATATGTCTTATCGTAGCTGAGTTTACTTGTGACAAAGTTTTGCGGACAAACAGACAAACCGACAACCCGACAAACCGACAGAAATTTTTCTAAGGGTGGATTCGGTTTCTCCAATGTATGAAACGTAAAGAAAACTTGAATTGAGTCAGTTCTAAGCAATGTACAGACAAAATCATTATTTTATTTATATAGATTTATTATAGCCTTGAAAAGGACAATAAACATTGACGAAACGTCGATGAGAAACTGATTGGGTGGCCAACTCTCCTGGGTTTTCAGGGGTTGAATTGTGATCACAGTAAGCTTACAGAGTGGGGAAAGCTATTATAGGTTTTTAATTATAAATTAAAATATACTAGACTGGTTGAATTAATATTTCATATATTCATCAATAATTGTAATTAGCATCTTACAAACATAATGTAAAGTTGTAAAAGTGTATATAATACTTTGGGAAGAAGAGGGGGTGGGGGAATGACATTGAACCCCTGCTCTAGAATAATTAGTAATATTTTTGATTAAATACTATATAATATTACATTTTATATTTGAAATGTACAGGAGTTATTACATACTTATTAAGAGTAGCTTTTGATATATATTTATTTATAATAAATATAGCTTTTTAAAAAAAACTCCACTTTAAACTTCTCTAACTAGTACATTTATGTGTCTGTTATTAGTTTTTTCGCAAAATATGAAAAATGAATGAATTTCTACTAATAACCAAATTTTTAATGTACATTTTTACTTTACTATAAGTAAAGTATAGTGATCGTGAAAAAATTCGATCTCGAGATTTTGACGGAATTACATGTTTTGAGGTCCCAGAAGTCGTTTTATGAAGTTTTTACGATGATGTCTGTGGGTGGGTGAGTGTGTTAGCATTGCTTGTTACCACGCTACGGTGCAGAATCTTTGATGGATCAAGTTGATATTTTACATAAAAATGGACCCCATAAAGATGAAGATCCCTATTGTTTGGGAAGAATTATGCATGATGGGAAAGTCACTTTTTTTGCCAAAAACCGTTTTTTTTAATTCGCTAAAGGGGCGTTGCAGTACGATTTCTGTTTTTAGAAAATGTTTTTTTGACGCTAAACGGCTCATTAAAAAATGATGAAAATTTGACCAAAAATGGAACGAAAAATTAGCAATTCATAAAAAAAATAATGAAGTTTCAATTACGGGAAAGAGCAATAACGCTATAAAAACTGTTTGTTTATCCTAGAGTAAGAGATCACCTGCTTTACTTGTCGAATTTTTTATATTTTTTTTACATTGTTTACATTGACTTAGAAATTTTTTGAGCGAATCCACTGAGATAAAATTGATATTTATAAAGGAATAATTTAAATTGTTATTGACTTATATGAGATGTAAGAGGAATAATATTGTGCAGGAAAATAATAACACTCACTGTGAAAAAATTCGTATATATGTTATTTGACAAAGGGGAAGGAAAATGACCTTAATAAATACTAAGAATCCATAAAATTCCCAGTATAATAATTCTGTTATAAACCAAAAATGTAAAAGATAATTCAACATTGAAATCTTTCGTTTAGAGATTAATAAATGTAATTATCGTACATCTTTAATTAATAAATCACCTTAAAACATTTTCTTCGCTGTTTAAGATGTTTTTCAGAGAAAAAAAGGGTATTTTACTGTTTTAAATTTGAAAATTTCACTTTAATATTCAATTTAGAAGGATGTCAAGTAAACGATGTAAGAAATCTACTGGCTATTTGAACAATAGCCATGTTCTCTTGTAGGATAATATTTCGTTTCAAGAAATGTTCACATTGGTTTTTCAAAATTGTTATTTCTGCTGTAGTTATACTAATGAATTTATTTGTATCAGCTGTGTGATGTACAAAAATAAGCTTATATATTGATATGTCCTTCAATCATTATCTGTACTACCTCACGAATGAAATGCTAATAATTATATCCCATTTAGATATTTATGTTATGCTTAAATGAGACGTTATGTTTTATATACTCAAGAAATTTGACATTAAGTTACTTATAGTAAAGTAGAGTGTAGGCCACTCCAGATTTTTTTATTCCAGTCAGTTTATTCTAAAACTTTACAAACATCTCACATATCCCTCCACAACATTTACTTTTTTTAAAAAAAAAAAAAAATATACTGTACGATTAATAATTTAATATTCTGATTTGTTTTCTTTTCTATATCTTAAAAGTAGACTTGCAAGTCTTATTGGAGTAGTGTACATCAATTTATTTTATTGAACCTTTCAGTTAAAAGTGCAATGAGAATTCACATATTTTTCTTATTCGATAAATTTTAGCGTCCCTGTTTATTCTTATTTATATGGAAATAGAAAAACAAAATATATACCCATTCAAGCGTAAGTTCATGTGAAAATAAATTTTAATTGCATAGGGTACACTATAATAATTTGAGTGCGTGTAAGTAAAGTTAAATAAACTTAATGATAAAATTTAATTATCATTGTTAATTGATTCTTCCAACAACAAAGAACCATACCATCGTGTGACATCCTTTCTACATTTGATCAGTTGATAGATCTATACAGTTCTATCATTGATAGATTTGATCCGTTCTTTAATTTCATAATTAATCAAATTATGAATTAATTAATTAATTAGTTAATTAATAAGTGACAGAATGAAAAGCTTCAGTTTCAAGACTGGTTTTCTGGAATCGAGGTATGAACCAGATTAAGTGAATTTATACAGCGCGAATTCACATCATTATGAATAAATATTCCATCATCATTCAATACATAAATTCACGAATTTAATACTCTTTAAAAAAAAAGTTCGCCACTGGATCAATTAGGAAAATACAATTATATATTTATTTAATTTTTATTTGTTTAAAGGATGATAATTTTTTTTTACTTTTGTAAACAATTCAAATGAAGTGATGTAGATTTTTGTTTTTCAGGTCTTGATATTATGGAAAAGACAACTTCTTCCTTATTTTCTCTATTCTTCTCGTTCTGAGAACGATGACCAGGATGAAGTGATATATTACTCACAATTAGTTGGAGAACTATGTGCTCCAAGAATGGCGTTGTATAGAAGGTGAAGACAAATTCAAGTATGCAATTCTGAAAACATCATAAAAAAAATGAAATATTAGGTTTTTTTAAGATTTTTATATGAGCGATACCCTTGTACCGGTACCCTGAGGTTTATTATAACGAGGAATCATTTAATGAAATTCTAGTCAGAGTGTCTTACTTAATAATATTTATTTCGACGGTTTCAGACGATGTGTATCATTATGATTTAGTAGATGTAATGGCAGAGAAGCAAAACACAGAAACCCCAGTCGTTCATGGCGAAATGTATCATGATTTCTGAAACATTACACATCACTATATGCAATAAACTGAAGGAAATAAAATAAAATAAATCGATGGAATATATAGAGAGGTTATTTCTTTTTAAAATAAATGGTTTCGGTCACCTGAAATCAAAGTCTAGAAAACAATTACTTGCCTGATGTCCCCTAATCAGTTTGTTCAGTTTTACAATCCGTCATGCTAGTTGTATCATTCAGGTTTCCTTCTTCTCCTATTTAGAAAACACATCACGAACCAGAGTCCTTAGAATACTGTGGAACACTTTTTATACATGATTAAAGCGTTAGGATTAATTTCAGTTATTTTTATTTTGATATCCTGCAAACAATAGTTACCAGCAGTTTATGGGAGGAAACTAAAAGTCAAAGGTTTCAGAATAAGTATAAATCTTAACTGAATGAAAATTATAGACCGCATTACATTTGATTGAAAAATGTAGACCGTGTAGTAGAAACAAAATAAAATTATATATATATCAGAAAAACTGATGATACACAGAAAACACAGATTATCTCTAAATTTCAGTTAAAACTGTGTTCTCCTGATGATAGTAACAAAGATATTGTATATTTTATAATCTTTTTATCGTTAAAGTATTATCTATAAACTGATACTATAATTCATTTAATGGGTCTTTCATATTTAAACTAAAACTACTATAAATGTTCTGGAATAGATTTGAACATATTGTGCATTCAGACAACGTAAAAAAAATGTATTTCAACAAATAAGGTTCAGTTGTCCCTGTTCTGATGCGCTTTGTGCTTCACATAAAGTTTAAATTTTCCAAGACTTCTCAATGACACACGGTGTTATTGAGTGACAAAATTAAATATCTTTAGTCAGGTTATAATGAACTATATCTGACAATAGTACTTATAGCACCATGAACTTCAGGGTACTCGGAGTTCAGTTATTAAATATTAACTTTCCGTATTTTTTTTAAAAAAAATAATACATCAAATAAACAATAATATTGTGAAAATTGTTTACATTCTTTTAGAAATGAACTGTAGTCTTATTTGGAATAGGTATGAAGTGTTCTTAGCAGAAAATTTGACCATTTGCAAGGTAACCATGTTAAAAAAAAATAAACAAGTCAATTCCTTATTCATTGTTAACTTCATTAATAAATGAAATTCACTTAGCTATTTCGTCTACAACGTTCTTTTACCCATACCATATATATTGTATCTATAATGCAAGTATTTCCTTAAGTTAGTGCGTACCTAAGTTTACTTTGTTACCAGTTATTGTACTCACTACAGATTGGGTGTTTGCTACTGTAATGGTTAAAAATGTCTGTTTAAAACATTCTTTCAGTAATTGTGGTATTTTTTTCACGATTGGATTTCAGTCCCAAATTATAACAAATGAAGTTTATCAGAAGTAAGGATCTGTAAGGTTATGATATCAGAGATCAGAGGTTTAGCGTTAGAAGCATCGGACCCTTCAATTGACAGCTGTTTAAATTTTAGTTCAATATAAGTTTTCACTGACAGCTCTACAGATTTGTCGTTGTCTGACTCTAATTTTTTTGGTCTAATGATGGACACAACAAAGTATGAACCCTCTGACATAACTGATTGATTATAAACAGATAAGTTCTACCTAGAAGGACCGACCATCAATTGACGGCACTCTGTGCTTGTTTGCTCAATCTCTAGTTCGTTTGTTTACGGTCCTTATAGTGTTAACCTTTTTACCTTCCCTAGCACTGAAGTAAACAAACTCTGGTCAAGCGAGCACCATTTGAAAGGTCCCTTACTTAACCTATATAAGATATTTTTTCACACAATTGTGCGACAATCTTTTTTCATTGGGCACAAATATATATATCTTCACTTAATAATCCAAAAAACGATCCAAACTCTACGCAATACGAGTTCAAAATTCAAGAAGAGTAACACACAGAGTATGGAAACACACTGGCTCAAATTTTCGGGTAATCCGTCTTCAGGAGAAAAGAGAAAGGGAGACCAAGCACGTTGTAGAAGCAACGGCAAATAACCGTTACGTCTACAACGTGCTTGGTCTCCCTTTCTCTTTTCTCCTGAAGACGGATTACCCGAAAATTTGAGCCTGTAAGTGCGTTTCCTTACTCTGTGTGTTACTCTTCTTGAATTTTAAACTTTATATATATATATCCACCATGATAAACGAAAAACGATCCGGCAGGACAGATTACACTTAACCCTTTCACTCATTTACAATAAAGACACTCACTGGGATAGACTGTACACTGACAAGTGAAGTCAAGTACACTAACTTCATCACAGGTCAACCAACCAACCATACCTTAGAGCAAAGATTCAAATTTGCGTATTATATATATTTAGTCATCCAATTCAATGTCTGCAAGTTTTTATGCACCCAACTCCCGTGTCTTTGTAAGCCTATCAAATTTGGTGCTCGTGAGCATTAGATTAAGAAACCCTGTCATAGATGCTCGGGACCGATGGTTTTTTACGTTGTCAGATAAAAAGGATTTATACATAAGATTAAAAAAAACCACTAGGTAAAGTAGAAAAATCACATTCGAGCTTACTTGGTACATTTGTCTACTTTTATGCTCAAAGTAAAAATATTGTCTACCGATTTAAAAGTTTCTACAATTTCTCCCTATTGTTATCCCTCATACTGAGAAATCAGCTGCAGGAATCTAAATAGCCCATTCTGACAATACATTCAATTTATTTAATTTATGTACAGAAACATATGCGCTTTTCTGAAGATAAACAGCAAAAACTAACTTATGGCACCATAAGGCAAAATAAAGAATCAATAATTTAAAAAAATACACTTACAATAGGAGTTCCATTCAACATTTAATTAAAAAAAAAATCACATAAATATATTTAAAAATTACAAGTATTATTTATACACACTCTGTTTCAAGATAAAATAAGAAAATTTACAAGCATATTTGAAAATATAAAATTTACACAGCCATCAGCTTTTCAAGCCCTTCGAAGAAACAGTCCAAGAATAAATAAATTAAAAAAAACCTCCACCAACAAAACAAAGTTGTTTTCAAAACAACTCGTACAACAAAGGTCCATAACTATGATGTTCTATTAAACAGAAGAGATAAAAGTTGAATTTCTAACTAGAGGATGCAATAATATTAAAATTATTGTATATTAAACAGTCTTGTTAATTAATCGTACAATAAATACAGCTTTCAGGCTGCCACCACTACATACTTTAATACTGCACATAAACAAATAAAAGAAACCCTGCATGATATTGTTGCCTTTATTATACTCTAGCACCCTTATAGTTACAAAGCTAATTGAAACTAAAGAAATAAAAACTATAACTAACACAAGTTCCAAATTTCGGAAAGAGATTTGTACGCAAATCGAGGGTACATGGGGAACTATTAGTTCTAAAGCTAGGTTTTTTTTTATAGCCCTGGATAAATTTACGTTTGGAATTCAATGTTAAAGGATTTTTTTTTAAAGGAATGTTATTATATTCGAAAGGGAACATCTGTTCACTGCTTAAAAATACATTTCAATTTATTTCATTTTTAAAATAATCTCTGCCAAAGTAAAGAAAACCTCAATGTCTCAATATTTACCTTGAAACAAAAATCAACATTTTCACAGTCTGGTCCATGTTCAGGATACATAACTGAATTAAAAAAAAAATACAGACGAGGTAAAGGGTATTCCTACTCCATAGAAACTTACTAAAGCGTATAATTTTCTTATATAACAAAATTCTTGAGATTAAAAACATAATTTCAATGTTTAAACAAATAAAAAATTAACTTTATTATGACAGGGTAGAGTTAAAAAATATAAAGAGGTTTTCTAAAAACGTGAATAAATATAAAAAATTTAAAATCATATTTATGAACCAAAAGATTTGTTTGTATATTAACAACACTTTATACAAATCTTTAATTTTTTATATGAATGAATTAAAATAAGTTGCAATATAATTATGTATAATTGAAATACTTAGCGATGTCTCTTGTTGAATAAATGTTAATGTTGATAAATTCATAACTTAGTTATTTCTATTCTAAGTGATGTATCAGTTTTGAACTCACCATGTATTATTAGGAATGCCAACTTTTAGGAGGAATATCAGTAACACTTGAGATAAATAGAAGAGGAATGTCGGCAGAACTCAAGAGGCCGATAAGACTCAATACTTAACATGTGTGTTAGGATTAATGAAACCATGAGGGGTATTACATATTATGCACTTTTGGCATAACATAGACTGATATATCACATCCATTACAAATTTGCATTAAAGAGGAACAACGAACAAAGATCGGAGGGTGTCAAAGGTAGAGAAGAACGAGGCAAGTACATTATTATCATGTACATTTTTTTTTTGTTTTTTTGAATCGAGAATTTTAACGCAACCGAGTAAGTGTAACGGATACTGCCCATCCACATAGTAGAGACTGTACTGCTCTAGAAAACCGTAGACAGTTAATCCCGAACCCGAACAGTCGAGGTGTTGACCCCACTGCATACCTTAATGAATTGGTGAAGGAGACGGAACTCGGACAACAGTTCTACACACTGACCTGAGTGATTGTACCCAAACGTCCGATCAACAAAAAGACCTAAGGACTGACGTTTTTGACCCGCGAGCGATCGGTTTTTTAAAAAAATAAAATTAAATAAGTGTAACAGATGAAAAGGGATCAGGCCAACGATGAACATCAACAAGCGGATGGCACAATTCAGAAAGATCGTAATAGGCGATAAGATAGCATCATCTATGAACATGGTTCTTCCATAAAATTCATCCAAGATGAGGAACAAGTTTAGTTTGTCTACAGTCTACACGATCACCGATCGTTGTCCTCTTTGGTACAAACTTCTAATGGAGCGACCATCATTATCAGGAGAATGGAAAATTGACTAACTACAATCAAACTTTCACAATAAAACAAAGGATAATCAGCGTACACAATGCCAGAAGGGTTATGACGACAGTATAGATAATATTTCATTAACCCTCATAAGTATTAAAACTTAAATTTAGATCGTGAACATATCTCTTCAACATGAGGAAAGCAGACTAAGTAAACTGAATGTTACAGTAAATAAAGGGAAATTTATTCATGCTTCACATAAAAGGGAAAATAAACGTCATGTTTAACTCAAACTGAAAAAAAGAATCAAATTAGTAGTTTTGCAAAGCCAACTTTTACAGTTAAATTTACTATGGTAACAGACTCTAGCGTGAGTAGATAAGTTCACTTTCTACGAACAAATTATATTGTGTTTATGTAGAATGTTGTTGAACTAGGTAATTCCATAAGAGAGGATAATCATCCATAATAGTTGGCACCTCTAGTTATTTAATTTCATTTTACAAAATATAAACAAATATTAAAACAAATTCCATATAAAATAAATAAAATAGTATTTCACTATCATAAAGAAATGATTCACTTAATGATATATTCGTTCATGTCACAAGTAACATCATAGATAATGATTAATAAATTTAACAACCGAGGTTAAGAAAATTTGAACAAATTGAAACAAAGGGATGAATGAATTAGATGATTCGTAACCGTATACTAGTAACTAAAACTGAGTTAATCTAATAATTATCCTTTGTTCATCAATTCTTTGAAAAATACATATTCTTAAACATTACAAATTTTTGTTAGTGTATGCAAAATATCATATAAGCTATAAAACATGTTGTAATGGTACAAATATATCATCCATTTAATATAAAGATACATTTTCCTGTCTAACTACATTTAAAACATATTTAATAAAATACTACATTAATTTAATTGTATTTTTTTTTTTTAATATTGAAGTGTTTCTTTTGTAAGCATCTTGTCTTTGAGCTTGATTTTTTTTTCTTTATGATTGTGCAAGTTACATTATAATGTAAAATGTCCACTCTAAATATGACTAGTAAAAAGGTTATTAAAAATATCCCATTTAATTTGTTTCAAATTTTTTATTCAGTGAAAATTTTTCTAAGCGTTTCTTATAACACTTCTTAATTTGAAGAGGAGAAAATAATTGATTTTAGAAAACTCGACTTTAGATCTGGATCTCATATTATTTTATTACTCTGATTCTGAATAATTTGAGGGGATTGTCTTAAGAGTATCAAGTAGGTGAACTGTGAAAGGTTAGGATTTTTCACCAAACTTCACTCCACAGAAAATATTGAGGCATTTTTTTCCTGTCAGGGTTGTCCCTCCCATGGTAGGCTACGAATCATTACGAAATCAAGAAACAAATCGAAAAGGAGCTCAGAAAAACAACAAAGAAACATGAGCTTTAGATTTTAACTAAAAATAAACTTCATATCCAGTGAAATATGGGTTTTAAATCAATATCTGTCAAATTATGCATATAATTTTCGTATAAAAAATACTTTTTAACTTTATGATTGCTTAAATTAAATAATAATGTTAAACATTAGAGTTTTTTTCATGCTTCTTTCCTGTTTCAGTAAAAAGAAAATGAAAAGAAGAATAGACAACAAATCATTTTAATACTTTGATTCTTTGTTAATGTTATTTATGTTTAGAGTAGGAGTGTTGGGTGAAAAACCTGGGAATAAATCACTTTCAAAAATGCCAGGAGTCAAAGCTACAAATATACATGCAAGAGAAGCTACAATAAAAACACCTCACTAAGTCAGAGAAACCATCGGAATAACAAAAAAAATTATTTCAGAGGTAGCTCGTTGTCCTAGAAAAAGTATAGAAACATTCTTTTCTCGTCAAAAGATTACAGACCTTTCTTATTTTTTAAAATACATAGAACTTAAGACAAAACATTTACTAAGATCAATGTTTTGAACAGTTCATCATCAGGGGAAGAGAACATGCAGAATGGACTTGGTTCAAATAGTCAAATCAGTCGACGATCCATATTTACAACAGTTCGTCATCAGAAGAGGAAACGTAAGAAATATATGCTGTTTGACAAATCGAAGTTGTCTTGGAATATTGATCTTAGTAAGTGTTTTGTTATGTTCTGTGTACTTTTTAGTTTTATAAAGCCCTGTTGGATCATCATTTTCGTATTTCGACTTATAATTTTTTTTATTAAATAGCATAACGGTTTCTGCATTCACGATTTTTCACAGTTTCTATGTTTTATTTTCTTATACATAACTCGTAATTCAAAAGACATAGGAGATTATTTAACTGCTAACACTAAAGCAACGGAAACGAGCTTTCCACATGTCAAGATCACCTTCTTTCCACCTGTCATGTTCGGGTAACAATGCACAGCAAAAAGGAAAGGAATACGAATAAAATGAATAGATATAGAAAGTAACAAAAACAGCCACCTGAACAACATTAGCGCAACAAGTGTTTGACACGTCACACTCTAACGAAAAGAAATTTAAAGTATAACCTGGAGTTAATGTCAACATAAGAGACGTCTTTTTTCTCTAATGATGAACCTACATTCAGGAGCACGTCAAATGGCGTTGCTATTTTACCATGGAGTGTTATTCGCAAACTCTTAGTGAGAAGGATAGAAAGGGAGATATATTTTCCTCCATCAATCTAAGCCCGACACATTCGTTCTTATCAACGCTTGCAGTAGGCCTCAGGTCTTTAGCATACTATTAATTATATGGCAGATGCCTTCCTTTATTTCTTTTGGATTACTTAAAACAAACTCTGCAGGATTCAATAAAGAGATTTATATAAAACTCAGCAATGCAGGTCTTTATCTAAATAGACAAAACGAGATTCCAGCCAGGTTTAAACGTACCACTATTTTTAAACGTTTTATTACGTACCAAACCACTTTAAACGTAAATTTAAATCACTATTAAACGAACTAAGTTAAAATTGTAGTAACTGGAGAAAGGCTACATGAAAGCCAGAAAGAACTACTCAAGTTTTACTTAATAAAGGCTAGTCCAATGAACTAGTAAATCAAGATTTTGCCAAAATTTTGGACAAATGGTACTCAAGTGTGGACAAAGTCAGAGAGAAAGCCCCTTGGTTATAAGTATGCTAAGTTGACCCTGTTAAACTTTTTAACTAGTTTTATATACCTCTCATGTCAAAACCATGTGATGAGGATATACTTCAACTAAATACTTAAAAATACTGTCCAAAAAAATAGAAAAGAAGCAGCCTACTTATTAAGAACGACAGTGGCTGGTGAGCCCTAAATTTTCATGTAGTCAACTGGTGGATCAGATTTTATGTATTCAAAAAGTAACTGGGCTGCCCAACCTTCCAAGTAAACCGATAAAGTAACCACGAAATCATTTATGCACATCACCCTTCACCTTTCTGCAAGAACACCGAACCAGCTGACATGGCCAATTGCAAATATTAAAGACATTATTCATTAAGCATAACTATTCTCTGACTCCTCAAATTAGTAATTCAAAGATGTAGTAATGATTAGAGAGGAAAAGAAACACTAAATCTTCCCATATGAAAAGGATTGAATCATACAACGCGTTTCAAACACTTAAGTGTTCATCATCAGGTTACATCTGCCTCAAATTAGTCAACATCGCCTTACTGAGGTAGATGTAACTTGATGATGCACACCAAGTGTTCGAAACGCGTTGTGTGATTACATCCTTTTTGTGTGGAATGACTTAGTGTTTCTTTTCCTCTCTAATCATAAGTAAATACCACACAATAACCGCCTGCATAGCTCATAAGTTCTAGAAACACTTTCTACGATACTGTACTGCTAAACGCGTCGTTAGACCCTTGACCTTTGAAACTCTCGTTGTGCCAGTTCACTAGTTACCAGTCAGCTGTTTTTTACCCCTTTCTTTCTTTACATCCTTTATTCCTTTCTTTTTTACTCTGTATTGTTTTCTATCTAATTATTTTATTCCATTTAACCAGAAAGTGACCTTAGCAGATGAAAGCCCTTCTGCACTTTTATTACCTATAGTTTAGCATTTTGTATTCAAAAAAGAAAATTGTTCCAAATGTGTTTACAATGCCGTTTATTTCATTGCTTCTTGAACTACCAGTCACCTCTAGAAAGATCATAAAGAGACAGAGAGCAAGAATTTAAAAAACTATAACTGTAGAAGCTGCTGTGTCATTTAATAATGTATGCTTGTACAAAGATTTGATGCCAGTTTAAATTACACTGGCATCAAATAAAAAAAACACCAGCACACTCCTACCATCAGAGGTAGTTATATTAGCTACATAATAATAAATCAAAACAAATTAAAAGTTTTACAATATCCTTTGATTCATTACGGTATGAACAAAGACAACTGTATAAACTACAAATGAAGATGCCGCTGTGCTATTTAATAACGGATGTTTTGAAGAAAATTTGTATCCCCAGTGTACATAAATTTAAAATGCATATATTTATATTTTGTTTTCCATGCAATATTTGACTAACAACCTAATTGAAAAAAATCACACTAATTCTAGAGTTGCGAAGAAACACACATTAAGTATAGTTAGTTACATTTCAAAAAAATAATTTCAATCTCTTTTAAGTATACTATACTCTAACAAATAAGCCTGAAAATATTTTATATACATAGTTATTTCATAGTTACATAAAAATAACAACGTAAAGGAATAATTTACAAAATAGTTCCAGCATATAACGGGTAGCTAGCTAGATTAGCAATACTGTTCACGATTCTGAAGAAAACATAAAGAACTCTATTACGAATTCTATACAACAAATAATACTGTAATTACGATTACGTTATTCATAAATACACTTGTGATTCTTATTTCCTTTTCAAGGCAGGATTTCAAAATTATACTGCAGTTTTATTGAATAATCAGTGAATGAAAAAAGAAATTCCTCAGTCTATTCATAAATACATACATACAGACAATGTGTAAAACAATGTAATGTATCTGTGTAAATACATACAATTTTTTTTTATAGATTGTCATTTTTTTTTAACATTTCGTTAATTTAAAGTTCAACAAAGTATAAAAACTTTTTCCGGATTCACAAAAAAGAAAAGATCAGTAAAAATGAATTCATATAAAATTGCTATAACAGAAGTTGTTTGTAGAATTATTGGTAATTTACTTCATCAGTGTCCTCCGTTTAACACATATCAGAATTAGTCAAGGGGAGATCTACAAAGTAAATTGGTTCTAGTTTCCCCAAAGTCATTTTATATTACAATTATAGTAATCAAAAATCAGCTTGAAATTTATCTTTTAAGAATAAAGATTCTTATATATTATATATATATATATATATATATATATATATTCACTGTTTCGTTATTGAGGGCTAGGTCAAATAAAAGAAAATAAACTCCTTTCTAGGCCGACGTTTCGATGTATTTGTACATCATCTTCAGGGCTAAAATTAGAGTATGTATCTGTTGGTTTAACAAAAGTGTGTATTATTTCTCTTTGTGAGTTGTAGATTGTTTTGATAAATGTATTATAGTCTTACTCTAATTTTAGCCCTGAAGATGATGTACAAATACATCGAAACGTCGGCCTAGAAAGGAGTTTATTTTCTTTTATTTGACCTAGCCCTCAATAACGAAACAGTGAATAGAATAGAAGAGGTCAATAACAATTTTTGAGTTTATATATATATATATATATATATATATATATATATATGTATGTAAGGGTTTTTTTTCGTTTCATAGTTGTCTTAAAGGAAAAAGGTCAACTAACCTATGAAATATTCGAATTATTTCTGAAAAAAAATTTATAAGCAACTAAAGCCAGTGGTCTAAGACCTCTTTCCAAATAAAAGAATATAATCCTACAAACCTATGGGGAGGAAATGAACTGGAAGAAAAATATTTACGATAAATCCAGGCAAAAGAGATTTTCATAGGCAGCTTTTTCTCCTAAATAAATGAACACTACTGATAGTAATGGATTCGTATATCATCTTATTCTTTGAAATACTGCATGAATTGTGTACGAATACAAGCACTAATAATATTCTCATTAAAACTGACATGTTGGAACTGGAACGTCCAGGTATACAGCAATGATATATTGGTTTATGAACAACAAAACTACAAAATTGCAAAGAAAAATATTTTCTGTTCGATTGTTTTCTGTAAAGGTACGATTCCATAATAATTATTGAAAATCAGTAAGGCTAATATTTTTATAGATAGTAATAAGAAAAAGAAGGTTCGTCGAATTTATAATGATTCATAACAAGAAGAAAGAAAAAACACTTTTCAGAAAACCTCATTTCATCTATAAGTCCTTTCTAGGAGTTATATGGCCATAGAACAAAATAATGACCCTATATTTTTTTAAAGAAATATGACAATCCTGAATATAAATCATAAAATATATAAACCAGAAAATGTTATTTACTGAACACAATAACATTAATTCTTATGAAAAATTTCGTTTGATGTTCATTAAACAGAATTTAAGTAAAAACATAAAATTAAGAAGGGAATACGTTTTCTAATATAAATTCACTTGATAAACGGAAAGACAATCCAAACTGGGTACAATAACACTTACAAATTGAAGATAGGTAGCACAGAAAGTGAAGAAACACACTTACAGACTCAAATTTTCGGGCAATCCGTCTTCAGGAGAAAAGAGAAATCGAGACCAAACACGTTGAATTGCACAACGTGCTTAGTCTCCCTTTCTCTTTTCTCCTGAATACAGATTGCTCGAAAATTTGTGTCGTCTATAAGTGTGTTTCTTTACTTTCTGCGTTACCTATTTTCTAATATAAATTAATATATTCTTTCCATGAGCCCAATACAAATTTTATATTTAAAATGAAGAAAATACATTAATTTGAATGTAAATATACTAAAATGTCAATATCAGACTAAATATAAAATTTAACGATATTCTTTTACGAAAAAAATTTCTAAAAAATGAAAACATCTATATTACGTGATTTTTTTTACAGTTTTTTTATGAGTGCTTAAACCTGTAAATATAATGTAACATATCATGAAAATATAATATTGTATTCATTGTGATAGCTTGGTTATTACTGTATGAGGGCTAGGCAAAGAGGTATATTGTTCATACATTGTCCGTCAGACTACTCTATGCTTTTGAAATAAGCAATTATTGAACTATGTCTAATAACGCTAATTATATAGCAATAATAAAACTTATCAATAATACTATAAATATACTTAAAAACTTTCTCGGATAAAATTCCAACAGCGAACAACAAAACGTGCTCCGGAACACTTACATAATACTGAAATAATAAACACAGCCCTGCAGGTATTCAACACAATTCACACAACTCGGACGTGTTTTACCTATCATGCATTTTATTGTCTCTGTTTCGATGAAATTATATAAACTCAATATTAGTGTACATTAATAGTGAAACAGAAAAGATTATTGATGTTCTGATAACTTTGTAGTTTGCTGTAAGTATCTGTAATGAATAATATATTCCCAACATATCTAAGCAAAGAAAACTGAAGTCTTTTCTATATATATAAAGGCAATATTATCTAAAGATCCAACCCATTCTTTAAATGCTTTTCAAAAGGAAAATACAGTCATTTTGAAATCATATGTACATGGTGTACGAATTAAAGAGTACGTACTTACGAATGTCCAGGATATATTCGAAAAAGAGTGGTGTTCTTATTAGGAGATGATCAAATGCAAACTAGGATATGAAAAGAAATACTGACATCAAACTCCTGTATGATGAAATATCGCAAAAGATATGAAAAGTATATTTATCGCAGTAGTATAACATATGAACTGTTAAATACTAAATGTTTCTTAAAAATAGAAATATGTTATCCCTCATTTTATAAGCTCTGTTGCTGCATAAACAACATTATAATAAAAAATTTGCCGATGAACTAAATAATTTTACTATTTCTGTTTATGATTACATCAACACTGGTAATGCTATTGTTTTAATGAAGATAGAAAAACAAGTGTTACCCCAAGTCTGTTTAAATAAATTATTCATCCCCTAAAAAGATAAAGTGACTAATCATAGTAAAATCATAGAAGCAATTACAACTGATTGTTAAATGAGAAATACATGTTTATCACATAATAAAAAAATCTGAAAAATTAACAATTTAATGCATGAAAAATAGTGACTCACTAATAATAATCAATAATACATTTTTAGATATTCAAAACGAAGACTGTGATTTAAAACGAAGCCAAGGCGGAATTCTGCAATAGTTAATGGTGGTGCCATCAACATTTTAATGTTTCTTTCATACATTTCATTCAGACCTAACTTTTCTATCGCTCCTGATGATCGTTCCTCCTCGACGGGACCCCGTTTCATAGTACTTAGCTACCTGGTAGTTTCCTGTATCCTCTTTGTTAAGACAACTTTTGCTTTTAATTGTCGCTCCTACACCGTGGAAAATTTCATAGTACTTAGCTGCCTGGTAGTTTCATCTTTCCTCTTTGTTGAGACTTAACTTTTCCTCTTGATGGTCGCTCCTACACGGTGGAACATCACTTCATAGTACTTAGCTGCCTAGTAATTTCATCTTTCCTCTTTGTTGAGACTTAACTTTTCCTCTTGATGGTCGCTCCTAAATGGTGGATCATCATTTCATAGTACTTAGCTACCTGGTAGTTTCCTCTTTTCTCTTTGTTGAGACTTAACTTTTCCTCTTGATGGTCGCTCCTAAATGGTGATCATCATTTCATAGTACTTAGCTACCTGGTAGTTTCCTCTTTTCTCTTTGTTGAGACTTAACTTTTCCTCTTGATGGTCGCTCCTAAATGGTGATCATCATTTCATAGTACTTAGCTACCTGGTAGTTTCCTCTTTTCTCTTTGTTGAGACTTAACTTCTGCTCATGATAATCGCTCCTCCGAGGGGGCACTCTGTGTTCAATAGTACTTAGCTGCCTGTTGGTTTCTACTATCCTCTTTATTCCGATCTAACTTTTCTATAGCTCCTGATGGTCGTTCCCCCTCGACGGGACACCGTTCCATATTACTTATACCGACCTAACTTTTCTGTAACTCCTGGGCGGCCCCATCAAAGGTAATTTCCTCTATCCTCTTTACTCCAACTTAACTTCTCAGTCACTCCTGGCGGTGATAACTCCTGCGAAATATTGCTTACTGTAGTAAATTACAATTCTACCAAATTGTCTGTTCTCTTATCCTGTTTAATTCAACCTTCCATCAGTCTTTTAGGTAGCCTCTATTGGCCAATATCATATTATTGTTATCTCTTCAAATTGTAGTTTCCTTTAAACTCGTTACTCCACCCGACACTTCTGTCAATGAACCCTTTACAAAACAATGCTGGTGGTCTTACCTCATTATATTCAATATTTAACCTTCTAGTTTAACTCTCAAATGGAACGTATGTATACATTAGCACAATGAATGCACAAATTTGGAGCCTTGACAAAATCATAGGAAAACTATACTTCCTGTTTACCAATGTATACAACAAGTAGTGTATGCATGCAGTTTGTAGTATAGCAATACATACTAAAATAAAGTATGCATTGAATATAGTATCCTGAATAACTGGTGTCATTGAAAGGTTTTCCCTATATGCAGTCACTCATTATGGCCCCAAATGATGGAGCCAAATACACTTCTACGACCATTAATAACACCAACTCATCACACACATGCAATTTTTACGCTGTTTTCCACTTGGTGGAAGAGGAATCACAATATTTATAACCTAATTTAAAATTGTATATTAGAAAAATAAATTAATCTAAAAACGAATAAATTAAAAAAAAGAACTAAAATTCATACCAGCAATAACTTAAGAATGTCATCATCAAAAAGATATTTTTAAAAAATCATTAACAAATAATTTTAACAACAAATATTCCAATTAAAATTAATAACAATTTTTTTAATTAATCTTTATGAATAAATTACTAACAAGAAAAATCTCATCTTTTTAAACACATCTCAATATTATGTTTTAATCACTTGAGAAATTTACTTAAAACTTTTGAAGTATTGCGCTAAACAAAATTGTACAATGTTTATTCTCCTTTCAATTATATATGATTTTTTTTATACAAAAATTTCAACTGATGCCAATTATTGTTTTTCGACAGGAAGACAAACGACGATATTTTATAAACTTTTCATATAAAGGCGTAAATGTGGAAAAATAAAAAAGAAGAAAACGGTAAATTAGCAAATAGGATAATCAGTTAGGCAAACAATGATGTACGATAGTTGCTGAGTGAAATTTGTCGGTCGATAAACTTTGCCTGCGGAATATACTAGTTTCAAGGATGCCGTACAGTAAAAATCCGGTAGTTAGTACTCAATAAGCTTATGGATAAAATCTCGGTGAACACTATTTTAAAGTTCCTAAGATTCTTAGTTCTTTTCACAGTTGATGACTCGGGGTCGACAACATTACTGCTTTCAGGTATATTGAAGACGAAACGACTTGTTTTTACAATTTATTTCTGATTGAAAGAAATAAATGAAGTATCATAGAAAAGAAATATTATTATACCTTAAAAAAATTAAACCGAATCAATAAATTTTAACATGGCTGTCAGCAATGTTTCTGAATTTACCTCGTTCACAATTATTAATTTTTAATACAATAATATTCTTTCTTCAAAATATTTTCACTCTGACTTATACAATTTATACTATCATACAGGTAAATCACAAGTACTCCTCAAAAACAGATCAATACGAGAACCTTTAAGGAGTAATTTTCGGGATTTTTGAAAACCTGCTTTCCGAATTTTTGATACCCGTAGCAACAAAAAGACAATTATGTTGCTCAAACAATTTTATACGCACAAATCTCACCCATTTTCTATAAACTGTTTTTTTTTTAATTCATAGAGTCATAAAACTTTTAAAGAATCCTATTAAAAAAAAAAAAAGCTGCCAACGTATCATAACAGGCTGATTTACATTATCCACTTATTTATTTAAAGTAATAAATGATAAGGGATAAGAATATAAAAAATATAATGAGAAACATTAAAAATAAATAACAATAACTCGAATATATCAAATATAACTTTTAAAAAAAAAGAGAGCTTAGTTTCTAAAAGAATGAGTTAATAATAAAAAATAAATATTAAAAATAAAATACTGCAAACTTGCTTACCGAAGAGAGTATAACAACAAAGAGAACGTAAAATGAAATATGTGGTTACCTAGATCAACATAAGACCACATTCATGTTAAATGAAATAAAAACCAGTAGCTCATTTACATCGATTGAACATTTGAATTAATACGAATCAATCACATTAACTATATAGTAAAACATATATATAAAATATTTATACAACTTAAATAAAAAGAACAAAAATCAGTCTAATGAAAATACAAGGACAGGGTGTCCATAAAGTCCATGTGCAGTTTAAAAAAATTATAACTTTATTCGTATTTACGATAGAAATAATCTGTAAAAAAGATTAGAAGGAAGAAAACCTACATTTTTTAAGGTTTTATTCTAAAAATAATTTTTAGTTTCCACAGTCCTCCATTATTAACAATATAGAGAGTAATACGCTCTTGTAGTTTACGGAAAACATGCGCCAACTGATTTACAATAATCTGTAAAATCTTATTAGTTATTTTAGCTTTCAAATCTTCAAATGAACACAGTTACACAGTTCATTTACACGCATACACAGTTGTTTTCACATACCCCTATAAGAAAAATCTAATGGAGTCAAGTCTGGCGTGAAGATAAATGAAATGGTTCACCTCTTCCGATTCATCTGTTAGGAAATTCGTGATTTATCTGTATGGAAGAGGTTACCACATGATGGAGGTTAAGTGGATAAAATTTCAATAAAACTTTAAAAAATATAGATTTACTTCTTTCTAATCCTTTTTACAGATAATTTCTATCCCAGCTACAAATAAGGGTATATTTTTTTTAAAACGCACACGGACTTTATGGACACCCTATATATGCCTTCAATGTGGAAGAGTTATTCAAAAGGACTATGTTAATTTCAATAATAATAACTTAATAAGTTATATGTCAAAAATAAATAAATAAAGTATATTGTCCGATAGGTTTTGGTAATCCGGTTTATTAGTTAAATCTTCGAAATACTCCAAAATCACATTGTTAACTAAATAAAAAATCGTTTGTAGTCCCACTAGCCAAGTTTTCATCATGTTTCATTAATACAGGAAATATTATTGAGAACAATAACGAAAATCTCAAAGTGAACGCATGTTCAATATGTCATAATAATTTCATTTTATGATAATTCTAAAAGTAATCATTTAAAAACTAAATACATTATACAAAATAGTGAAGGAAATAACGATAAGATATAGAATTAAATTCTATAAAAATTATAGTGACACTTATTAACATCACATTTGCTTTCATATTATTTTCTGTTGAATTCAAGGATATATATATATATATATTATATATATTATTGTACTTCGGTAGCAGTCCTTCCTTTATACATGATTGGTTATACACGACTGAATATTGTCGATCGATGATCTTCTTCTCCAACTTTTCAAGTTTGCGGAAAATTAATTTTTCGTTGTGAGAACAACGGTTCAAGGAATGAATTCTTCTTGTCGACGCGTTTCGACTGTCTACTGCAGTCATTTTCAAGACACAAAACAGGTGGGTTACCGGTCTCCTTATATAGCCGAGAGTCAGGGGGGTGAGCGCTGATTGGCTGTGCTATTGTGGTTCTTCCTTCTCATTGGTTATTGGTTTGGCCTATTGCTGGGGCTTGTTCTCCGAGTAGCTTGAGTACTCTTGACATCCCAGTTTGTTGTCTATTGATTATAGGGCTATTTTTGGATATTTCTATTGCTTCATAGATTGGGAGTCTATTGTAATCATTGGTTTGCCTGATGATGGTGGTGTTTTCTGTAAGGTCCTGGCGGGATAGGTCGGAATTGTGTGCTTGTCTGGTATGGTTCTTTATAGCTCCTGATTGAAGGTGCATGGTGAGGCGTCTGGAAAGCGTAGTCTTCGTCATGCCGATATACTTGGCGTTAGCCAGGAGCTCACACTCTCCTTTTTTACATTTGTATTCGTACACGACGTTGACTCTCTGCAGATCGCTGGTTGCGGTGATGGGGCTGTTTTTTATGACTAAATTTGTTGTGGTCCGGGCCTTATAATAAATATGTAATTTTATTCTGTCGTTGGGCTGTTTACATTTTACGTTTCTTCGTATAATATTCTTAAGTGCGGCTTCATCTGTTTTGTACTCCCTTGTGAACTGGTTTCTGTAGTACAGCTGGTATACCGTTCCGTCTGGGTCATTATTGGTATTTCTTTCCTTATTGACCAAGTAGGAATTCAGGACTTTATCGAAGGCGTTGTTTGTATAGCCATTATTCACAAAGGTTTGCCTGAGTTGGTTTATTCTTTCGTTGAATATCTGCCACGTAGATGAGGTTTTGTATGTGCGGTGTATGAGGGCATATATGGTGCCTGTCTTGTACCTCTCAGGGCATTCACTTCTGGCATTTAAGTATATGCCCTTATCCGTTTCCTTCTGGTATACTGATGTCACATAGTTCGTGCCTCGTCCATCTATGTGCACATCGAGGTAGTTGATTTGGCACTCTTTGGCTTCTTCCAGGGTGAAGTTTAGTCCTGATGTTTCTTGCAGAGCAGCTTTAAGGGAAAGGAGTTCCTGGTTCGTTGTTGTAACCACGAGGCAGTCGTCAACGTAACGGCAATAGAGGGTAGGTTTGGCTTGTTGCAGTACTTGATTTTCCACGTGACACATGTAGAAGTTTGCGAAGGTCACTCCTAGTGGTGACCCCATTGCAACGCCATCAACTTGGCGGTAGAGAGTTCCGTCAATATGCCGGAAAGGGGATTTAGTGGTGCATGCGTAGAGCAGTTTCTTCATTATGTTCCTTTCTATCTGCGGAGGTGGTAAGCTTGCGTGATTGTATACTGCATTACATATGATGTCAATGGTAGGGCCCACTGGAACGTTGGTGAAAAGGGACTCCACATCTAGCGATGATAGTTTTCCTTCGGGTCTGATAGTACGTAGAATATGCAGAAGGTCGTCAGTAGAAGTCAGAGTGAATTCGGCAGGCATGTATGGCGTGATGATGCTGTTAAGTTGTTTTGCAGTCTGATATATTGGCGTAGTGACTTGAGAGATTATGGGTCGTAGAGGGTTGTCCGTCTTGTGTATTTTGACTGTACCATAGATGTAACCGGGTGAGAATTCGCCGACGATAGGTTGTAGCGCCTTGTCCTTAAGTCCTTTGTTGGCAGCACTTATCAGCTTATTTACTTCCGTTTTAAGTGACTTTGTCGGGTCTTGCTTAATCTTTATGAACTTTGTTGTGTCGGCCAGGATACTGTCGAGCTTTTCTTTGTATGTTTTCCTATCTATTACGACGAATAAATTAGTTTTATCTGCTCTGCGAACAATGATTTCACTGTGATGTTTTAGTTCCTTGGCTGCCTGGCGTAGTTCCGGTGTAAGTAGGTCAGATTTGCCATTTCCGCGAAAAATTAATTTTCCGCAAACTTGAAAAGTTGGAGAAGAAGATCATCGATCGACAATATTCAGTCGTATATAACCAATCATGTATATATATATATATATATATATATTTTCCTATGAGTTGTCTGGGGAAAGGAATATGATTCGATGCGATGTGGACCAATGGGAGTGGAGTTTGCAGGTCCATGCGTAAGGTCCCAGTTGCCCGCTGCTCAGCAAAAAGCCTCTGTCTTTCTGCCAATAGGTATAGAATTAAATTCTATAAAAATAATAGTGACACTTATTAACATCACATTTGCCTTCATATTATTTTCTGTTGAATTCAAGGAAATATATATATATATATATATATATATATATATATATATATATAGGTACCTCTATACCTATTGGCAGAAAGACAGAGGCTTTTTGCTGAGCAGCGGGCAACTGGGACTTTACGCATGGACCTGGCAAACTCCACTCCCATTGGTCCACATCGCATCGAATCATATATATACACACTTTTTCGATGAGAATACGATCCGAAATGGACAAATACAGTTCAATGTACATAAAGAACCATAGAGACATTAAAAGCACACACTTACAGTCCCTAATTTTCGGTTGAACCGTCTTCAGGAGAGATAAGAGAGGGAAACCAAGCGCACTAGTACAGAGATGGTCTCCAACCGTCTCTTAAAAGGTAGTTGAGATGGGAAAATAAGAAAGAAGGAAACAGTTGAGGAAGACCTGAGAAAAAAAGGAAACTGTGGCGAAACTAATAAAAAACAAGCACGATTTAATTAAAATAAATAATAATGAATAAGTAGTATGGAAGTTAAGTAAATAACACAAAACATAAACTAATGAATAAAATAAGTAAATTGTGTAAAAAAATATTTAAAAAGATATAAATGGTTTTGCAGATATGTTTAAAATAAAAGCATAAGGTAATTAATAATAGTTATACAAATAAAGCTAAAAGTACGAATAATAAAAAAAGTTGCCATTCATGCCAATAACCTTAGTTTTTCCTTCAATGAATGCTTTAGGTTATAGATTCTGCGGCAGCTGCCCTCTTATTTTATAACCATAAATGTTTTTTGCACGCGTGAATTCGAGTTCGTGCAATGTCGTACTATAAGAACTTAGCTGCACTGTCAATACAGGTTCACTTGGTCTCTCTCTCGCTCTTTCTCTTTTCCCCTAGCGCACATTGAAAACGAAAATTTGAGATGTAAGAGTTACTATTTCCTTCTTGTGTATCAGTTTTGGATTATTTTCTTTTCCTTTCAAAGTATATATGTTATATATACTAAAAATTACCCACAACACAATAAAACACTCCCTTCAATGACAGTAGTCATTTTGTTCTTAACAATCTAGCTTTTGTTTTGTGAAGTCCAGTTGGACTACCATTTCCATATTTTAAAGTATATATATATATTCAGGTAACTCACCACAAATGAATGAAGATAGTCGCTCTGAGGCCTTTCGTTTTCACGTCGTCAGAGAGCAAGTGAATACAAGTTGTAGGCAGATTATGAGTTTTGATTTAAAGTTGAATTAAGATTGGCATCATTGACAGTATTTTTCCCTATTACAGTGGAAATAGTCTTGAATTTTTTAACGAGTTACCTGAATATTTATATCATGTGTTATTGTGACAATTTTGTATATATATATATATATAAATCAATTATCAAACCACTATATGAAATGGAAAGAAAAGACTAAGATCTTTCAACTGTAACAAGCGGTCTTCGTCAGAGTCAAAAACCCACTGATCAAACCAATTTCATATTGTGGTTTGATCATTGATTGTTATTTCATGTGTTTATGTGATATCTTGTATATATATATATATATATATATATATATATATATATATATATATGTAAACACTTGAACAGTAAAAAAAAAACAATTCAGACAGGTTAATAGAAGTCCATAAATTAGCTGGAGATTCACACAGGAACAACTTGAACAGAAAAGAAAAGCAAATAGTGATAAGAGCTCTTCCCAAGTCGAATCTACAGTTAGCTACATAACTATTATGTAACTAAAATAATTATTATATAACTGACGTCACAATCACTGAAATCAGCGGGAATTGATTCCAACCAAAAGATTTTAACTCCATCAATGAAATATTTAACAGATTATGGTAGGTTATTTAAATATATTTTTCATTCGGACAAAAAAGAAAACATAGCCAACTTAGCTACCAATAAATATCCACTCCAGAGAGTATAATGAATCAAATGGTAATACAAAAGCTTTTAAAAAAAATATTATGGGTATAATAATGGATTGTATAAAGCATATATACTAAATGTTAATATTTTAGTAATAATTGGATCACAATTTATCCGTTTTGATTTTACTAGTTATTAAAATAGTTGAACATACGACAGTAATAGAGAAGCAGCGACCATTTAGTACCAAACACACTGTACTCAATATATTCACAATGTCAGTCATGAATTAAGTTTGTGTATAAAAACATCGAATCACAAAGAAAGCGTGAAATGATATTCGTCTATTCGACAAAGTTCTGAGTCTGCTTGAATGTCCTTACAGACATTAAAATAATTTAGCTGTTTTAGAATGTTACTTGAAATGTGATGAATCATTTTTGAATAACCCTGTACTGTAGTTGGAGATTGTAGTTGTTACTCTCTGCGAGCACGCTTGGTTCTTGAGTCCTGTTTTTTCGCCACTTGACTCTGCGCCGTCAACTGAAGAGAGATAGCCTGGGTGTTTAGTTTGTCGGCTAGAAGGAGATCCCGGAGCCCTTTCATTTTGGCACTTCTCAAGGCAAGACGAGGCTTGATGCAAGGTGTGGTGCACGAGGTGCTGGCCACAAAAGGTTCTTCTTTACCGTCACCTAACAGGAAGTCTCTGTTCAGAAGTCGTTCAGAACAGGCGGCTGTCAGTGCCGCGATCTTTGGGTCCATTTCAATCGCTTCACTCTTGTCACAGCATTCGTTGTTATTATTGACCAAGCAGATCTCTTGAAAGTCCTCTGGTACGATCTCCACTTGAGCCCTTACCTAAACAAGTGTCCTTAATTGTTCACCCTTATAAAAAACCCTTATTTTATATGAGTAGTTTCTTTGCTTTTTTTTTCAAAGGAATAAAGAAGCAATATTACAAAGCAATATATACACTATAAAGCGTCTTTGATGAAATATTTTCATAAGTTACTATATTAAACTATATTTAATAAGATATTAAATGTTACTGCGAGAACCTACTCTCCATTTTAAGAGTAGTGGTTTTCTTGTTTAGCAATTTTTTTAATTTTAAACAACATAACTTATAACAAAACTTTAAAAGTACTCTTCATAAAGCCAGTAAAATATTTCAAAACATGCTAAATACATAAAACTGGTCAATAATATTTTCAAATGTCATTTGATGTGGAGACCCGAATAATAAGTTCATTAGCTAATAATTGAAAACACGTTGGCTCTTCTGTCTTACATACCTGGGCTTCAAATTTCGATATAGTATTGACAAGAGGTTTAGCCCAGCCTATATGAAGAACAGGCGTCGAGCTTTCTTCCTCCCACTGGCAGATACCATCGTAAAATCTTAACAAGTCGGCAAAACACTCGGGGTCTTTAAGAATGCAATGCGCCGAATGCCCGCTGCCTTCCACTTTCATTATATGCGGTATCAGCTCATTGGCTATCTCCATCATCTCTTTGTAGATTTCTTCGTCATCTCTACTGTAGTTGTACCTCAAAATCAAACTTCCTGATTACTTCACAAGCAAATAAAACGCGACAGCAATCACCATTATGTTACAAAATACAAACAAGCTTCTGAAAGTCATTGAGATTTTAGATCACAAACAAAATTACAAACTACATTTCAGGTTGAAATTTATTTAATCATCTAAATCAAATTCCAAACTTCTCTCTTTGTCAATCAATTACATATTACCACCTGGCCAATAGGAAAACACCAGGTTAGGAATGGAGGCGAGGGATATTTGTAGGGCATGCCAGAACGAGGAAGAGGACGAGACAGTTCCTCACTTTCTTCGTCAATGCCCTGGTTTAGCTCAAAGAAGGAAAGAAGCGTTAGGAGAGTACTTCTTTGACAATTTTGATAACTTAGCATCCACTGGTATCAGGGATCTATCTAGATTTACTGTTCTCTCGAGATGGTTCGAGTGGACCAGGGACGAGGGAGAATAACCCCAATTCTTTTTTTGTGGTGTCACAAAGGGCCAGCTTGCGGCCTGTGTGTTATCTCTCTCGGGACGGTCACTGTATTCTACCCTAACCTAACCTACATATTTCAACAGACAATATTAATTACAAAATCCTAAAAAAGCTATGAAAAGAAACAGGCTATTCATTTCAAGAAAAGCTATGAAAACAACCTTGTTGGCCTAAAATCGAAATATTAAGAAATAAATTAGCAATAATCGACTACAAATCTAAAGAAAGGGTAATAAAAATTGTATGTTAAACCAATTTTCTTTCTGTATACAGAATAAAAATAAACAAACAAGGATAAAACAAATAACAAACAAGCATGATTTAAAAATTACTCCTATAGCAAGACAGCTTCTAACCATGTTGAGGAAACTTAGACCATAAATCCGTTGATTCTACACCAAGTATGTTAGTGTACGGCGCTTCAACCCTTTATAAAGGCTGCAGGACAACAGTTTTACGTCCTGTCATCTCTAATTGGAGGCCAACACAATAATTTCATTCCAATAAAATTATTTTACGCGCCTTGAAAAAATGAAAAAAAAAAGAATGATACATGGAACTCTTAAGAAAGAGGATGGAACAATACATGGAACAATTCATGAATTTGAGATTGTTGGAAGTATCTGCAATAAAAAGTACAAAGCTTGATTTAAAAAATCTCCGCCTAATTTTTTGAAGTGGACCTGTTTAATTTTAACAACTTAGATTTTTCGGCATAATTTACTATAGCTTTAGCCTGTATTTTACATTCTGGAGTGAATTTCAAAAAATTCTTTCTTGTCTCTCCCCTAAGGTCATAAAAGGAATCTTATCAAATTTCATGACTTTGACATCTACAGTTTATTCTCTTTTCATTATACTACTATGGTATTTATTGTATACATAATATTATATGAAATTAGTGTGTTCATTTAAACTGTTTCATGTTTACATCCATGCATATTTTAATACCACTGAGGTTGGTATGATTAATAATAAAAACTGAGGGGGACAGGTTAGCTAAGGGGTTAACGTTCTCGCCTCTGAACTGATAAGTCCGGGGTTCGATACTTACCTGGCCGTCGATTTATTCGAGTGGAAGGTGAATAAATCCGAGCACGTCGTCCCTCACAGAGGACGTTAATCCGTCGGTCCCGAGCCTGTATGTTTTGCCAGGTACTCGTTAAAGATCCCTACTCTAAATACACTTAAGTTAGACGAAATTTAGGACTCCCAATGTAGAGTCAACCTTCACTCTATGGTATCACAAAGGGCCCAATGTGTATTCCCTTGTGGGACTGCTACTACAACCTAAAGGGTTGCCAACTACTGCTACTATTAAAAACAGAATAAACCGTCATACTTCGTATAAGGCTGTTGGGAGTTTTCCGGCTGTTCCTTTAGAAGATGGGTAACACCCAAAACCGATCGGAAAACTCCTACAGCATTATACAAGGTATGGACGGTTTATTCTGTTTTTAATGTTTATTCAGGTTTCCGGATTAATTAAAATAAATGCTACGACAACAATGACGTCTAAAATAGAAAATGATTACAATAAAAAATAAGTGATAAAATTAATTGTACACTTACTGCCTGATGACATCGGCGGCGTTAGCCCACGCTTTGAAAGCCTGCTTATACAGAGAGTGCCTGTAAAAGTAGCCTGCCTGGTATGTGTACGGGTACACGTGCATGTTTTTGTAATATTTTTTCGAAGATGAAATAGCTTCTTGAAGTAATGTAAGGCAGGGTACTCGACCAGCAGTGGGTTTTAGTTCTTCCAGTTCTGCTAAGTTTCCTAGAAAAGTAAACAAAATTTCAAACTTAGTTTGGGTTGGAATATTATCTGAACAGGGTTTCCGTACGAAAAACGAAAAACAAATATAGAAACATTTTTCTACAGTGAAAGTTAACAAGTCAAAGAGAAAATCATAGACATAAACCAATATTACAGAGCAATACATGCAACTTACATCTAATCTAACTAAAGTTTCATATTAATGAAAATTGAATGAACCATTCAAGATAGTGAAATATATTCACATAAGTCAAGAACATTTTGAACAACTTTTAGAAATGATGTGGTAAGGCATTCATAGTTATTTAAGAAACAGGTTTCTCAGTATTTCTTCTGAAGAGAATTTGATCGAAATATGTCACATAAGTACTATAGAGTGTTTTTTTTTTTTTTAGTGCCATAAAGCATACAGCCACACTAATATATTAGTTTATTTGAAAAATAAGTTTATTAATAATTTTTTTATCCTTTCGCTATATACATGATATACTGTATTAATATAACACAAGCAAACTGAATAATGCACTTTTTTACAGAGACCTAAATTATAATGGCTTTAATTTTAGTGTTCTAGAACAGAGTTTACCCAACTGTTCTCGAGCTTAAGATGACAGAAAAATCATTTCATGACAGCTGCAAGTGATTTGCTCAGCACGCAAACTCACCAATGCTGTTTTTTTTTTATAAATATTTTAAAAATAAACTTGAAATCGAAGTTTAATTTTGTCAGTAATATAATGATTTGGATGAGAGCTTACCAATGGCCATAGGGTACCTCTCCAAGTGGCCCATGTCAAAGAGAACCCACAGGAGGTGCTGCTGCAGCCATGTGACCTGTACTGAGTCAGCAGTAATGCTGAGGGAAGGGTTAATAGAGGAAACTAGAGCGGCCACTTCCATGTGCCTGCTGCAGACGACAGGGCAGCCACTGACGTATAACCAGGACCTCGACCGCACGCCTCCATCAATACTTTCTCCACGTTTATCCTCGTTACCTTTACCTAGAAAACGTTTTACGTAATTTTAAACATCATATAAGATGTTTGCTAACAACCATAATATAACATTCGATTTTTTGGAACTAGTAAAACGTCACGCCAATAGTGTCATGACCAAACAAACTGCTGTGAACCACTATGGCGATTTGACCATCTCATGTTGATTTTAGTAACGAAAAAAGTTCTCAGATTATATTAAGTCTTTACTCATTGAAAATAATATAAGGGACTACCAAATTATTATGTCCTTCAAAAGAAACAAATTTTGAGCTCCTCAAAAGGGGTCAGGTTAGCCTACTCACCTCTGGAATGGTACATACGGGGTTCAAAACCCACTCTGGACCTCGATTTATTCACAAGGGCTATAATCTGAGCATGACGTCTCACGGAGAGGGCATAAAGCCGTCCGTCCCGTGCCTGTACGATGTCAACTACTCGTTAAAGATCCCTAAACTTGAGTTAGGCAAAATTTAGGACTCCTAATGTAGAATGTTCACTGTATGGTATCACAAAGGGCCTAGTGTACTGTCTATAAGTGTTCTGTATTGAGCCCGATGCAACCGAACCTAACCTAGAGTACCCCAAGGGAGCTAGAATCTTCATCAAAATATTACAGATTAATTGTTAAACCTAATAAGTATAATAATATTACAATCTATGCTAATATAAGTGATATAAAACATACTGAAACCGGTTATAAGTAATAGTATTATGCCTGATCCCAGGCATAAATTCCAATAAATTATAAATGAGGACATGAATTCCCTCAATATATATTCTAGTAATAAAAAAGTATGATGAACTCATTCAACAAATGGAGATTAGTAATATAATCTCTACATTTTAACAAAAGAGTTCTCTAAATGATAAGAGAGTAGCAGAAAACCTGCAACTTTCAGTACTGAATTTCATATCTACGAACTTTTTAAAAAGCAATTTTAAGCTTCTTAAATCATTAATATTGTCCTCAGCTAGTAACAGTCATAAACAAGAAAATGAGATCTACAACTTAATTCAAATTTATTTAAGTACCTTTACAAAAATATCTGTAGCATTGATAACTTTGAGATCGACACTAGTATATTTAATTTTGGTATAACTAGAAGACTAGATAGGATGTGTAAAATGTTGTGCACACAGTCGCTCTTGCAGCAGACAAGTAGTCAGCGATGCCGGGCCAGCACGATGTCAGGTACTTATTACAGTCCCTTAATAAGTACCTTAACTGCATTACGGTACTTTAATCAGTAAGGAAGTTGATATAGAATGAATAAAGTAATTCACCCTGAACTAAAATGGATGCCAAATAACAAATAAACATACTTCCGACTCTGGAGCAGTATTTAAATCGATATTTGGAAACAAACAAATATTTTCAATTAATTTATAATAATCTCAAAATGCATCCAGTAACTAATTAATTTTTTAATATAAAGGGTCGACAGCTGACAGTCATCACAGGTCTGGGATCAAAGGATACTGCACACTTCATAAGCACTTATTTGACTAGTGGCTATAATACTAGCACCATAAGTAGATTTAGATTTCAATATTGTTCAAAATTTTCCGTTAAAAAAATTGAGCTACTGATAATGAACTTCAACTTCATAGAGTGATTCCTAATTATACAGTTTTCATAAGCCTTAATAATTAATATTAACAGAAGTAACTCATCTTTAAGAAAAACTAATCTTTTAATTATAAATGTCGTAAATTATTAGGGGAAAATATTAATTAATTAAATACCATGCCAAGTAACTTCTGCTGTGGAGTTGCTGTCCTCACCGAAAACGACCCAAGCATGGTCTTCAGAGAGAGCCAAGTGAACGTCGTTGTATCCCAAAACTTGGCAACCAGCAACCACAGCAAACGACACCCCAAAGCAGTCTAGTTTGTTACCTACATACAAATATAACTACAAAAAAAACTGTGTATATATGTATATTCAATTAATAGAACTATAAAGAGAACTTAGCAATTATTCACTGGTTTAATGTTCCTCCATTAATTACTATCCACTTAATAAACTTTTATCGTAAAATTATAACACATTACTTAAGTATCATTGACTTCTTAGTATAATAAATTAGAAACAATTTTCATAAAATGTTAAAGGGAATTATGAAAAAAAGAAGATTGGAAAGATTTTGTAAGTTAAAAAGTTACAACTTAAGCATAGCTTAGGTGTTTTTCAAGTGAAAAAAGCTGAAAGTAGAACATTATTTTTTCCTATTGCTTTCCCGTAAAATCATAGAATGAGATTACGGTTAAGTATACTGTGTTCATTATAGAACTCTCTATAATTGACAATATGTAAAAGAGAACCATACAATTTCAAGAATAAAACATGTTGTAAATGAAAAACTATAATGGCTAAGGGTCATATTTACCTGTTAAGTAGCTATATATACTTTGAATATGAGCTCTATCCTTGTAATACCCTCGAGTTAGAGTATTCCACATAATATCGGAAACTTTTTTCACTAGTTCCCTTGAAGCGAATTTTCCACTATAATGCGTTAGGTCAACTGCACCCTTAATAACGGTATGAAACATAGTATACAAAGCGTTAACAAAACTGTAATTAAGTTGGGGAAGTTTCATCTCTTCAACTAAT
This sequence comes from Hermatobates lingyangjiaoensis, assembly GCA_026182355.1. Lineage (NCBI taxonomy): Eukaryota > Metazoa > Arthropoda > Insecta > Hemiptera > Hermatobatidae > Hermatobates > Hermatobates lingyangjiaoensis. The sequence continues at coordinate 234,123 of JAPFBL010000287.1, read as the reverse complement.
TCACACTCTGACAAAGTAGTTACTGTTTTCCCACAAGTCAGAGAATTTTCTATAGCTCCCGCAATAATTGAAAGAAGTGCTAAATCTGGATTTGATTTCTTTAATTCTTTTCTGAAGATGGCAACAACTGAGGCCATATCTTCAAGTGGAAAATCGTTAGGATCAAGTTGCTGATCACCCGCCATGTCATTGCACAATAGAAAACAATTTAGAAGTATCACATTTTACTTGTTAAATTCAGTTTGAAAAAACTAATTACAGCGCGAACATTGCCATAAGTAAATGATAAAAACTCATCGTAAAAGTATTATTGAATTCTCACATAATATAAACATTAACATTAGCCGAGATGGCAATATTTAAAAGATGAAAGGTAATCATATATAAAAACAATAAATCAACAAATACTAAAGCCAAGGTACTACTGTACCACAAGCGAACTTCAACATAAACACAACAGATTCGTTTTCCAAATATTCAGTTAACGACTGCAATAACCAATACATCTTCAATGTTGAGGTGATTCAGAATAACTTCCCTATAATATTTTAAAAATCATAACCTTTTTCAATATATTTTCAATTATTAAGTTACTTATTCTTCTCTATTATTTTTTGAAATATTTTTTAAGTTTATAAAAATATTTATTCACATTCCTACACATCACAATTCCTACACTGAGTCTAAGAGTTTTGAAGGTTCTGCTTCCACAAATTTTGACTCAGCTGATCTTTACAAAATATTTAATTAATTTTTGGAATTCCTTATAGTTCTCTATGTAACAACATAAATAGTATTTTTCAGAATTGCTATAACTTTTTATTGCGATGCCAGAAACAGAAAACACAATCCAAGAAGACGGCGGTGGAGAACGTTTAAACGGTCAAGTGACTAATGAAACTGTAAGAATGTGCACTTCGTTTCTATTTAATATTTTGGGCATGTATTCTATATAGCTCTAATATGAGGAATTGCTGTATTTGTTAAATAACATAAACCAATTGTTATTAGTTCATACTTTCAAAAGTCCCTTTAACGAAAGCATGATTTATTTAGGTTTTCTTTTAACCTAATTTTGAATGCTTTATTTTTATCTTGCAGCACATTTAATTAAGGTAGAAGAAATAAGTTCTTGTGTTTTTGATCTCTATAATGAGTTATTCCTTAATATGAGAAAGTTAATGTAATCTCTGATACCACTCATTTCTTTCAGGAACAAGCTAACCGACAAGAACCCCAGAGAGGTTCATTCTTCGACTTCGCTAAAGGTCTAATTTTAAGGGCATTATTTATTTTCTTTATTACTTCTTACTTTCGTCGATCCACACCCGTTGATCCCAGAGGAACTCAACCGCATCGTACGGCTGCCAGCAATTCTTTCGAAAATGGAACAGCAATGGTATTCTAAAAAAAGATATATTATATTTCCCCTTTTTTATTGCAAATATAATCAGAATTTTGAAATGAAATAGCCTTACATCACATTTATGACTAATAGAACTAGGATTTTTCAATGTAATTTTACTTCAAAAAGTTTGAAATTGGTAAAACTTTTCAGATAATTGTATGCGGCTTACAATTGTATGCTAATTAGTATGTTTCTGAAGCATACAGAAACGTTTAGTGCTCTTTTCTTATCTTACCTCAAATATGATTAATTTCCTTCACCTTGTCAGAATCTTTCTTTATAACTCCCCTTCCTGTTCTATGTTTATTTTCCTAGAAGGAATTCACTATAAATCGAAGAAACATTTGTTCGTAATCTATCTATTTATTTACTGTGCCTTTAAATCTTATGGAAGTAAATATACAAATTAATTTGAGTTTATACAGTTTTGATCTTAATAATAATTAGTTTTTAGCATAAAATTTCAAATATGCGTCTATAAAAAATTATCAATTTTGTTTCGACAGTACAAATGGTGGGTAACTGTATGAAATAAGATAACGGGATATTTGTTTTAGAAGATTGTTCCAACAGTATGATATTATGAATGTCATTTTTAATTAGGAAAAACATTTATAGACTGCTTGTAATTTGGGGTGATTCAAAATTAATGAAAAATAAATATTTTACATTATAAATCATGATTTAATAAGTTTTGTTAAATATTTTAGTTGACATACCATTCATTTGTATCAATTTATAATTTTTCGTTTTTCTTATAATAAAATATTTAATTTTGTTCTCTTAATCTCAGTATTTGAAATTTATTTTTGAAGGATTATTTTAAAACATTAACGTAAAATATACAATGGGTTTGTTGTTAATTGAAAGAATATTGTAGTAGTTTTCTTCTTTATCTTCATAGTAATTTGTTTGCTGCAAACATTGCTTATCAAAGGATAGGATTAGATAGTACTGATTAGACTCATTCTTATGGTAACAGATGAATTTCCGTTGGAATCAACACTATATTTCATACTTTTGTAATGTCACTCTATGTAAAATCGTTTACGGAAAAGCATAATTAATTATTGTAATATAAAGAATAAATTTTATTATATAAACAAAGGAATTGAAACTATTTTACGAGAAAAAATAAACAGAATTTAAATGTATTAATTTATTGAAGATTTGAAACCCTCAATATAATGTATACTGACATTGGTTGTTTCATTTGAGTAAATTCATTTTCTATTTATAAAATTTTAAATTAAATGTATTTACTGTACTATTAGATTATGTGTCTATTTGATTTTCACTGAGCAGAATATGTGAGAGAAGATGCAGTATTTATATTTGAAATGTGATATTAATCAGTGAAAATTTCGAAACAAATAATATTGTTGTTGATACCACAGGGCTTGTAAGATATTTTCGTTTGGAGTATTTATCTTCAAAGAGATTTCTCGTATTTCTAATGCGATGTTAAATAATAATTCTGTAATGAAATTCTTTATGAACATGTGTTGTTCTTCAGTTTATTTTCTTTACATAAAGGAAGTGTATGAAAGCATCGAATTAAGGTTTTACCAGGAAAAGAAAATAGGGAGAAAATATAGTACTTATGTTCTAAAGTTCATTTAAGATTGAAAGAAGAAAACATTTTTTTTGATATTATTATAATTATAAATAATTAAATGAAACGGTACATCGAATTTTATAATTATACATATATATACAAAATTGTCACAATAACACGTGATATAAATATTCAAGTAACTCACCACAAATGAATGAAGATAGTTGCTCTGAGGCCTTTAAATCAAAATTCATAACCTGCCTACAACTTGTATTCACTTGCTCTCTGACGGCGTGAAAACGAAAGGCCTCAGATCGACTATCTTCATTCATTTGTGGTGAGTTACTTGAATATATATATATATATACTTTTTCGTTGGAAATACGATCCAAAACGGACAAATATAGTTCAATATAGACAAAGAAACATAGAGAAATCAAAAGAACACACTTACAGTCTCTAATTTTCGGTTTGAACCGTCTTCAGGAGAGATAAGAGAGGGAAACCTGTGATTGATTCTTCTTAAAAAATTATTTTGTGTTGTTATTTTTATGACAACGAAGAGATGAAAAGGAAGTTTTATTCGAGTGGTTCAAAATAATTATCACGTTATTCTGTGAGAATCAGGTAGCATAAAAAATAGTGGGAAAAAATGTTTGAATGTTGAAAGCAACACTTACTTGCTCTGTAGTTGAATCTCCTCAGGGTTTTGTTTTTCCAAATGTCGAGTAATATGGGAAGCATGTGCGCTTTAGAAGCGTACGTTTTTCCTCTCCATCCCTTTTATAATTGTTTTGTATTTTTAGGACATCACATATCTGGATAAGTGGACACACGTAGTAGTAGTAGTAGTAGTAGCAGGGTGGGGAGATCAGAAGATCTGGCAAGCAGGCCAGCCAAGTGGGCCCTCTTTGCCTACCCCAGATGACCCAGACCTACTCCTAGGAAAATCTTCCCGATCTTTCTATATAGATCAGGAGATTCTTCCACTCAATTTCCTTTAGCTTATCTATCTTTATAATACTTGTGCCTAAAGTATTTAGTCTAAAAGGGGACACACTTATAAGTAAGCATACAAAATGTTTGTTTACTTACATACACACTTATAAGTAATCACACAAAACAGGTGTTTACTTACATACACATGTAAGTAAACATGTGAGTACAGATGTAAGTAAACACACATTGAAAAACATACATCTTCAATGACTTGTAATAGACATAAATTATTGACTTATAATAGAAAGAGGTTATTAACATAATTTTTTTAATATAACTTGATTGATTGCATAATGTGTTTATTAATTGTGATTTTTCTACATAAATCTATATTTAAAATGCTTTTGTTTTTAGGATTTGTTCGTTTTTATGTCAGAAAAAATGGATTACATAAAAAATGATCCGTCAAATCAATTAATATGGCATAGAGAAGGACTGACGTATGGGGACTGGATAGGCGGAGACAATGGTGATGGTACATTTAGTAAAGAAATCTCGTTCAAACCAAGCCATGTAAGTTAATTGACTGTTACAGATACATATAAACGAAGAATGGATGAAATGTAGTTATAGATTTACATTTCAAAATATTGATAACAAAAAACAAATTTTAAACCATTAATGTTTCTGTCTTTAGGCTTTAAAGAATAACGGTTCCATTTATCTGCATGTGTTCTTGGTAAAGCAAGATGAATCGTTTGATGGAAGAAATGACTTTCCTGGAGTCCACTCGCCGTATGCAACGAAACAGTTAAATAAATATAAGAAACTAAAGTTTACCAAAACACAAAATTTATTAACTGGACAATCTGAACTTTCCCCGGAAGACATTGAAGTAAGTCCAATATTTATTGATTTTATTTATTATGTCATATTCGTTTTCTGTAGAGTTTACTATTGGTGACAGTATTGGTAATTTGTGATAGATACACCTAAACTAGTAACACATATAAATTATAAATTTACATTTCTTTACAAAATTTGTATTTAGGTTTTAAAAAAATGTAGATTTGTTGGTCGATTTTTTTTTCTTCAATATAGATAATGTAACGTTCAAACCACAATAAGATAAAAATAAAATAAATAAAGATAAAAAAAACGATGAACGTACAAACAACAATAAGAAATGAGAAAAAACACTAAGATCTTTCAGCCGTAACAAGCGTCTTCGAAGAATGTTAGGATTTGACTCTGACGAAAGCCGCTTCTTACGGTTGAAAGATGTTAGTGTTTTTTCTCATTTCTTATTGTGGTTTGAACATTGATCGTTTTTCACGTGTTTATTGTGAAATGTTCTCATAATATTGTCTTCTTGTGATTTGCCAATTCCTTGAAAATAATATTGGATTAAGTAGGATACATTGAATAAGTGATATATGAGCCGCTTATTTTGAAAGTGGCCTAATTCCATTTATGTTAAAATCGAGATATTTAAGGGTTTGCGTTTTACAAAATTTAAAAATATTGTCATTTTATTTATCAACTAATTTTTGTTATAAAAATTCTTAGTAATTTTAAATAAATTTTGTACAATTTGCTGCAAAAGGTAAAGATAACGTAAAAATATAATTATTTAAATAGCTAGCTAAATTTTTTTGGAAAATGGAATTAGGCCACTTTCAAAATAAACGGCTCATATTGCAGCTCATCGCTTGTCGCTGACAAGCCAATGGGTATACGTTTTTAATGTATGATTATATTTTTACAGAGAGCAGAGAAAACTAACAGAGCAATATTGTCCCATTGGCATCCCAATATTACCCTAAATATAGTTGTAGACTTCACGAATTGGGTTTCTGGTTCAATCCCATCACCGATTGATCAATGTAAATATTTACTTATTTCTTTTTTATTAGTAAATTCTGAAAAGCTAAACCAGATGAATATAAAAACAGTGGAATTATCTTTTATATGTTTAAACATTAAAAACTTTTCTCCTACTACTTTTCTTAGTAAGTCCCCTTTTGATTGTAGGCTTACCAACTTAATTTCAAAATTGCTATTATGTATTATGTATGTAAATGCAGTTAGCATGATTTGGTTGGACAAAATGCATATTCTCATTCTCAGTTTATATCGTATCTTACCGTCGATATTTCACTTACTTGTCTCTTATACCTTTTGATAAAATTTTCAACTTGTGTCAATTCTAATATTCAAATGTTTTCATGAGCATGTCTCAGTAGAGCCACTGGTATGTATACACATACAACCAGTATGTATATGTACAGATATATAAAACCAGTTGTATATATACATATACAGCATAAACTTTTTTAAATCTTGATGTTCATTATTCAGATTTTTCTAGTGTCTTTGAAGCCAAGTAATAATATATTTTTGAAATATAAATTTTAAAATAAAGAGGAAAGGGATGAATGAGGCAGAAAGAGAAACCTTCAACTACTTCTAACCCTTGAACTCTCTCTCCTTATCAGTATAACCTTCCTTCTGATAACAGTTGGTACATAGGTTATATAAAATCCCACTCTCTTTATACTTTTTTCTCTCCTCTCTGCATCTTTCCCGTTAGCACTATCTCTCTCTCTGTCTCTCCGACCCCCCCCCCCTCCTATTCCTGCCTCGTGCCCTCTCTCGTTCTCCTTCTCGGTTCCTATTAATACCATCTTGCCTCTCTCTATCTTTCTATCATTCCTTCTCCCATCTCCATCTGTCTGGTTCCCCTCTCCTTCCTCCTTTTTACTTCTTCTCTCCCTTGCACTCGTACAATTCAATCCCTCGTACATCTATCTTTGACTTTCCCATCCATTGTTTACATATCCTTCCTTTTTTACCTCTCTCTCTCTCTCTCTCTCTCTCTCTCTCTCTCTCATCTATCTATCTATCTGAAGGAGGAGCCTTCTCCTCCTCCATCCCTCTATCATTTTTGTTTTACTAAAACTGGTTTGAAGGTTATCTTCCTCATAAAAGCGTACAGCTTCTAAATAATGTAGTTTCGTGATTTTATGTGTAGAGAAGGGGAAATAGAGTTGCAGGATACACTTCTCAAAAATGTTTGCATCCGAGCTGGAATTTTGTGCACTGGCTCTGAAATATTTCTGCTATTTTCTGTTCTTTTTTTTTGTTTTATTATTAAAGAAGCTTTGAATGACCTTCTTATGCAGTAGTTCAACTCATGACATGGAACTTTTATTGGTTCTTTATAATTTTGTATATAGTTAATAATATGTAATTATAATTGTATTCTATTTTTTTCCTTTAGTTGTTCATTTTAATGAAGAAAAAAATCAGTATAATCCCATTCTCTACGTAAATGACTTTTGGAATCTACAAAGGGATTATGAGCCAATAAATGACACTGTCGAGTAAGTATACATTTGTTATAAAATTCTAATTAACTGATATTCTTAAACTTAAATATTATTGTGTTATGTGTCAAACAGTGAATGTGTCTCACAAAAATATTCTTATACTCGTAGTAATAGAATTCACCTAATCAGAGAGTAATTTTTCTGTACCACTTTTGCAATTGTGTAGATTGGTTCCCTTCATACTTCACAAATTCAGAAAAGTAATTATTCCTACCTTTTACCCATTACTAACATTTCATAAAACATATAGAGGAAATAAGCTTTTTTTTTCTTAGATGTAATAGTGTAGTATTTAAATTAATCACTATAAAGATAATCTTGGAACCTTTTCTACTAAAATGTACATTTTGTACAATCGCTCCTGTTTTGTTTCAGCGTCCTCAAACTCAGACTAACATTCCAGCCATTGACCCTCTTTAAATGGCAAATGTATGCTGTACTATCTCTACGATCTACCTTCACTCCTTCTTTATTTCAAGAAGCCTCGTCAGAGCAGGACGATGATCAAGATTTCATGAAGGAAACCCTCTTAGAAACTTCCCCTTATCTCTTAGCAGCGACAATTGTAGTTACCTTGCTGCATAGCGTTTTCGAACTTCTCGCTTTTAAAAATGGTAAATCAAATTAGGTCATATTTATTTACTGGAGTAACTGTTATGTAGATTTTCACAACCTATTTGAGTGATTTACAAATTTATATATATATATCTATATATTGGCGGAAGATCTTCTCTCAAGCATATTTTATTGAAAATAGCCAGGGGGTTAGAATCTGTATATATATACGACAAGAAGGTTGTATATATATATATATATTTGTAAATTTTGGTAGCAGTCCTTCTTGGACACAGACGTTATTGAAAATGACACCAAACTGATATCTGTTTCCTAACAAGTTTCTCAATTTTTCTAAATAACACTTTCGTTATTTCGTCTACACAATAAAATAGAGATAGTACATCTATTCACGTCCTGATGATGAATGTTGATCATTCGAAATATGTCGACTATAGGAGATGTACTTTATTGTGAAGACGAAATAAGGAGAGTGTTATTTAGAAAAATGGAGAAACTTGTTTAGAAACAGGTATCAGCCAAGTTTGGTGTCATTTTCAATATTTATATAGGTCTTTTATTAATAGGGTTTCGGTCAATTTGTTAGGTTCAAAAATTAAACTGTTTTACCAACGTTTCCATTTTATTTTAAAACCCTTTTCGTAGGCAGAAATAAGAATTGTTGAATAAAAACAAATTAAATTTACATTAATTGAACGAATAATGAGTGGTCAAAGACTTCGAATAGACTAATTAGATAACAATTTTAACTATTTTAAAATAAAACCGAAAATCGGCAACGAGAGTTTGATTTTTGAACCTAGAAAATTGATCGAATCCCGATAACATAATACACCTATTCTATCAATCAGTTGATACATTATTGAATTTTATATACATGTATAAAAAACCATTTGAGTATGGTGTCTATAGATATAAGAATGAGGTGTCAGTCTGTTTGACCACTCACATAATAGAATTGTCCAAATTACATCCAAAACATCCACGTGAAGGAGAAGGGCCTCATTTTCATGGAAACTTTTCTAGTCAAGTTTTTATATAAAAAAATCCTAAAAAATTATTTCATTTATAATTTAGTTAATTTGTGATATATAAGGTCGTGTTTGGGGCAATTCTTCAACCACTCTAAAGTTTCTGAATGCCTTTGTATAAGCTGCAAATGAACCTCTTGGTTCATTTATCTTCCAACTCGACGGGCTTTATATGGAATAGTTTTCATATGTCTCTGTCTAAATTAGTAAAATGTTATAAAAAGTAAAATTTAAATAATTGACATCAGTCTAAATTGAGTTCGAAATATTTTACAAAACGTATGACTTCTGAAAAAAATCTGTTAACTCAATATTGATTAATAATTTTATAGTATACAACTTTTATTAAAAAAAAAAATTGTTCTCGGAAGTTTGGAAAGATGTCGTTTTATCTTCTGTGTAAGCGGAGTTTAAAAGTTTAATTTAAACCAGTAGTTCTCAATGTGTGTTTTGCGGAACTTCAGGGTTCAACCAAAAAATTCAGATACATATAAAAACTATTTGTTCTTATTTTTTTTTAAACCCTAGTGTTATATTGCTATATTTTATTTCTTTACGTTGTTAACAGTGAGTGATATCTAGCTGCTAGGAGGTGTTTGATGAGATATGGTGATTAATTAGAATGTATGTCGCTGGGATATAAAATGCAGAATTTGAACTTAGTAATTTTGCTAGATTTTATTGTGTGAGAGATGAAAACCCTTGTACACGTTAGTCAACCTCAGACTCTAGAGTGTTATTATGTATTGGTTAAACATCCTCACTGTTAAAACTCTTAAATAAAACAATATATGACTCCCAAGGTAGAGTCAACTTGATTGTGTTGGTATTCCCTAATGGCCTATGTTTGTTTTTCTTTGGAAGCATTATCTATTAAGATGATAAATTTTAATAATTTATAATATCATAAAATATAATATTCCTATACTGATGGATTTTCTATTTACAGATATTCAGTTTTGGAAAGAGAGAAAGTCATTGGAAGGACTTTCTGTTAGATTGGTTTTCTTCAACGTCTTTCAATCGTTGATTGTACTCCTTTTTGTATTTGATAATGATACAAACACTGTTGTGAGGTTGTCATGTTTCTTTGGACTAGCCATCGACATCTGGAAAATTAACAAGGTTATTTTACTTTAATTATTATTATTATTGTTTGCATTAAAGGCTCAGTAGAAGTCTACCTGTTATAATATTGGTTGTGGTCCTTGAATGTTTTTGTAGAAAATAGATAATTTTGTCCACTGTTCCTTGGAAAGGATGTAAAGTATCCGTCCCGAACTTGGAAGATGTCTTTTTGTGTATTATATGTATATAAAAAACAGTTCAAAATTGAAGATAAGTAGCACACAAAGTAAAGAAACATACTTACAAACTCACATTTTCGGGCAATCCGTCTTCAGCAGAAAAGAGAAAGAAAGACCAAGCACGTTGTAGACGCAACGGCTAGTAACCCAGGGTTACCCAACTGTTGAGTTATTAGCCGTTGCGTCTACAACGTGCTTGATCTCCCTTTCTCTTTTCTCCTGAAGATGGATTTCCCGAAAATTTGAGTTTGTAAGTGTGTTTCTTTACTTTGTGTGCTACCTATCTTCAATTTTCAACTGTTATTGTGTCTTCTCTCTCTCTCTCTCTCTCTCTCTCTCTCTCTCTCTATATATATATATATATATATATATATATATATTCTATATATATATATATATATATATATATATTCTTCTCCTGAGGACGACCGCCATTACGGTCGAAATATTGAAAAGTGAGTCTTTGTTGTGTTTCTGTTTATGTGTCACTGCTTATTTTAATTGTTATATATATATATATATATATATATATATTATATATATATATATATATATAATATGATATAATTTTGGGTCAAGAAAACAAATCATGATATATATATATATATATATATATATATATATATATATATTTTGTAACGGAACAGTTCACTTTAAGGATATTTTAAAGAAATGTAAAACTCAGTATTTTATCATTGTAGAGTAAATACCACATAATAACAGATTGCACTACGTTAGAATCAGTATTTTATTTTATTTTTTCATTGAGGGTGATTATAGTACTGCGTCCTAAGAACTATTGTACTTCCCCCTTCAGTACCACAGTTAGCTTCAACTCTTCCAAGAAGCTCAGCACTTTTGCTGGGTCCAACGATAAAAGTTCTTCTATAGTTTTGTTGAGTGTCCCGAAGCACCTGCCTCTGTGTAGCAAAGTGGCTTGACAGTCAGCCAACAGGTTCAACAGTGTCTCTTCCTCTTCCTTGCAAAATCTGCACAAACCATCATTGATAATCCCCATTTTTCGCAGTTGCCATTAAGTTTGCAGTGACCCGTTAGAAATCCGGTTAAAATCCTTAGATTATTCCTGTTCCTTTCTATACAATACAAAATTTGCCTATTCGCAAACTTATTGAGACGTAGGGTAAAAAGCTAATGAAATGGTCTCCACATATAAAAATTGAATAGTATGAACAACACGTTTCACTACGTTAGAATTATTGAGAAGTATCTTTGATTGTCTGTGTCCTTGAAGATAATCCCAGTATTGCTTCCTGTTTTCCCTATCTTCTTTCTTGTATAGTGTGTTGTCCTATACTAAACTGTCAGTAACTTATTAATTCTTTATTTCCAGGTTGTAGACATCAGTTTAGACAGAGAAAACAAGCTATTTAACATATTTCCACGTGTCAAGTTTGCAGACAAAGGTTCCTATGTAGAATCAAGTACAAAGGAATATGATGAGCTGGCCTTTAAGTATCTGTCTTGGGTCCTTTTTCCCCTCTTGTTCTTGTATGTTATTTATTCACTAGTCTATCAAGAACACAAAGGATGGTATTCTTGGTTGCTGAATATGATATTTGGGTTCCTTTTGACGTTTGGTAAGTAGTGCTCTTCAAATGTATACTTCTTATTGTTCGTACTGTATGTTGGCAACAAGCCTGCTCTTAGGCATGTGTTAATAAATAATATAGCAGTATCTGCATTTGCGGCTTTTTTGCTGGTTTCTTCAATCCTTCTTGCAATCTTTCTCTCTTCTGTCTGGAGTCGCCATAAAAGCTGTCCAGTGGACATTGTGATGTGGGAGTTGATGAACGAGCTTTCGGCCAAACACTGGTCATCCTCAGGCTTTGTTCTTCTATTGTGCTGTTGTAAAGCTCGTGCATCAATCCCCATACCCCAAAGTCTAATGGACAGCTTTTATGGCTATTCCAGTCAGAAGAGAAGAAGACTGAAGAAACCAGGAAAAAGGTTGTGAATGCAGATGCTGCTATATCATTTAATAACATATGCCTAATTGTTAGTCCATATTGTTTTTTAAAACTAAATTTTCGCTCTCCTTCTCTCTCACTCCATCTCCATCTAAAAAAGCGGTTCAATTCAGATATAAACTGGAGAGTAAAATCACTTATGACGATTCAAACTAAAATTAAGGATTGTAAGTGAGTCTTTCACATTGTATTTGAATGTCCAATTTATTTCTGAAATGTTTGTGTATATATCACATTATCAAAATAGAAGATCTCTCTCAAGGACTAACTGTTACAATTGTAGCAGCTTTTGCATTAACAACAATTTTTTAGTTTCTTATTTGTAGTATACTATTTTTCTTTTTTCTTACTGAAGGGAGCCATAATTACTGTCTTAAGTGTTCTAAGATGTATTCAATAAACTTTCGACTGATATGAATCATACTCAAGTGGGACTAGGATGACTTACCTTACTCCGGCACTTATGTAATACATTGTGTCACTTAATCTCAACTAATTATATCAGTAAATAATTAAATTAGAGAATATACCGTTAACTGCTTAACACTAGTTCCACAACTCAAAATCTAAATAAATAATGATCGTATTGGAATTGCTACTTTAGTAAAAGCTTATCCTGCTCAAACCGAGGCTTCAGGGTCAGCCAAAACTAGTGAATTATCTGTTGCTAGTTAAATTGACAAAGTATTCTTATTAATAAATTAATGTGTATTAATAATTTATGACTTACAAAAGTATTACACACCTTTAGGTACATCTTTGTAAATCACTAAAAGATACAAAGTCATTTCAAGCAAATTAACACAAATATAAAACATACGTAATTGTTATTGGTTGCAAACTGATTATTTGTGGACAAAATTTGTGGAAAAAACAGTGTTTTCTAATCGTAATAACGTGGGTAATATGTTAATAAAAAACTCTCCAAGCGAATTGGAGTCCGCTGGTATTTATAAAATTCTGTGCAAAAATTGCCATAAAATTTATATTGGTCAAACTGGTAAATCATTAAAAACACGTGTAAAACAACACCAATATAACGTAAGTAGACAGGAAAACAGTAGTGCCTTATTCTTGCATATAAAAAATGAAAATCATCATATTGATTGGACAGGAGCTAAATTTATTACCTATGAAAAATCAATGTTGTTAAGAAATATTATTGAATCGTCTCTAATTAAATTTAATAGATCTAATATTATAAACATTAGTAACGGTCTCTTCATACTTGATACTTTCGTCACGAGGGCAATAGCCTCTTCAAAGAGGGTTGACAGCTAGCGGATAGTTTTTTACTTTTTCTTACTGTACTCCTTTGTTTTCCCAAACATCCCTTTCTGGACATTAGTCCTTTCCTGTGCTTTCACCCTTTTAAAATACCACTCTTCCCTCCCACTCTTCTCAACTCCTCACCAGATGTTTTCTGCATCTAGTGTTCAGTTGGGTTTTTGACTCTGACGAAGACCGCTTGTTACGGTTGAAAGATCTTAGTCTTGTTTTCCCATTTCTTATTGTGGTTTGATCATTGATATATATATATATATATATATATATAAAGATTTCACATAAACACGTGAAATGACAATGAATGATCAAACCACAATAAGAAAATGGGAAAGCAAGACTAAGATCTTTCAACAGTAACAAGCGGTCTTCGTCAGAGTCAAAAACCCAACTGAAACACTAGATGCAGAGAATATCTGGTGAGGGGTTGAGAAGAGTGGGAGGGAAGAGTGGTATTTTAAAAGGGTGAAAGCTCAGGAAAGGACTAAATGTCCAGAGAGGGATGTTTGGGGAAACAAAGGATTACAGGAAGAAAGAGTAAAAAACTATCCGCTAGCTGTCAACCCTCTTTGAAGAGGCTATTGCCCTCGTAACAAAAGTATCCAGTTTGAAGAGACCGTTACTAATGTTTATAATATTTGATTTATTAAATTTAATTAGAGACGATTCAATAATATTTCTTAACAACATTGATTTTTCATAGGTAATAAATATATCATTAGCTTTATATTGGTCAAACTGGTAAATCATTAAAGACACGTGTAAAACAACACCAATACAACGTAAGTAGACAGGAAAAAAGTAGTGCCTTATTCTTGCATATAAAAAATGAAAATCATCATATTGATTTGACAGGAGCTAAATTTATTACCTATGAAAAATAATGTTGTTACGAAATATTATTGAATCGTCTCTAATTAAATTTAATAAATCAAATATTATAAACATTAGTAACGTTCTCTTCAAACTGGATACTTTCGTTACGAGGGCAATAGCCTCTTCAAAGAGGGTTGACAGCTAGCGGATAGTTTTTTACTCTTTCTTACTGTACTCCTTTGTTTCCCCAAACATCCCTCTCTGGACAAAGAAAACCAAAGATTTTTCAAAACAAAAATATGTAATTCAAATCATAAAAAAGAATTGTTAAATTAAATCAACTGGCTAAACAAAGAAATATTATAAATTTTCAACCCTAGCAAAAAACTAATTTTGAAAAATTTTAAAATTGAATTTATTTTTATTTTGCAAATATTACAGTTGAAAATCCATTGAACAGTATTACAGACATAAAACATAAAAACAACTACGACCCTCAAAATTTATTTTGGTATTAAAATTCAGTTTTTTTGTTATCTTTTTATTATTTTAAATTTTTTTTTTACCCACTCAAAATGCCGCCCCCTGGCACGTGTCGCCTGGGGCAGACCGCCTCCCCCCTCTCCCCCCTTCGTCCTTTACACCACTGTGCTCCATGATTGATAGTTTACTTAGTAAGTATTTAATTGATACCTTTTTGACTATCTGACACTTCATTGTTAACTAATAAAAAAAAATCATTCTTCCTACCCACCCTCAGTTGTCTAATATTATAGATATATACTGACATTGTCTTTTTTACTTGCATTAGATTAGTATTCTTAACAGTGATGATTCTGTTCAAGGATTCATCACCATGACTCCACAGTTATTTATTAACTACAAACTCAAGTCAGTGGCTCACCTGCCTTGGCGAATGATGACCTACAAGTGTCTCAACACTTTCATCGATGACGTCTTTGCATTCGTCATCAAAATGCCCACAATGTACAGGCTTGGCTGTTTCAGAGATGGTTTGTATTCCTTTTCATGGTTTATTTGAGTGTTTGTAATGTATACAATATATTATATATATATATATATATATATATATGATGTAATTTTCTTGAGGTTTGAGGTCCAATGATAAAAACTAGTCCATTTGCCGACGTTTCGACAAATTCGATTTTTATCATTGGACCTCAAACCTCAAGAAAATTACATCATATAAATATTGGGTCAAGAAAACAAATCATTATATATATATATATATATATATATATATATATATATATATATATATATATAGAGTATCTTATATATATACTATATAATATATAGTATAGACTATCTATATACTATATCTATATATAGATATATAGTATATAGATAATATATATATATATATATAACAAGATTTCACATAAACACGTGAAATAACAATCAATGATCAAACCACAATAAGAAATGGGAAAACAAGACTAATATCTTTCAACTGAGTTGGGTTTTTGACTCTAACGAAGACCGCTTGTTACGGTTGAAAGATCTTAGTCTTGTTTTCCCATTTCTTATTGTGGTTTGATCATTTATATATATATATATATATATAGTATATATTATAGACTGCTGTAGTTCTCTGACCGGTTTCGAGCGTCACCCATCTTCAACAAAAATAGATCTGCGTTTCATATTGTCTATTAAAATTCTAAATATATTTTATTTATATTTTAAGTAAATGTTTTTTTCTAGTAGAGAATTTAAAAGGATATTGAAGGGATATATGAATAATAGGACAAAACCTGTGGAGGACATCGAAAGAATGCCCTATCGAGTATTCTATAAAAATGAGTACTCGGAGCATTAAAACATGTGAAAGAGTGATTAAGGAAATAATTAAAAATGACGTGAAATACAAAATACAGTCATTTCTTACAAAGAATCAGACTACGGAACAAATACTTACAAGAAGTAATAACCAGCTATAAAGAGAGTATATACTTAAAAAATCAAACGTAATATTTTTTCTTCTTCAGAGTAGAACCCCTACTTGCAGGGAGTTTATTGTAATATTTTCACATGCTCCATTTGTTATAATATTGTTACACTATGTTATATGAAACCTATGTTATTTATGAATTTGTAAAAACTATGAAATAAATTTGTTATCAGTTCAATTTTGCTTGGTGGCTAGTAAAATTGGCTATGTAATATAAGCCAGTCAAACGTAATATATGACTACAAATTTATAAATTGGGACTACTTAACCCAAAATAATTAATATACTGGAATCACTGCAATATCCTTGTCTAGGAGACTTAAGCATTTAGCTGCCGGAGCAGTAAAGGACCACATGAAAGAGTTACAAAACATGAAACTGACAAGGGATATTCTGGTAAATGATGTAAAAGTCATAAGAAAAGAGACTAACAGACGTCCGTAGCAGTACTGATAATGAAATAGAGCCAGTCTTAAAAGTACAACAGGGAAGCAACCTTTAAGTTCTTCAACTAGTTCACATCAACAGAGTCACCTTTCACTATGAATTGACCGGAACATTTCATTTTGCTTTGCTGGTAACCGATAAGTTAATGTTTTTCTAAACACATTGAACTATTTAAAAATATAGAAGGAAGTTGAACTATCACACTAATTCTGAAGATGATTTATGATGAATCGAAACACCTAATGGTTTTAGTAATTAAGGCTGTTATTAGGGCAATGAATCTCCTAATTGTTGCACATCAATTAAAATATCGAAGAAGCAAATCATTTAGAAGATATGGAAGCGTAAAAGTTAAATTGATAAACTCAAAATATGGTGTTTTGTTCAACAAAATATATACGAGTATGCTTAAACGTTGTGTAATTAGGGAGCAGATTTTCGTTGATACAAATTTCATTTAACACTTTTTGAACCCTTGTTTTAGTCTCTTTTCGTATTAAATTTCTAATTTTCTAATCAGTGTTTTGAAGTTTTCCAGGATATGGAATAACAATTGTCCAAATGTTTTATCTTATAAACTCATTGTTTACAATATTCACTCTTTAACTTCAGGGTATTTTTAATTTAACTTACTAATGCTAGAAATTTATATAGATTTATAATAAATCTATCTAATCTATAGATAGATGTTTAAATTTCATGATTAGTAAGTAAAATTAAAAATACCCTTAAGATGGTCTACGGTGAGTGAAACTTTGGTGAATTGTTAAAAAGTGAATATTGTTAACAATGAGTTTTCAAGATAAAGCATTTGGACAATTGTTATTTCATATCCCGAAAAACTTAAAAAAACACTGATTAGAAAATTAGAAAAGTTAATGGAATGAGAAAAGAGACTAAAACAAGGGTTCATCAAAAAGTGTTTAATGAAACTTAAACATTGAAAAACAATCCGAAACCAGATACCGAAATCACATCAGTACGTTATACTTCTTCTATTGTAGATTCCAGAAAAAAGGAATATTTATTAAGAGAAAACACGAGTACATACTGGAGTTTAACTAAAAGAAAAGAAAGCTAGCAAATGTTAAACTAAAAGATTTTATAAGATAGGATTACCTGTTGATACTGGCTAAACATAAAGTGAAATAACGCAAGCAGTTAAAATTATATAGAAACTAAAATAAACTGAGATATTTAAGACGAAAAAAAATTCATAATACGAGTGTGACTTCACGTATATGAACCCTCTCTGATCACCGATCAACCCGCAATAATTTATTTTACCATACCACTATTCCATATTGTCAAAATTAACTTTTCTTTCTAAAATGTTTCAATATATGTTTCAGATGTTGTGTTCTTCATAATGCTTTATCAACGTTGGATATATAAAACAGATCCAACCAGAGTAAATGAATTTGGATTCTCAGGGGAAATGGAGAAAAATCAAAACAACGATTCAAATTCAGTAGGAAATGAAGTCCAAAAAAGTATAGAAGATAAAAAAACTGATTAATAGTGTTTACAAATTAATAGATATCTTTTGTAAATAACATCGTTACGATTAATAAAGTGTCTATAAAACCCAGTTCTGTATAGCTAATTGATGGTAAGTTAATATTAAATTATTTTTACAGATTTAAAAGATAATTTTTTTTGCAAAATTATGAAGTTTTTATTATATATACATAAATCTGTATTATTTTAATTTTTAAAATCGTTAAATTAAATTTGTGTATAGGACATTTGTTTTTTTTATTTTTTATTACCAGTTCCTTTATTTTCAAAATACCTTCACCCATTACCCTTCAATTTTGTGATGTAATGTTATTTTTAATCCAGTAAAAATCTGGATATGTCTAATGGACATGAGTGTGCTTTATTTCATCTCAGTGTTGATAGACGAAGTATTTTATTCCTTCCTACATTCCGTTTATAAATTATATTTGACCAAAAAGAAAGCTTTTCTAGTTAATTTATTACTTAATTAAACTTTATGTAATACCGTGTGATTTACAGTTATATAAGTCTCTTATAAGTATAAATTACATAAATGTAAAGTATATAATTTATATGACACTGTAATAAAACTGTTGTTATCAATTTATTGTTATTTTTTTCTATGTTGATTTGAATAAATTTATGGAAGGAATTGTTTTTATATTTAACCTCCAA
The DNA here is from genome assembly GCA_026182355.1 of Hermatobates lingyangjiaoensis. NCBI lineage: Eukaryota > Metazoa > Arthropoda > Insecta > Hemiptera > Hermatobatidae > Hermatobates > Hermatobates lingyangjiaoensis. The sequence continues at coordinate 215,224 of JAPFBL010000287.1, read as the reverse complement.
ACTACTCAAACCTTGTCTTGAGAATTGGTTATTATATTTTATGATTATTGTAAATCGTATAGATTCCAAAAGATAAAGGCTATAAAATATCTAAGTGACTAGTATGGGATATATTGTATTCCCTGTTTACACTGAGGTCTGTCTATGTATCCCAATGGATATTTATACATATTTTTAACTTTGTTTGAAGGGACCTTGAGATCGTTGAACTTTTGGCCCCTAAACTGTCCATGTTTTATATATTTGTTTAAGACCCTTACTTTAATAAATTGGCTCACAGAAAATGTTAGTCTTCGATGTAGAATTAACCTTGTTGTATGTTAAAGTTGCAGGTGGATATTTTCCTTTTTTTTTTGTGTGTGATTTGAGGGTTCGTAACTTCAACATGAAGGTGACAGCACTTTCATGCTGTCAACTTTCATGTTGTTAACTAACAAAAGTTGGTTTAAGTGTTGCCCATGCTTTAAAAGTACGTCAGAATATTTCAGACAGTTTGGATTTTAGCTAAAGTGTGACCAACGTTTGAGTGAGATGATTTGAGTGTGTCATTAAAAATTTGTTTTTAAAAAGCAATATGGGACGCAAGTTTAATCGAATTGTTAGTACTCTGATTCTGGATTAGATTCTAATTCTGGTTAGAACTCTGGATTCGATTTTACTGCGGTAAAATTTTCTGGCTTGCTTTATAGCACTCCATTGCTTGTAAGCATACCCAACTCCTTTGTCACCTTATCTTTTAACTCTGCTATCTTTTAGAGCATACTGAACTCCTTTGTCAACATATCTTATAACTCCTCCCCACTCTATCTCACATGACCTAATAAATTCCTTCAATAAACTTTCGTCGGTTGCGATCCTCCACTCCTTCCATTGTGTCTGTCATTCTTTTTTTCATTTTATTTGTATATAATTCCAGTTTATTTTTATTAACTTTTAATTTATAATTTTTATTGTAGATATTGACCTGAAGATGAACACGAAGTGTTCGAAACACGCAGTTTGAATTAAAAAACTCCTTTTGTTTGGAGGCTTTGCATTATCCATTTACTCCAGTATGACACATGAGAAAACTGATTGGGAGCTGTATATTTTGTTTACAAACAGTGAGCTTTTAAGGTGTTCAAATGAACATTTTCAATAGACCGCTGTATACATTTAATATTTAGAGTTTTAACACTGATTTATTACTAGATGAAACATCGATACTCCATTATACCGCAGAAACAAAAGCAAAGCAGTGGTGGAACAACTTTCCAAAAAAGACTAGTTTCTTTTACTGGGAATCTTTATGGAGTTGTCTTAAGATATTATATTAAAAAAAAAAGAGCATTACAGGTGCATGCTATGCATTATTACTTTATTCGTTCAAGGTAGAAATTTGGGAAACTGTTATATTTGCATAAAATATTTTGTTTCGCTAATCCAATCCACCTTCTGGCATTTGAAATATTTTTAGATAAATCAGAAGTTTTCCTTTCTAATCATCAATTTTTTCATCCCTCTTGCGCCTGCTATATTGACGGTGTTTTCCTCACAACTCCATGTTGATGAAGACTTGGACTGTATTATCCTTTCTCTCACCACTTCTATTCTCGATATTTCTTGCACATGTTCTTTCGTCGATTTGAATGATATCATTGGCTTCTTTTACACTTTCATCTATATGAAGCCTACTAATTCATTACTTGTGCAATCTGTTACAGTGTGGTATATACTCATATTGGGGAATTTCAAAAATTACATCTCCACAGACAAAAAAAAAGTTTAATTAGTAAACTAATAGCGCGTTTCGAACGCTAATTGTTCTTTTTCAGGTTTTCATCTGCACTCTTGAAATGTTGATCAACGGGAGTGATCTAGTACTCTCATAGATCATCCAGTACATATCAAGAGTGTAGATGAAAACCTAAAAAGAACACTACTGTGTTCGAAACACATTGTTAGTTTACTAATTAAACTTTTTTTTTTATGTGGAGACGTAATTTTGAAATTTCCCATTATAAGCCTACTATTGCTGAACAGAAGCTTTGTTACACTAGTCTCTAACCTGCTCATTTTAAGATGGCTATTCGAGGTACCTGTGTATTCATTTACATCAAATTTGCTACTCTTTAAAGATTAAAAGCTAACCCACTAACATTTTAAAAGAAAAGTTCTGATCCTCCTTGTCCAATCAATATCCTGCTTTACAATTTTAGGATAGTTCACCGATTTGTACCTAGGAAAGGTCACAATGGTATTTCTATTGGTTTTATTTCAATAATTGAATTTGTACAAGTAACAAGATGTAACACTAAAAAACAGTGTGATACTATTGTTATTTGTACTTAAACTTTAGAAGATGTATCGTGACATGTTGAATTTATTAAATGTACTCGTAAATCAGAAACCGAAGATTTTTCGCATCTACTCATATTCAAAATAATCCCTAACTTAATGAAAGTGTAGGAATAGTCAAAAGTGAACTACCACAATCCAATCTGCAACAAGAGTGGAAGAAGGGTCAATATTAAAATATACCTTTGACAGTAAGGGCTGACGTTTTTGACCTGCTAGGTAAACCGTTTTCAACTAATCTAAATATTAAAGTCATGTGGAAGTGTTGTACTGAAGAGAACGTCAAACAACCATAATACTTGGGAACTAGGTGAAGGGACCACCAACAGAGAAATAAAAGATTAATGGCGATAGAGAAAAAATGCTATAGTGGAAGCCAACAGACTGTCTCTACAACACGAATGTCTACTTCGAAGTGTTATTAATGAGTTTTTTCTCATACCTTTACGTCTTTTTCAACCTCTTATATCTTAAGTAAGCCACTTAAAGGAAGAATATACTCTAAATCTTTTATAGAAACCACTTATACAAATAGTAAAAATCTGGAGTGGCCTACACTCTACTTTACTATAAGTAACTCAATGTCAAATTTCTTGAGTATATAAAACATAACGTATCATTTAAGCATAACATAAATATCTAAATGGGATATAACTATTAGCATTGCATTCGTGAGTTAGTACAGAGAGTGATTGAAGGACATATCAATTTATAAGCTTATTTTTGTACATCACAAATAATTTATTATTTGCAAATAATTTCATTAGTATAACTACAGCAGTAATAACATTTTTGAAAAACCAATTTGAACATTTCTTGAAACGAAATATTATCCTACAAGAGAACATGGCTATTGTTCAAATAGCCAGTAGATTTCTTACATCGTTTACTTGACATCCTCGTACATTGAATATTAATGTAAAATTTTCACATTTGAAACAGTAAAATACCCTTTTTTTCTCTGAAAAACATCTTAAACAGCGAAGAAAATGTTGTTTTAAGGTGATTTGTTAATTAAAGATGTACGATAATTACAGTTATTAATCTCTAAACAAAAGATTTATATTTTGAATTATCTTTTACATTTTTGGTTTTTAACAGAATTATTATACTGGGAATTTTATGGCTTTTTAGTATTTAATAAGATCATTTTCCTTCCCCTTTGTCAAATAACATATATACGAATTTTTTTTTAAATAGTGTTATCATTTACCTCCACAATATTATTCCTCTTACATCTCTTATAAGTCAATAATATATTTTCATTTTTCCATTAGAAACATCAATTTTATCTCAGTGGATTCGCTCAAAAAATTTCTAAGTCAATGTAAACAATGTAAAAAAAATACAAAAAATTCGACAAGTATAGCAGGTGATCTCTTAGTCTAGGATAAACAAAGAGTTTTTATATCGTTATTACTCTTTCCCGTAATTGAAACTTCATGATTTTTTTTTTATGAATTGCTAATTTTTTGTTCCATTTTTGGTCAAATTTTCATTATTTTTTAACGAGCCGTTTAGCGTCAAAAAAACATTTTCTGAAAACACAAATCGTACTGTAACGCCCCTTTAGCGAATGTAATTTTGGAAAAAAATATCTCAACTCATTCTCCACATAATGTTTTATTTTTAGGCATACTTTCATTTTGATCCATCAAACAGTATGGCTTGTATCGCTCTCACAAGGTTTGAGATTGCATTATAAGTCAAAATTTTTACATTTTATTGAAAAAAAAATATTTCCCGTTGTTTTAAAATTCTGAATATATTTTTCGTTTGTTCCATTTGTAATCTCAAAGATAATGTCAAAATTTCAAAACTCTAGGGTTATTAGTTTAGGAGAAATAAATGTTTAAAAAAAAACGGTTTTTGGCAAAAAAAGTGACTTTCCCATCATGCATAATTCTACCCAAACAATAGGGATCTTCGTCTAAATGGGGCCCATTTTTGTGTAAAATATCAACATTTTACATTTTAACATTTTAAAATATCAACTTTGATCCATCAAAGATTCTGGACCGTAGCGTGGTAACAAGCAATGCTAACACACGCACCCACCCACGCACCCACCCACCCACACACACACAGACATCATCGTAAAACGTCATAAAACGACTTCTGGGACCTCAAAACATGTAATTCCGTTAAAATCTCGAGATCGAATTTTTTCACGATCACTATACTTTACTTATAGTAAAGTAATAAAAAGAATGATAAATTAATAAAATCTACTTGTTTTGTACTTAATTTAATTCAATTAAAAATAATGAAATTAATCACTTTCATTTCTAATGTAAGTCACCCAAATATAAGTGTATTTTTTCAGTGTCCTGATTAATCCCAATTAGATCCTGAGTCCACTTACCATATAACTTTAAAACAATTGGAGAAGACGCATATTTGCCTCTTCTAAGCTCAATTTACTCCTGGCCTCAATCCTTAATTTTTTTTTATGGATATATGTTATTTTTATCCTAATAACTTTTAATTATTTATTTATACTATAGTTTATTCATTTTAACAACATATTTTTATTTATGCAATTTTTTGTTATCAAAACAGCAGTGCACCCAATTTGATATAAATTTAATTGGTATTAACCAATTAAATGAAACCTTTTCAGTAGCCAAATAAATTATATTCACAAAAAGAACACACAGAAAATGGAACAGAAACTCAATACTATATTTCGATGGCCTCGTCATCAGGAAGATAAATGTGAGTCGCTCCGAAGACAGGCAGCGACTGGCTGGAGACCTTGAAGAAGCACTCAAACAGTCGTTGCCTGTATTCGGAGCGACTCACATCTATCTTCCTGATTGGTTGTAAGATCATTGCACCTTTGCCGATTTCAGATTTAGTTTATTAGTATAGTAAAGGAAGAATAAATATACTATAAATTTTTTATAGAAACCGCGTACACAAATGGTGAAAACGTATGATAAATTACTAAAATCTACTTGTTTTATACTTAATCTAATTCAATTAAAAATAATAAAATTAATCACAACTACAATTAGCATGTAATAAATTGAATAATTGTTGAGGCGTGTAATGAAAATTAAAATTAATAAAAATTTAATTACGTATTTAGCATAAAAACGTATAACATTCATTTATATTTAAAGTTTAACGGAACAAGAAAATAGGAAACATTATTTAGTAATCAATCATATAACTTTTTGAAAGAATATAAAAATACAAATGTTTATACATGTAATTATTTTTGTTACAAAAAATGTTAATTTTTTGGTCAAGTAATACAGACATATATATATATATTCCAAAAATATGGAATACTTTTTTTTTACATAGCTAATATGTAGCTGGTTAAAGTAAATCTCGCGAAATCGATTTTGCAACAATTATAACATTTGAATTGTTGACCTGGCAGAGAATTAACCACTGTTGCATTATAATCCACAATAATTAAAAAAAACACAACACATTTTTATAGTGGCAGTCTTTTTTATTTGTTTGCATAGATTTGAATGTTGAAAATATAGTATATTATAATTATAGTATAAATTATTTATTGAAACTATAATTTTGACAATTTATAGTTTGAATGCTTGTCAAATTTACTACCTTAGAGCCTTACTAATTAATGTTCGTGTCGATGTAATTTTCTAGCATAAATGTTTATTTTATGGAAAGTGGTTTTTTGTGGGTGTACGACATCCGTTCGTGAGATTTGTACGAAATAATCAAAGTTTATAACATAAAATTATTTAGTTTTATAGGAACTTAAATTCATTTATAGAGTTTTTTAAACGTATTTGAAAATCGTGAGAAAAAAAAATTAAAATTTACCTAATCCGTAAAATCTGTCAGTTTTCCGTATTAACTATTGGTAGACTTGTACGATTCATTCCACGGCCACTAATCAAACGTTCAGCTGCGGCTCGTGTTCAAGTCTGGTTGAATTTAATCATTCTACGTTTCTGGACGTCCTGTTCATTTGCAATTAATAATGAGGTAGAGGCATTAGTTTTTGATGAATCTTTTTACTTGATTTAAGATATTGATGTAGGAATCTAGACTATTTTTTGTGCCATGCATGAATGCTATATGCGCCATTTCTGTTCAAGCTAGTAGCTTCATTTCGTTTTTCTTTTATGAATTAACTTACATTCCCTGGTGTTATTTTATTTTGTTTTCAATTCATTAGTTTATTAATTTGCGTATTTTCAGGACGAAGTTTGTTCCAGATTTCTCTTATGTTTAGCCTGTGTTTAAGGAAATATTATTCATAAATGGTAGATTCTGAGGTTATAACCCTAGTTTGTTTGGAGTATTTTTCCCTCAGTTTGTGTTCTAATTTAATGTGGTATCATGAACTCATAATCAAACTTTGATTTCTTGGAAAAAAAGCTTGAGGACCTTTGGAACTCCCTTTTCTATTGTTTAAGAGATCCATCAATTAGTTTGTCACGTTATTAATTTCTCAGATTGTATTTTATTCAACTGGTGATGTGATATAAAATTATTCCTTAGTTTGCAGTTCCAGAATTCCTCAACTTCTCTGCATATTTATTTAATTTCACTTTATGTCACCTCAATTGTAAATGTCGTAATTAGTAAATCTTGAAGTTTATTTTGTAAGAAACTTCTAGTAAGTTTAAATTGTAAAATTAAAACAAGATTGAATAATGTAATTATGTCAATCTACTTATTTGGTATGTAGGTTAAGATAATTGTGCATTGTGGGTAAATACAGTTTAAATAATTGTGTATTGTGATAATTATATTATGTGAATGTAGTGTAGTTTAGAACTAAAAATGTGCCATCAAAAGTTTTATCAACTTTGGTAGTTATTATATTTTTGTAAAACATGTGGTTTGGTGGTAGGGAATAATACTGGCATTGTTGAAGTGTGTTTATATTATCCTTATAATTAATAGTTAGAGTATATTTGGATAAAATTAATTATAATTTTGGTATTTACTTGGCGATTAATTAATGAACTTTTCTTATCATTTAAGCCTTATTTCACTCTCTGATTAGTGTTTCACTCTCTTCTTATCATAATTTCATTGAATCAATCCTTGCATTACTTTGAGTAATATTGTTTCCAGCAGAGAGAGTTCTCTTGCTTAACTAAACCACCGTTACATTCCTAAGTAACGGGAAAGTCGAGGGGAAAAGTAAATCTGGCTGATCGGTCAGAATAGAATAAGGTATCTATCCAAAACCCGTGCAGAGCATGTCAGAATGGCTATAAGCTGTAATTATGAATTCAATTAGATTTATCAATCTCTTTCGATATTCAAAGTTCAGGAGTGAATTGAAAAGTAACTCTGTACATATGTGTAGGTGGTATTAAAAAGTACCTTTGTGTGCTTGTCTTGAACAATCACTTCAGTAAAACCTATGGAAGAAAACAGAAGTGTTTCCAACGTTTCTTAAATGTTGGTACTTAATAAACAGGAAAAAACCTATCTTTTTTATTAGTTAGTTTCAAGCGATTAACCAGAAATGGATAAATACAGTTTTTAAGATTATTTTATGTTAAACTCTGGTTTATTTATGAATTTTTGTTCATTTTTTTACGTTTAAAAATGTATCCAATAAAAAGGTAAATTATATGTATAATTTTAATGAATATACATAAATTTATATATTATGTATAGGTGTACTTAAATAAATGAAAATTAAAACGGATTCTAATAATTAGATTAATAAAATATTTTGATTGGTAATAACGTAGGCAATTTGTTAATTATAAACTCTTCTAGGGAACCCAGAGTATTGTGGTCTTTGTAAAAATTTGTACAAATATTATCATTAAATATACTTAAGTCAGATTGGCAAATCATTCAAAATGATTGTCATACAACTTAGTGGCAAACAAAGAAGCGCCTTATATTTGCACAATATAATGAGAATCAATATCAATTGGAATGAAGCTACAATGATTGCTTATAAAAATGGATATTGTTAAGAAATATTATTAAATCCTCTTGGATTAAATTTAATAGATCCAATACTGTAACCTTAGTAATGGTTTATTCAAATTAGATCCTGTATTCAAAAAAAATAGCTTTTGTTTGACAACTAGTGGATAACTCTTCATATTCCTCCCTGGCTTGCCTTGCCCGGCTCATTGTTCCGTTGCCTTGTACTTTAAAATACCTCTTTTACCCGCCTTCGTTCTCAATACCACACCAGATGTCCTATATTACTTGTGAGACATGAGCAAATATCAGTTCACATGTCTCTGGCCCATTATATATAGAAATTACCTCAAGAACAACGGTCGGTAGTGAGGAAAATCCAGGCTATCAGCAGAAAGGTCATTAATGTTCAAGCTGCTGCATATTTTAATTCCATGTGTATATATATATATATTAAGGGAAACAAGTTTAATTAAGGGAAAACAAGATTAAGGTCTTTCAATCGTAACAAACGGTCTTCATCACAGTCAAAAACCCAACTGACCGTTGAAAGATCTTAATCTTGTTTTCCCATTTCATATTGTGGTTTGATCATTGATTGTTATTTCACGTCAAATAACAATCAATGATTAATTAAACCACTAGTCCCTTATTTACCCATTTCATATTGTGGTTTGATCATTGATTATATATAAAGTTCTATTATAGAAGAAAGCTTGTGTTTTCTTCTATAATTTAGTTATGGTTAGTCCTTAATATATGTTATCAGTTATTGGACTATGTTATTGCCTCCAGTATGTCCCAGGGAAATTTGTTATTTTCATTGCCTTTGCAGTATAGAAAAGTGATTAGAAAAAAAGAATAATTGCTGAAAAAAATCGTGAATGCAGAATCTGCTCTACTATTTAACAATACATGCTTAGATGAAGACCTGCTGTCAATTTATATATATATATATATATATATATATATATATATATCGTAAATTTTGGTAGCAGTCCTTCCTTAACACACACATTATTGAAAATGACACCAAATTTAGACTCGAAATTCAAAAAAAACGATCCAAACTGGACGCAAATCAGCTCAAAAACGAAGAAAAGCAACACACAGAGAAAGAGACACACTTACAAACTCAAATTTTCGGATGATCCGTCTTCAGGAGAAAATAGAATGGGCGACCAAGCACGCCGGAAACACAACGGCAGGAAACCCAGGATTTCCCATTCTATTTTCTCCTGAAGACGGATCATCCGAAAATTTGAGTTTGTAAGTGTGTCTCTTTCTCTATGTGTTGCTTTTCTTCGTTTTTGAGCTGATATGTATATCTGTTGAAATAGAACCGTATTGGAGGATACCAATTTTTTGTATTAATTTTTCAGGTGTCCTAAATTACACTCTTGTAACAGTCTTCTCAATTCAACACATTTCCCCATATCCTCGTTTCAACCATTCACCACTTCTCATTATGTGAATAATGTTTGAGTTTCCGTTTATAAAATTAATGTACATAACTGATAATATGCTGAATGCATTTACAAATAGATTGAGTATAATCTGTTAGAATCTAGTGCTGGTGTCCATAGGCTCACAGCATTAACCTCACATTAATGGGCACCTAATTGATGTTTATATTAAGTAGAGAAATAGATTTCGATAAAAAATAATGTCATCACAAGTGCATGTTTACAATGAAAACTTAATTAAAAAAAAAATTAATAAATGTTTGAATTTCCTTGTCAAATTATTGATAGTTTAAAGGTCTGTTTAAACTATTCTCTCATATTGAGGATTAAAGGTAATTGATTTGTCTAAGGAATGGAAGCATTAGTTTGTCAATGTTTTGCCCCGAGTGGACTCTACGACCTGTTTCTTTATTTCTTGCTACCTTTGCTCCTATCCATTCTTATTTCTATCAGAACAGTTTGGTGTTCAGACCATCTACTACATCTTTTAACGTTCCCTGAACGCTTCAATTTTTGTTAAAGCCAGGTGATATTTTTTTTTCTTTTAATTTATATATTAACTAAATGGATGGTTTAATTTTTATTCCATGTTGAATTATTAAAGAATTGATATATCAAACCTTATTATAATTCTTATCATTTTACTTCACATTAATGAAATAAATGAAATTAAAATATTCTATTTTCTTCTACTACTTCTTTTCAAATGAGTTTTACCTTATTTTCGTTCTGTTTTCTTACAGTTTGTAATAATTTGTCTTTTAATTCTGTTCATTCCGAATGAGTCACTAACAACAGTGCTTTTAATGGCGGCGGTAACCACGTTTCAATACTTAACTCCTGCGGTTATATAACATTTAAATATCACTGGATTCCTTCAGGATCTTCTGTTATAATTCTTGAGAATGATGGGAAAATTTGTTTGATATTGAACGTAAAAAATATCCAGTTTCGTATATGTATGTATAATTTAATTTCAGCACACCCTTTGAATAGTTTATAAATTTTTGTAACATATTTTGCATGAAAATTATTAGTTTCTGTAATTATTTAGTCTTCAAGAGGTTAAATATTTTTAGTAATTTAAAAAAAGTTTAATATTGATAAAAATATTAAATTAAATCATTTTTATTTTAATTATTATAGCATAGCATTTTATAATGCTCCTTAGCGTTCCATGTGACTATAATTTAACATAAACGTGAAGTTGAAAAGGTCGTGTAATAAACGGAGTATAGCTTAGCAATAATTTACTTTAACAGTTTCAATAAGCACTTTTTTTCAGCGTGTCTTGTAATTTGAATTGTCTAAAACTAAATAAATGCAAGTTTTGGAAGTTAAAAAAACCAGCTCAAACCTTGTCTATTGTAAAGGTTTTAATTCTTGTATAAAAATGCTTGGTACAGATCTGTGATTCGATGTGTAGTTTGAATATAATGCTAGTATAAAATACTTGCTACAGTTTTTTTTACCTAACTTCTCGTCTAATTGCAATACTTGAGTGAAAATACTTGGTAAGGTCTGTGAATCGATATTTTTTTCTAATGGTACTTACATAGAAATACACTGTATAGATCCTTGACTCAATTTCTTGTAGTGTAATGGTTATAATAATACTGAATCGTTTTATTAGCAGTTTATATTAATAAAGTTTATTTTTTCGTTTATACTGATTCTGCTGGCCATATGATTTTGATTGAAATCCTGCATATATATATATATATATATAAAGATTTCACATAAACACGTGAAATAACAATCAATGATCAAACCACAATATGGAAAGGGAAAACAAGACTAAGATTTGGGTTCATTTCAAATGGGTTTTCGACTCTAACGATGACCACTTGTTACGGTTGAAAGATCTTAGTCTTGTTTTCCCATTTCATATTGTGATTTGATCATATATAAATATATATATAGCAGAGAGAAAGAGACACACTTACAAACACAAATTTTCGGATTTGCACGCCGATCAGATTTTCGGCACGCCGTGCTTGGTCGTACTTTCTATTTTCTCCTGAAGACGGATCATCCGAAAATTTGAGTTTGTAAGTGTGTCTCTTTCTCTGTGTGTTGCTTTTCTTCGTTTATGAGCTAATTTGCGTCCAGTTTGGATCTTTTTTTTCGAATTTTGATTGAAATATATATATATAAATCATATCTGTAATAGTTCTTTTAGTTAAAACCTTGATTGCATAAGTGCTATATACAAATCAGTTGAACTTTCGCTTGCTTTCTTTTTATTCAGTGTTTGCTATTTTTAATATTATTTAATTTAATTTTTTGTTTTTGAATTGTTATATCTCTTTCTTAATGTTCAGTTAGATACTGGAATTGAACATATCCATCAGTGTCTTTCGTCGTTTTCTCTTTACTGTTTTCAGCGGTTTTTCAATACAAAGGCAACTCAGAGAATACTGAATAGTTGAGGTTGAAAACATTAAACTTATTTTATATTGATGTAGTGCTGAATATGTCTCAAGGAAGAAAAATGTGGGATCGATGTTCGTAATTATGTAATCATCTATTTTTTAATAAAACAGATCTGAATCAGAGAACCCCTCTGATAATTAGATTTCTGTCTGTATTTTTTCTTTATACATTGTTAACATTTTTATGTAATAATGCTAGCAGATGTCCCTGCTATCAAAAGAAAAACAGTAATAATTAATTCATTAACTGTGCAATCTGTTATAGTGTGGTATTTACTCATGTTAGGAAAAGTATTAAGCCTCCACACAAAAAAGTATATTACAAGATACTAAACAACGCGTTTCGAACAATTGATGTTCTTCTTCAGGTTACATCTAGAAAAAAATATGTATATAATTTTAATTAATTCGCCTCTATGTTCCCAAAGCTCTTAAATGCATATATATTTTTTTCTAGATGTAACCTGAAGAAGAACATCAAGTGTTCGAAACGCGTTGTTTAGTTTCTTGTAATAAAGTTTTTTTGTGTGGAGACTTAATACTTTTCCTAACAACAGTAATAATTAAATTGGGTGTTCTTAATTTCTTTTACTGTTTATATGAAATATAGACAACTTAAATTTCGAGATCATGTTTTGCACGTTTTGATTCCCTCTGAACCCAATCAAAGACCTTTGTAATTATTATGTATGTCTGTGTTTTATTTTTTTTTGTGCAGAAATAGATTTTGTAAGTTGGTCCGTGTATGTTTGTGGTTTTTTTAATGCTTTCACTGATTATGTCATCGTTTGATAAAGACCTGTGGTTTCCCCTTGTTACCATTCCTTGTTTTAAAGCTGATCTTGCGTAGTCTAGGAGCCTACATTAGTAGATCAAATGATCAACCGTTTGTAAATTAAATCTGTTCAGTCATAATCCCTGGTATATTTGGTATTACAACAAATCGGTTGAGTACTTTAAATTTTCCATGTTCAGTAAAAGAATTGTGTCTTCACATCGTTTATTGGGAGTTTCTTCAGATTAATTCTGCTTTTTATTATATGAAATTATTCTCTTGGAGACCGACCATTTTTCTCTCATTGCCTATGACTTCTTGTTTTTGCCCACTGAGTTAAGTAACCGTATAACTGAAGGGAAGGCCTGTTGGACCCCTTTCTTCTTTTGCTGTCTGTGTGGTGTGTGTGTGTGTAGGATATTTCAAAATCGAAAAAAGTCAAAATGATTAAATTTCATAATTTTCTGGCTATTCATGAGACAGAACAGCAAGCTCGACGCCAAAATGGCACCTTTTGTATAAGCACTTTATATAAACAATATAAAGAATTTTTTCGTTTATGCCGATTCTGGCTATAAGATTTTGATTGAAATCCCTGTCATTGTGGATTTGTGGTTCAACTGTAATAACTGTAATATATATATGAACAAACCACAATATGAAATGGGAAAACAAGACAAGATCTTTCAACCGCAACAAGCGGTCCTCGTTAGAGTCAAAAACCCAACTCCAGAGTCCAAAACCAGAGTTGGGTTTTTGACTCTCATGAAGATCTTAGTCTTGTTTTCCCATTTTCATTTTGTGGTTTGATTATATATATATATATATATCAATGATCAAACCACAATAAGAAATGGGAAAACAAGTTTCAAACGGTTGAAAGATCTTAGTCTTGTTTTCCCATTTCTTATTGTGGTTTGATCATTGATTGTTATTTCACGTGTTTATGTGAAAGCTTTTTATATATATATATACCTGGGTTGCGACTCCACAGAAATTGTCCTTCAGGTTTAAAGGTATAAAAAAGACGTTTAATCATAGCTGTAAATGGAACTTTAAAGATTTTTTTTATTGATGGTGGTTTTAAACAAACAACAGTAAGATATATATAATATTAATGACAAGATTTCACAATAAACATGTGAAGTAACAATCAGTGTTCAAACCAAAATAAGAAATGTGAAAAAAAGACTAAGCGTCTTTCGACCGTAACCATCGGCCTTCGTCAAAGTCAAAAGTCAGTCCAGTTGAGATTTAACTCTGATGAAGACCCCTTGTTACGGTTGAAAGATCTTAGTCTTTTTTTCACATTTCTTATTATGGTTTAAACATTAATATATAATATTAAATTCGGTACAAAACTAATTGATATCAAATGAAAGAGATTAAATGAGGGAGCGAGTGGGAGAAGAATCAGAGAAAAAACATTTGAGTGGAAAATACGTAATAAGTACCAAAAGCACCACACACCTGGTGTGTTACAATATTTGCAACTGGTGCTGTCGTAACAAATCCGATACCGTTTGGAATGAGATAAATGAAAGTTGCTTGCATGATGTCTCTTTTTTTTTTTTTAAATAAATTCTTGAATGTGTTTTGTCATTTTCTGTACTCTAGGTCATCTAAGCCAAATTTTAGTGAATAGGAATTTTTTAAAATTAAAGTAAACAATTTTATACTTGAAGAAATATAATTATACTAAGAGATTATAGGCTATTTAAGATGAAAATTGTTAACTGTTTTTATTAATACGGTAATTTGGTTCTTCCATAAATGAAATGGATACAAAATAACAAATGAGCCAACATTTGCGGTTGTGGAATTTAGAGTTCTTAATCTCACTAATGAATGAAATGCTAATGATCTTGATACCTGACCTGTTGGAACCTACTACATCATATAAAGGCACCTTTTTTACTTGACTGTTTTCTATTATTTTGCATTTAGAGAGGAAGAAGGGGGGTCCACTCGATACAAGACCAATAGCACGGGGTTTTTAAGTAACAGAAAGGTACTTGGGTCAGGAGTCTAAGCGAATTGAGGGGGCATTGAACCTTTGGCTTCCTATAGGAATATTAGTACACTTTAACATGCAAACTAAATAAGTGATTTGCTATCTTTTATTGCGTTAGTTATGCAGATTAGTTGTGTCTTTTTCCTCCTATAGTGAACAGTTAATCTTAGATAACAATACCTAATCAAGTTTTCATAATTTTTGTTTTCTCTGTTTCAGGTGTTCGTTGATGCTGTTGTGTGAGATTCAAAAATTAATATAAACTAACTGTGCGACGTATTCAACGTATATAAATTAATGAAAAAGTGGATTTTTTAAATTATTGTGAAAAACATAGTTTTACTTTTCTATTTGTTAATAATAGGTGTGTAGTATTTAAGTTATTAATTAAATATGATGACCGAGGCGGCGCAGATAACTACTAATCACTTGGGAGGAGTTACGAAGCCTCCGATGATAACGAAAAAGTAAGTTACTACCTTGTCATTTTTCTCTTGATTGCAAATTATTTCAATATTTTAGAGCGTTGGTTAAAGATTCAGAGAATATGTATCAAGGAGAGAAGAGTGTTGACTTAACTGACATTCATTGGCACTACTTTAGCGTGAGGTCTAACACAGTTTACTGTAAGATCTACCTCCTGCTAGCCACTAACGTGAGGTGACCTACCTTGTTAGCACTAACGTGAGGTCTACCAACGTTTAGTGTGAGATCTATCCACCGTTAGCCACTAACGTGAGGTCATCTACCTCGTTAGAACTAACATGAGGTCTACCACAGTATAGTGTGAGATCTACCTCCCATTAGCCACTAACTTGAGGTGAACTACCTTGTTAGCACTAACGTGAGGTCTACCGTTGTTTTATCCCTCACTCATCGACTTAACTCATTTCCATACATTTATTTTTAAAGAATTAATTTGTACATATCTTTGGAATTACTTAAAATAGATGAGGAAGAAAGGTAAACATAAAAATGTTATTATAAAGGGGGTAGCGAAATGAGTATAGTGAGTCGTCCCCCGAGCGATTTTGACTTTTTAACATTAAAACCTTGTTTCTTATGTCAACAAAATGAGTTTTTCGAGGAATTTTACTTACATATGTTTTTTACGTATAGTTATGATGAAAAATGTGGTTTTGGTTATTTACTAATGTGCTTTTTTTTTCGATTAAAATATTGTTTTAAACAGATTTTCCAAGTTTTTAGACCTTCATAATTTGATGAGAATAGCGAAAATAGGCAAAAAATGTATTTCTTCAAAAAATATATCTTTTGTTGAAATTATTAATAAGCGTTCACAACGTTGGGTCGAATAGTACGAGTAATCCTATTTTTAAGCTTTATTTTGCCTTTGAGAGCAATCAAATATCTAGTTTAGTTCTCGTGATAAATAAACTTACGTAAGTCAACTTTTTTAGGTATTAACTGGAAATTATATTATTGCACCAATAATCCAGAAATAGTGATGCCTCAACTATTTTATTTATTCAAGAGTAACATTTTTACACATTATATCAGATATATGGTACTGATAATCATTGTTATATATATTGCATCATTAACCGTCATCTTCGCTGTCCTCATTTATCACAGGGGTAATTCTCTCTACTTCAAACAATTTAGATAGTATTTCAGCGGGGCGAAATATTTTGGACAAAATCTGGGGTGTGATAAAAAAATATGTTTAACCTGGGTAGGTTACATATGGTGGAAGAACTCACGCTAAAGTAGCATCCATTGATTTATGGGTAGATACTTGTTCTACATAGCTGGCGCCATCAAATAGTTAACACTGCATTTGAACAGACATGTTACTTTGGTTGTGATGAAGAAATAGCGTATCCATGCCTAAAACCAAAAGCCAGAAATAAAGATGTGCTTGGGTCTCTTAAATATTTCTTCAACTAATATTCCTTCTAGAAATTCCCCAAAAAAGTTCTGAAGAAAATGTAAGAATACTTCAATAAGTTTTTTTTTGTTTTCACTTTCCCAGTATTTTCATGGTTTCGCGAAGGGCAATTTTAGATTATTTCTTCTTTCCTGTCTCCTGGTTTCAGTGTAATACATAATGTTTGCAAGTAATATTCTTTAACAAAGTCTCTTAATTGATATACATTCAACCACTGATAGGCATGATGAATGATTCATTGTGGTATATCATTCTAATGGAACACCATTCGACATGTCCGTTTATATGATGAACAGTGAATGTGTACAAAAAGTATTCTTCAACTAAAAACACTTCAAACACTTTTAAGAAATCTCTGACTATTCATATTTAGCATTGAGTTATATAAGTCAACCAAGCATTCTAATCAAATACTTTTGTTTTTACTCTTTGCAAGGTTGATATTATCTTCTATTCCTGTATGTCTGTACGGATTAGATCTTATTAAGCAACATTTGACATACTTATTTGGAAATAATTCCTTTAAAAAAATTGCCCTTTCCCTCCCTTCTTATGTACTAAATAAAAAAAAAATGTGTTCAAAACTCAAGATTTCTGCAAGTGACCAACCCAGTCCCGATAAAAAGTTTTCCATCAAAAGGTTTCTTTCAATTCTAATCCCCTAGTTTATAGCTTTTGTCTCTTTAAGTATTTGTTCAACTAATATTCCTTCTTGAAATTCCTCTAAAAAGTTCTGAAGAAAATGTAAGAATACTTCAATAAGTTTTTTTTTATTCAGTTTCCCAGTATTTTCATGGTTTCGCGAAGGGTAATAATTAGATTATTTCTTCTTTCCTGTCTTCTGGTTTCAGTGTAATACATAATGTTTACCATCAATGTTTGCAAGTAATATTCTTTAAACAGTTGAGAATTTTTTTTAAAAAAAATATATTTCATTAGTTGTATTTTTTGCAGAGGGGATGATTTCAAAACAGATGACTCGTGGAAAGCTAAACTGAATATTCCTCCGGCAGATAAACGAATCAAAACAAGCGTAAGTATTTCCTTTATATTATTATTGTCAATGTGCTCTAGTCCTTAATGGAATAAAACCTTTGCTAAACAATGATTATCTTTTTTTGCAAGCTAACAGTATTTTAATAAAAGGCATGATAAATTACTCCTTGTGGTATACCATTCTAATCAACACCATTCGAAATGTCTGTTCATATGATGAACAGTGAATGTGTTGAAGAAATAGTAGAAAAAGTATTATTCAAACTTTAAAAAAAAATCTAATGTAACTCGTACTTTTTTTGTCATGGTAATTTTTCGGTGAAAATTCCCAACTTCTACTCGTATTATGCTTTTTTCTCATGTAATCAATTTCAAATATGCAGTATTTTACATATTGGTACAGCTTCTCGACCACTGATTCTTAAAATTCAAATTTTGTTTCTTGAGGATTTGGTCCAAAGAATTAACTAATCATGATTATAAGCTGACGTTTCGCCAAAAATTGTTTGGCATTTTCAAGGTTTTTTTATGATAAATTAATTAGATGCATTTATGTAACGTGAATAGTTTACCCTAAAAAAGTCTTGAAAATACTAAACGATTTTTGGCAAAACGTCGGCTTATAATCAGAAGTAGTTAATTTCTTGGACAAAATCCTCAAGAAACACAGTTTGTACTCTTTTACCTTTTTAATAATACTAATAGTTTTTTAAGTCTTTAAAGTCAATCTGTTTAGCTGTTCCTTTTTTTTTACTGTTTTTCCTCGTATGTTCTTTGGTTTTTTACCAAAACTATTATGTTATGTTTTGTAAAGATATATAACATAAAGTAGCTGTGATGATATCCTTTGGATTCCCCTTCATTTTATATAAATGACAAACATATATCTGATGCTACTTTCTTTGATTTCATGCTATTCTGTATTCATAAACCAAGTTTTTCTGTAAGTTATCTTAGATAATTTTGTTTTTACTCTTTGCAAGGCTTATATTTTCTTGTATTCCTGTAAGTCTCTATGGATTAGATCGTATTAAGCAACATTTGATACCCTTCCTTTGGATATTATATAGCTTATATTATCTTGATTACTTCCCCATTCCTGTTGTTAGGACCATAAGTATTCATCTTCAACAACAATGGCGTCAAATAAGAAACACCAATAAAGGTACACACATAACATAAATGCAACTCTAGGAAACTTTTTTTGTCCTTTTTAGACCTATTTTCAATTCAATCAAGAATACATATATGATGTATAAAACCATTTTAGAAAAAAATGCTGTGACATATCAGAGCCTTATAATAATGCTCTTAAATCTTAAATTTCAGAGCATTATTATAGGGGAAAGGCCTCAACATATTTATTTCTATTGTTTTCCTTTTTCCTAGTGGTTTTATGCTTGATTGAATGACGTGTTTATTGTGATTCTTCTGCATTCAAGAATATTATTTAATATTAATGTTTGTTAACTCTGAAGATCACCAGTGTGATCGAAAGTTCGATTTTTCAGAAAAGTTCTTTTAATATTAAAAGTTTTTCTTAATATGCCCGTGGAAGAGTTGCTAATTCAATTGCATTGATAGTTACCTGAGATAATTTTGTTTTTACTCTTTGTAAGATTGATATTATCTTCCATTCCTGTACGTCTTTACGGATTACATCATATAAAGCAACATTTGACACCTTTTTTTTTTAGATATAATGATGCTTATATCTTTTGCACAAAGATATAAGAAGGGTAAAAAATATAAAAGATATGTTCTTTATATCTTTTATATACTTATATTATATAAGTATAATTAGGCCTTTCTCCTATAATAATTCTCTGAAATTGAAAACCCTCAGAGCATTTTTTTCTATTATTTTCTTTATTATTATGGTTTTATACTTCATATACGTATTGTTGATTGAATTGAAAATAGATCTAAAATGGACAACAAAAGTTTCCTAAAGTTTCATACATGTTATCTGTGAACGCTAGTTAGTGTTTCTTATTTGACGCCATTGCTGTTATAATACAATATATATATATATATATATATATATATATATATATATATATATATATAAAAAAGATTTCACATAAACACGTGAAATAACAATCAATGATCAAACCACAATAACAAAAAGGGAAAACAAGACTAAGATCTTTCAACCGTAACAAGCGGTCTTCGTCAGAGTCAAAAACCCAACTGATTTTTGACTCTGACTAAGACCGCTTGTTACGGTTGAAAGATCTTAGTCTTGTTTTCCATTTTCTTATTGTGGTTTGATCATTTTATATATATATATATATATATATATATATATATATATATATATAGTTCGTTAACATAGAAGCCGCTTTGTTCTTCAATGATAATTGTATTTAGGTGTATATATATATATATATATATATATATATATATATATATATAACTTTAAATTACACAAAGCACGACACAGAAAAGAGAATACAAAGAAAACTTACAGAATTCAATATTTCGAACTGTTGTTCGTCATCAGGAGAGTAGACTAGTAGAGAGGACGAAGTGAGAGAGATCTCCCCACGTCGAAGAACGGAGCGCGAATGAAGAAATATATATATATATATATATGATTTATATATATATATATATATATATATATATATATATATATATATATATATATATATAAAATAAAGTAGCTGTGATGATATCCTTTGGATTCCCCTTCATTTTATGTAAATGACACACATATATCTGATGCTACTTTGTTTAATTTCATACTATTCTACACTCACTTACCAAGCTCTCCAACCGTCGCTTCGCAAGTACGCTTGGTGTCCCTATCTCTTCTCTCCTGAAGATGGTTAAACCGAAAATTAGACACTTATGGGTCTTTCTATTTAATATGTAGCTATAGATTCTCAGAAACGTTTGTTATTCTTTGTTTGCTCCCTGATGGCAAAGTAGAAGGCGTCAATCAGATAAACGGAATAGTAGTTGTGACGAAAATATTACAGAACCAATAAGACAGGTATGACAGATTGACCAGCAAAACTACAATATAGCTTGCCAAGACTGGCAAAGTCTTGTTTTTTTATTGCATGAATTAACAGACGTTGAAATTGAAGGATCTCTTTTATTAAACGTTTCATTTGGTTTTATTCACAAATTTAACCAATTATAATCATTTGTGGTAAATTATTTTTATTCCATCAAAGTTAAAACTGTCCACAAATTTCTTGTGGTTGTGAAAAATTATGTATTAGTTTAAATATTATATATATTTTCTTCTCTCTTCTCTCCAGTTTTACGCCGACGTTTCGCAAAAATTGTTTAGCATTTTCGAAGGCATGTTTTTGAGAAAAAAAAAACTATTTAAGCCCCATGCCTTTATCTTTCAGCATCATGTTTACCAACTGACAGAATTTTCTGGCTATGTAACCTTCCTTTGTCTTGTTATCTGATATGATGCTGGCAAACAAAACCATGGAACGTAAATAGTCTTCCCTCACAAATAAGCCTTGAAAATACCAAACAATTTTTGACGAAACGTCGGCGTATAATTGAGGAGTGTTATTTCTTTAGATCAAAAATCATCAACTTTGAAAATAAGTGGTCGAGAAGCTATTTTAATATTTAGTTATGAATATTAGTTAATATCTTGAGGTTACTTATATTGATTTTAACTTAATTTACAGGATGTCACTGACACAAAAGGAAATGAATTCGAAGAGTTCTGTTTAAAGCGGGAACTTTTAATGGGAATATTTGAAAAAGGTTGGGAAAAGCCTAGTCCGATTCAGGAAGCAAGTATCCCGTTGGCTTTAACAGGCAAAGACATATTGGCTAGAGCGAAGAATGGGACGGGCAAGACAGGTGCTTACTCCATACCAGTCCTCGAGCAGGTTGATCCCAGCTTGAATAAAATTCAAGGTAAAACACACTCTACCGCCCACTGTTACAACTATTTTATCAATTAAGTTGAGTTTGAAATGAATGACTGTACTCAGTGAGTTATATTGACATTGATGAAATAATTAACTTCTTAATATCCATTGCAATATTTAACCGTTTTTGTATGATATAATTAATATAGTCTTTAGAGATATATTTTAGAATCATTTTTATATAAATACGTTGATGACCTTATCCTAAAAAAAAAATCCACTGATTCACAAAAAAAAAAAACTGTGCTAAAATGTTTTAATTCTTTCGATTCAAAATTAAAATGTATAATAGAAATAGAAAACAGAAAATGGTTTGCCATTTTTAGATACTTTGGTTTATAGGAATTAGGATGGCAGCATTTTAGTAGATTGATGGAGGGAAACTCCAAACAACAAACCGATATATTCCCTTTCCGTCCCATCACCCATTGAAGTATAAAATAAATACAGTGTTAGCATTAAAGCGCAGATCGTCTAATTCATGTGACACAAAGTTGGTTCCAAAAAATATAAAATTGGTTGATATGTTTAATATAAAAACCCAGAAAGTTTAATAAAAAAGATTTTTTTCACTCAAATAATCAAGAAAGTACATTGAATTGTACATTGTTGTACTGAATACAACACTACCCCAAGATAATATAATCATACACAGTGCAGCTCACTAACCTACATGAAAGAGTTGTCAGAGTAACTTAGATATTTGAAGGTACCAACTTAAAAGTTAGTTACAAGGTTAAAAAAAGTTTAAATTCAAGTATTTTATTTGGAATACCAAATAACCTATTAATAAATTCAACTCAATGCGACAATTGGGGTACACTTTATATAGGTGATAGTAATATTTAAAAGATAGGTTTGCTCTAAATAAGTATGATGTTAAATAAAAAAGATTTTTTTTTTGCTTTAGTCCATCACTCAATTAAAATTAGCCGTAACTTTAATGTACTAAACACAGAGATTATAGATTATGAAAATAATAAAAATAAGAGGTTTATAAAAGAAATGGTAAATATTGAGAAAATGAAAAATGAATGGATAAAAAGACGTATACTGATAACATAAGTAAAATATATTCTTTATTAATTAGTAATTAATTACTAAATTGATGTTTCCCTGAATGTCTGCAATATAGATGAAACGTTGGCTTAATGATGTTTTACTGATTAACGTTTGACCAAATAATATATTAATATTATTTAGCAAATTTTTTGATGTTTAGGTCTTGGAAATAAACTTCTTATAACGTCAATGTTCCGATGCATTTATACATCAGGATTTGGAGTGGATATGGATTTTTATTTCTATTTTCGATGCCGTTTGTTGTAACTACATTTTTCATATATTATATCAACAATAACACTAACGAATTTTACAATAATTTTTACCGTCCGTGTGTATGGTTTGGAGGTTGCAGACTAAGGAGTAACTTCCAAGCCCTCATGATGATGTATAAATATATCGAAACAGTGGTGTAGTAAGGAAAAGTTCTTTTCCAAGACCTAGCCCTCATAAAAACTTACTAAATAATGTGTAAGAGGCTAAAAACAATTTCGAAAATATATATTTAAACGAGTCGTTGTCTGCCTTCGGAGCAACTCACTTCTTTATCTCTCTACCTGATGACGAGAAGCGGTCGAAAAATATAAGTGAGTTCTCTGTCTGTTTTATGTATGTTCTTTCTAAGAACATTGTAAGTAACACTGTAATTCTCAAATTTCTTATTGAACTTTGTTTTCCATCCTAAATCATTTCTTTTTTCATAGTGTTTATACATACACGTATAATAATTATACTACTAGGTTACCTTAAAAGCCTTTGAAAACACACTTTGGTAATGGCTGATTTTACAGTTGGCGTTTGCCATCTGAAGCTAATTTATGAAATTTCTCCGTCCACTCCTTAATCATTAATTTACTGCTAACAGAAGTAAAATAATATATACTCGTTTGTGGGGTTTTGTTGAGACTAATGTAATCAAATTCTGTTTCAGCACTGATAATAGTTCCTACGAGGGAATTGGCTCTGCAGACGTCCCACATTTGCATGGAACTTGCTAAGCATATGTCTATTCGAATTATGGTCTCCACTGGTGGCACCAACCTCAGGGATGATATTCTCAGAATTTACCAATCAGGTTACTGTTTATTTTTAATTTCAAGAACTAAAGAAAATCTTAAAGTAATACATACTTTTCAGGGGCTTAAGAGAATTTGTTTAAAATGGTAGATGAATCAAATTTATGACAAATTAATTATATTACCTGTTTTTTGAAAATAAATAAAATACTTACTTTAGAAAATGTATGGTACTTAAAAAACTGTTACACGTAATTAGGAAACTGTTTTATATAATGATTAATAAATATTTTATAAAATATTTATAAATATTTAACTGCCCTTGTTAAATGTCCAATTATAATTGTTAATTTTTTCCCTCTCTGTGTTTTTACAGATTTTTTATTAACTTCTTTCCTTAATGACATGCCTTAAAAACCAAATTTGAGTTCCTATGCTGTATTTGATTTTGCTCGCCTATATGTATGTCAGTACAATATTAAAGTATTTTTATAATATGCTTCAGGATCTCTAGTTAATATCATACCCAAGTCAATTATTTTTGCAACAATCATCTTCATGTATATATCTATTCCCGCAGCAGAAAATAGACAAAACCAACACCCCACCACAACAAAAATCAAAAATAGAAAGGGAACAGGAGTTCACTGCAAAGTGAGGCTCATGTTTTCTGCCAATAATCTTATTTCACAGAAGGACTGTGCAACCTCTATACCCATTGGCGGAATAACGGTGCTTCGCTGGGCAGCGGGTAACTGGGACCGCACGCATGGACCTATAAATTCTACTCTCCTATTGGTCATCATTTCAACGAATATATATATATATATCAGCTCAAAAACGAAGAAAAGCAACACACAGAGAAAGAGACACACTTACAAACTCAAATTTTCGGATGATCCGTCTTCAGAAGAAAAGAGAATGGGCGACCAAGCACGCCGGAAACACAACGGCAGGAAACTCGGTTTCCAGCAGGGTTTCCTGCCGTTGTGTTTCCGGCGTGCTTGGTCGCCCATTCTATTTTCTTCTGAAGACGGATCATCCGAAAATTTGAGTTTGTAAGTGTGTATCTTTCTCTGTGTGTTGCTTTTCTTCTTTTTTGAGCTGATTTGCGTCCAGTTTGGATCGTTTTTTTCGAATTTTGAGTGAAAAAAAATATGTATATATAAATGGTATCTAATGAAGGCAGTTTCTTTCCAGTTCACTACTTTCAGTATATGTAAAACGGTTTGAAATGTTAAAATGAGATCTTTAACCAGTTATCTTAAAGATTTAGTTATCTAAGATAACTTTATCTTGAAAACTAATTTTCAATTTAAAATGATAATTTAAATGGTTTTACGAAAAGTTAAAAATGAAGGATTGTTTAAAATAGATGCCAAAAATTATTATTTTTCAATTTAAATTGGACATTGTATTTCATATGGTTTTACGAAAAGTTAAAAATGAAGGATTTGTTAAAACATTGTTTTCACATGGATTTACGAATAGTTGAAAATGAAGGATTTGTTAAAAATAAATACCAAACATTATTACTTTTCAATTTAAATTGAGCATTGTATTTCACATGGTCTTACGAAAAATTGAAAATGAAAGATTTGTTAAAAAATAATACCAAATAGTATTACTTTTCAATTTAAATTGGAAATTTCATTTCACATGGTCTTACGAAAAATTGAAAATGAAAGATTTGTTAAAAAATAATACCAAATATTATTACTTTTCAATTTAAATTGGAAATTTCATTTCACATACTTTTACGAAAACTTGAAAATGAAGGATTTGTTAAAAAGTGAATACCAAAAAGTTAATGCATGGTTTAATTATAGAAGGAGAAGGGCAAGTAAAAAAAAATACAAACTTCGTTTGAACAATTTCATCGTTTTTTTTTAGGCAAGATTTCAGCCATAATAGTTAATAAAGAAGTTCATCCATAATTACAAAAAAAGAAATGTAAAATTGACGTGATTGTTTCAGTTCACGTGATAATCGCTACACCGGGAAGAATAATTGACTTGATGGACAAGAAAGTAGCAATAATGGACCAATGCAAAATATTAGTTTTGGATGAAGCGGACAAACTGTTGTCTCAGGACTTCCGAGGTATGCTGGACCACGTGATTGCTCAGCTGCCCACTGAAAGGCAAATTCTTTTGTACTCCGCTACCTTTCCCCTCACAGTCAAACAGTTCATGGTAAGTACATAAGAATTTCCGCTAACAATTAAATTTAATGTTTCAATTTGTATATTCAGTAAGTTTTTAATGCCTTTTTCTTTAATTATGAAATACAGTATACTAAAAGTTTTTCATAAGCTGTAAGTATTGAAAGTGCGTTTGCGGACTAATGCATTAAATGTACAAGACTTAATATCAATATTAAAGCTTTTTTTAAATATAGTTTTCGTTGTTTTTGTCAAATAGTTGACCGGAATTATGACCTATAGCAGTGTAACTTTATGACTATGGATTCCTTATGTCACTTGATTTACAAAAAAATATCATTAATGTTTTCAGTTTATTAAAGAACTAAAGTTTAATGTATTCATTTTTCATGATAGTTTATTATATTATATATTTCAGTTAAACGTCGTTGAAACAACTTCCTGTAATAATGTTTTATTTTATTTTTTTTTTAAATTTAATATACTGTTTGTAATGTAATAATATCATCAGCTTACATATTGCTACAAAATATTGTTTGTATTTATTGGAATGTTGGAGAAGTTTTTGGAAAAGATTACTGTTTTTACATGATTTCACTATAAACACGTTTGGAATAACGTCCAAACTCAATGAAAAAAAAAAACTAAGATCTTTCAACCGTAACAAGCGAGGTCTTCACGCTCTAACATTTGTTAGAGTCAAATCCTATCAGTTGTGATTAGTGTTTTTTTTTATTTCTTATTCTAGCTTGGATATTGATATCGAATTATAGAGAGACTAAATATAGGAAACAAAGAAAGAGACACACTTACAAACTCAAATTTTCGGATGATCCGTCTTCAGAAGAAAAGATAATGGGCGACCAAGCAAACCGTTGGTTTCCTGCCTTTGTTTCCGGCGTGCTTGGTCGCCGTCGCCCATTCTCTTTTCTCCTGAAGACGGATCATCCGAAAATTTGAGTTTGTAAGTGTGTCTCATTCTCTGTGTGTTGCTTTTCTTCGTTTTTAAGCTGATTTGCGTCCAGTTTGGATCGTTTTTTTCGAATTTTGAGTCAAGTGAATTCAGACAGAATTTCAATAAAAAACTTAAGTATATATGAAAACAGGAATAAGAACTGAAATGTTTGTATAAAGCATAAACAGAACTATGTTAATTTTTTAAAGAATTCTTTTATTTAAAAAAAGGTCCCTAAATATTAAACACATATATGAATAGCTTTTGTGTGAAGCCCACTTGTAAAAATATTTTCTAAACAAACTATTAGATTAGAGTATATTTTTAGTGTGTAAACTAGTACGTATTTTAGTAATGAAATTTAAGGAAGGTTTGGAGTTTGCAATGTTTAATATATCATATTGTATTACTGTTACAGGTAAAGCACTTAAAAAATCCTTGTGAAATTAATTTAATGGAGGAGTTAACTTTGAAGGGCGTCACCCAGTATTATGCTTTTGTTCAAGAGCGGCAGAAAGTTCATTGTTTAAACACATTGTTTTCTAAAGTAAGAAATCGGATTTTAAATGTAATTTCAATTAATTTTTCTTTTATTAATGATTTTTTTATCTTCTTTTTTCAGCTACAAATTAATCAGAGTATTATATTTTGTAACTCAACACAACGAGTTGAACTTTTGGCCAAGAAGATTACAGAGCTTGGCTATTGTTGCTATTATATCCATGCTAAGATGGCCCAAGCTCATCGTAACAGAGTTTTCCATGATTTTCGTTCTGGGCTCTGCAGAAATCTAGTCTGTTCTGGTAGGACTTCTTTCTTCATTTACTGTAATTTAGAAATAATGTAAAACAAATTCGGTTTCCAATTTTTATCTTATTTCTTGTTTTGAATTCTTTAAAGCCACTGTCATATTTGCATTGATATATTGAGGAAAGTATTATGTCTCTACACAAATAGGTTTATTATAAAAAAAAGTTTAATACGAGAAACTTTTTTTGTGTGGAGACGTAATACTTTCCCCAATATGAATAAATACCACTCTATAACAGATTGCACAATTAATGAATTGACTTGATATATCTGTGTGTGTGAGGATATCTGTTTCTGCTATTATGACGTGCTCCTGAGTAGAGCTAAGATCCTAAGCCCCACTAAGATCTGACCCGAAATTCAGGTAATATCAATTATTATTTCGGGTCAGGCCCGGGCTTCTCTTTCGATAATTTTTTTAATAAATATATATTTATATATTACGTACACTAAAACGGTGTATTGATATTAAACTGTAGAATATTTGTTATAAAGTAAATAATTTTGTTAAAATAGATGACCGAGATTTTCTTGGCTGGTGGAGTATAAACCCCAATATATACCGCACCCGGGTCGGACCGAGAGCTGTCTTGGGCCGGCTCGGGCTTTAATACCCGCGAGCCTGGGTCGGGTTGACCTGGATATTTTAGGCCCGATCTTACCTCTACTCCCTAGTCTTTCAACAGTACCGCTACATAATGACAAACGAGTTGATGCCTTTTTTACATGGAAGCTCGGCAGATTTACTAGCCAAAGTCGGAGCTGAAACGCCTTTTATAGGGCCGGAACCGGTTTTTCCGCTTTCTACTGCTAGAGTCAGACATCTCATAAATGCCTGGCTGCAGGAGAATTTGAAAAAAAGCTGGCCGAACTGTAAGGGCAACAACAGGCCGCCAAGTTTTATATTCCGGGTCCTAGCGTTAAGCATAAGAAGTTTCTCCTTGGCGTTAAGCATAAGAAGTTTCTCCTTGGCCTTGGGAGAAGCAGGATGAGAAATCTTATTGAAATTCTCACCGGTCACTGTAGACTGAGAAAAGACATATAAATATTATAGGTGTAGAAAACAGCGCGGTTTGCCAAAAGTGTGGCGAGAGAAAACGAAACCTCTGACCACTTTGTGGCTGATTGTCCTGTGTACAGCCTTCTTAGATTACATACTTTAGGCACAAGTACTATAAAGATAGATAAGCTAAAGGAAATTAAGTGGAATAATCTCCTGATCTATATAGAAAGATCGGGAAAATTTTACTAGGAGTAGGTTTGGGTCATCTGAGGTAGGCAAAGGGGGCCCTGGCCTGCTTGCCAGATCTTCTGATCTCCCCACCCTGCTACTACTACTACTACGTGGGAGCTCTTTCACACCTTCCCGAGAGCTCAAGTCCTAGCCGAATATAGGGGTAACAAACCGGAAGGAGACAACCACAGTAGACCCGCGGAAGTGCGCTTCCACGACCCTAAATCACACAATTTCTTTTTATAAACAGTCTTTAAATAACATCATAAGGGTAGTTAAAAAATCAATTTCAAGTGACATTCATCATATGTTGAATAAAAATAACTGTAATTTATTTATACAAATTAAATCTATTATTTAGACAGGTAGCTTTTCCGAAATGTAACCTGGGGAAGAGTATTTCTTGAGATACCAAGACAGAACTGTTAGTTTTCTACTCAATTCATATGCAGTTGAATATCATATTTGAAATTCTTTGGCAATATTAAAACCAACTGTGAAATTAACTTGAGGGTACATAAGTTACTTCTTGTATTACACAACACACATATATAACGCATGCCATGAGGATTATACATGTTTAGGGAAAGTAACCACTTGAGTTATATGGAGAGTACTTTGATATTAACAGTATGAGAGTAATCTTGAGAGCTGAGCATCCACTGGTATCAGGGGTCTAGTTGAATTTATTGTCCTCTCGGAATGGTTAAAATGGACGAGTGACAGGGGAGAATAGCTCTTGACTTCATTTGTGGTGTCACAAGGGGTCAGTTTATGCCCTATGTGGGTTCTCTTCTGAGACGGCCACTGCAACCTTACCTAACCTAACTATTTCAGTTTACCTCTATTAGAATGCTTTTAATAGTTGTACAGTATTTAACAACGCTTTTCGTATCTTCAAACTGTATACTTTTACTTATTATATGAAATTGTCTTATTCAAATCAAGATGACTTTGACCGTACAGTAATTTAAATGTTATTTCTTTGCTACATATCACATTCATTTTAATAATGGTAATTATATTTGATTTTTTTTTTCAGATCTGTTTACCCGAGGAATAGATGTTCAGGCGGTTAACGTTGTTATAAATTTTGATTTTCCTAAAATGGCTGAAACCTATTTGCATAGAATCGGAAGATCTGGTAGATTTGGGCATCTGGGTATTGCAATAAATCTAATTACTTACGATGATAGATACAATGTACAGAGGATTGAACAGGAATTGGCTACGGAAATTAAGCCGATACCAAGAGTAAATATTTATTTTTATTATCTCACTGTTTAGCTATGTTTTTTGGGATTAGTTTTAGTAAGAAAAGATTCTCAGCGACAAAATTATTATGTATTCATTTATTTTCGAAATGAACATTTGAGAGATTGTTATAAAACAATTTTTGATAGTGCTGATAATAAATATATATATATATATATATAACAAGAGTTCACATAAACACGTGAAACAACAATCAATGATCAAACCACAATATCAAATGGGAAAAAAAGAATAAGATCTTTCAACCGAAACAAACGATCTTCGTCAGAGTCAAATCCCAACTGGTTTGATTTTATATATATAAATAACAATTAATTAAAACGATTACACGAACTACATAAACAAAGGA
The DNA here is from genome assembly GCA_026182355.1 of Hermatobates lingyangjiaoensis. NCBI lineage: Eukaryota > Metazoa > Arthropoda > Insecta > Hemiptera > Hermatobatidae > Hermatobates > Hermatobates lingyangjiaoensis. The sequence goes on along the minus strand of JAPFBL010000287.1, from coordinate 184,609 downwards.
ACACCCAGAAATGAAACAGAAACTCACTACTATATTTCGATGGCCTCGTCATCAGGGAGTTGGTAGTGAGTTTCTGTTTCATTTCTCTCTGAATATAATGTTTGTTATTAGATATTTTATCCATTAACAACATCAAGCATTGCCTAATCACTAACTTCAATCTCTGAGATTATTTTTATATAAACTGTTTTGACAAAAAGAACCCCAGAATTGAAACAGAAACTCACTACTATCTTCCTTATGATGAGACCATCGAAATATAGTTGTAGTAGTGAGTTTCTATTTCATTTTTGTGAATTTAGTTTATTTAGTTCGTGGAACTGTTTCATAATATATATTATTATGGTTAACAATATTATAATACTATGTACCAAAAATTCCTTAATTAGAAATATTGTATTTAGAAATATCAAAATTACATTTTGAGGATTGTCCTCATTACATCAGCTGTTGTCTCTGGACTGATAGTTTTGTTTATAGGTAATTGAACCTGAGCTGTACGTGCCCAAAGTCCAGGATGACTCTATTGATGAAGGTAACGTGTCGAAATAAGCAGACTTCGTCCGGGCATAATCTGAATTACCTCTCTTCTCAAAACAAAAGAAAACGCAAAACAATGGAGAAGACTATATTATTTTTTTATGTGTCCACCATCTGCTATGAATTTAGTGAATACTAATTGTTCAATGGACTTAAAAAGAAGATACTTTTATGTTTTACAAGTTTTTTACACACTATTTGTAAATATTTATGTAGAGGAAATTGTTTCCTAAAATTCGTTGTATATATGAAACTCTGTTAGATGTGGGTTACTTGCTATAAAATGGAAAGTCGATTTCCTAGAATGGAAAATTTTTATTTTTAATCTATAATTTGGATAAGCATTTCGTACAATGCAGTGGAATGGAATGAGTGATGTTTTACTGTGGAATAGAAAAATAAAGAAATTGCTGATTTGATGTTGAGAAGCCATTTAAAAAATGGTGTTTCCTGAATCTTAAATTTTTTCATCGCTGCATTCCTATCCATGTAAAAATGTCTTTTATTTTTGTTTTATCATCGGTAAGTAACCCATATTGTTCTTCGAATGTAAATAGTCGTAAATGATGTTTTTTTTTCAAACTTTTTTATTATTGTCTTAAGGACGACATGTGGATTCATTTTTTTTTTGTAGATTTTTATTTTCGATACTTTTTAATAAATATGAAGACTGTATTGGGGTTGTAGTAAAACGCGATTGGGTCCCCGATTACAGATGAATATTCCGTATTGGAAATTCTATGTTTCTTGAATAGCGGTTCAATCTTTGAACTTTTTAATGGTGCATCTTTTAGGCCAATACCAAAGAAATTGTTCTTTTGCACCAATAACCTTGTTGATTAACTGTCATACTTGACAGAAAGTTGGTCTACATTTGAAATTCATGCTAACTCGAGTTCATTGTAAGGTTGTTTTGTGTTTTAATTATTTTTTTTTTTTTAAAATCTACTTCGGTTTTCTCTCTCGAGTCACATGGAATAAGGTACCAACTCCACCCATACAAGCTCCCTGCCCCGCTTTTATGGGTTCTTTTTAAAACAGGAATTGACTTTTTGCATTTGATTCATTCCATTATAAAGCTCAATTAAATTTATCTAAATTTGGGGTAGTAAATAAAACGCTTTATTTTATTGGACTCTATCTTCAAACATTCTTTCCATTGTGAGTGTTTGTTTCCCAGGCTTTAATTTTGTTCTCATAATAACTCGATTATGAGGCGATTAAATTGTCTTTTATGGTGTTTTACAATTTTAAATGGCTATATAAAAATTAAATTCATCTCCTTATTAATTTTTGTTGTTTTCTAGAGCTCTCTCTTTCAGATGTCAACTAAATTTACCTCAAAGAAATTTCACTATCACTAATAAAGACCTCCATTGTATTCATATGAATATCAAGAAAAATGTAATAGGTTACAAAAAAAAAAATGGTCGATCAGTTTAAAAGTCATGTCACAGATTAAGTGTTTTAATTAAATACTTTTTTTTATTTTGGAAATTTAGTTTCATTTGAGTTTTATATATATAATTTAATGTTAACCACAATATTTGTCTCTGTAAAAGTTGTTATTCATTTAGGTCTGTCATTACTTTTCATAATTGTCAAACAGTAATAAGAGTACATTTTTCCCTTCAGTGAGTATTAATTTTTAACCAATGTGTTTTAATCAACACTTGCGATGCTATTTTAAAACTGACCTCTTCTAGTATTATTATCTCGCTAGTTGTCCAGTGGTAATATGTGATTTATCTACACAGTAACTTCACAGAAGGTAAGCGTATTATAACACCTGGTGGACCTAATCTCACTGTTTTATTATAAGAAGGTATCATAGATAACTCCTGGATAATAGAAAGAGTTCGATGGCGTATGTTGTATCGTGTTCAAAAAAAAAAAAAAAAAAAAAAACCTAAAAATAGAACATTATATGGAGGATGAGTTCAGATAATTTTTTTTCAAAATTACAGTCACCAAAGGGGCGTTACAGAACAGTTTCTATTTTTAGAATTTTTTTTATTTTTTGACGCTAAACGGCTCATTAAAAGACCATGAAAATTTGACCAAAAATGGAACAAAAAATTACCAATTTATAAAAAAAATTCATGTAATTTCAATCACGGCAACGAACAATAAAGCTATAAACTTTTATAACTGTTTGTTTATCCTAGACTAAGGGATCACCTGGTAACTTGTCGAATTTTTGATATTTTTTTACATTGACTTAGGATTTTTTTGAGTGAATTCTTCAAAATAATATGATTGGGAGGTATAATGAAAATTTTGCTATGATTTAATGACTTATATGTGATGTAAGAAGAATAAAGAGTTATTATATGTAAAAAATCAACGACAATAGAACATATCAAACATACAATTTCTGATTCTTTTCATGGTTTGATGGGTTAGTCTAGCAAAATGTATTCGATCTATATGGTTGCACCATTCTCCAAAGCTTAATATCAGATGCTGATTTTTTTATGTTGATGAATTATATTATTTTTGGGTAATATTGAAGTTTTTGGAGTGAACTTATTCGTCCTATAGAAGAGTTTCTATGTTTTTGACAAATAACAGTTTTTTCACTATTCTAGTCTAATATTCTAGTCCATACCATTATTTTTAAAAATTTCAAGCTTCCAGCTTTTAAATTTAAAATTATACAGAAAAGTCGGCTTTGAACTTCATTTGAGAATGCAAAAGTGGCTAATTACCAATATATTTTTTCTCAATATACTACATTACAGCAAACTTATAACAGAGTACAACACGTGGGAAAAAATAACTGGCTCAGAGTGAATTGGATCTTTATTTTTGACTAAGGGAAAGAAAAGTAAGTTTTTAAAAAAACTCTAGCAAGTCATAAAATTCCCTGCATAATAATTTGATAAAAGACCAATTAAGTAGACCATTATTAAAAGTTAAAAAAAAATCTTTTAAAAATAATAAATAAAATTATCCTACATGTTAAATTAAAAATTATCTGAAAACGACATTTTTACTTTACTATAAGTAAAGTATAGTGATCGTGAAAAAATTTGATCTCGAGATTTTGACGGAATTACATGTTTTGAGGCCCCAAAAGTCGTTTTATGACGTTTTTAGGATGATGTCTGTGGGTGGGTGCGTGTGTTAGCATTGCTTGTTACCACGCTACGGTCCAGAATCTTTGATGGATCAAGTTGATATTTTACACAAAAATGGGCCCCATAAGGAAGAAGATCCCTATTGTTTGCGAAGAATTATGCATGATGGGAAAGTCACTTTTTTTGCCAAAAACTGTTTTTTTTTAAAACATTTATTTCTCCTAAACTGATAACCCTACAGTTTTAAAATTTTGATATTATCTTTGAGGTTACAAATGAAACAAACGAAAAATATATTCAGAATTTTAAAACAACGGGAAATATTTTTTTTTCAATAAAATGTACAAATTTTGACTTATAATTCAATCTCAAACCTTGTGAGAGCGATACAAGCCATACTGTTTGACGGACAAGAATGAAACTATGCCTATAAATAGAACATTATATGGAGAATGAGTTGAGATATTTTTTTCCAAAATTACATTCGCTAAAGGGGCGTTACAGTACGATTTGTGTTTTCAGAAAATGTTTTTTTGACGCTAAACGGCTCATTAAAAAATAATGAAAATTTGACCAAAATGGAACAAAAAATTAGCAATTCACAAAAAAAAATCATGAAGTTTCAATTACGGGAAAGAGCAATAACGATATAAAAACTGTTTGTTTATCCTAGACTAAGAGATCACCTACTATACTTGTCGAATTTTTTATATTTTTTTACATTGTTTACATTGACTTAGAAATTTTTTGAGTGAATCCACTGAGATAAAATTGATGTTTCTAATGGAAAAATGAAAATATATTATTGACTTATAAGAGATGTAAGAGGAATAATATTGTGCAGGTAAATGATAACACTCATTAAAAAAAAATTCGTATATATGTTATTTGTCAAAGGGGAAGGAAAATGATCGTATTAAATACTAAGAAGCCATAAAATTCCCAGTATAATAATTCTGTTAAAAACGAAAAATGTAAAAGATAATTCAATATATAAATCTTTCGTTTAGAGATTAATAAATGTAATTATCGTACATCTTTAATTAACAAATGAGCTTAAAACAACATTTTCTTCGCTGTTTAAGATGTTTTTCAGAGAAAAAAAGAGTATTTTACTGTTTCAAATTTGAAAATTTTACATTAATATTCAATGTAGAAGGATGTCAAGTAAACGATGTAAGAAATCGACTGGCTATTTGAACAATAGCCATGTTCTCTTGTAGGATAATATTTCGTTTCAAGAAATGTTCACATTGATTTTTCAAAAATGTTATTACTGCTGTAGTTATACTAATGAAATTATTTGCAAATAATAAATTATTTGTGATGTACAAAAATAAGCTTATGAATTGATATGTCCTTCAATCACTATCTGTACTACCTCACGAATGCAATGCTAATAATTATATCCCATTTAGATATTTATGTTATGCTTAAATGATACGTTATGTTTTATATACTCAAGAAATTTGACATTGAGTTACTTATAGTAAAGTAGAGTGTAGGCCACTCCAGATTTTTTATTATATGTTTTTTACATTTCAGACAAAAACTTTGTAATGTTTTTAAAAATACTTAAAGCATTTTCAAGTTTTAGATGGGAAATTTTGTCTTAAATCTTCTATGTAGAAGGATGTCAGATAAACTTGTAAGTGATCCACTGGTTATTGAAACAAAACCAATGTTCTCCTCTAAGAGTAATGTCGTAATACGAAATCTACACTCTCGCTTCTCAAAAATGATATTACTGCTGTAGTTATACTAAAGATATATTCATCACTGTTGTGATACAAAAATAAGCGTATATATTGATAAGTAGATCAGTCACTATCTGTACAACCTCCATGAATAAAATACTAATAAACCTCTCCCGTTTAGACTTTTATATTATGTCTAAATGGGACATTATATATTATATACCGAAGAAGTTTGATATAATCTTTACTTATAGTAAAGTTGAGGGTAGGCCATTCTAGATTTTATATTATAGGCTATCCTGACCCCCTATGAGAAATATTATTAAATAATATTGTGCAAAGTGTAGGTGAGTATACAAACCACTGGGCTACTCTGGCCTCCCTAATAGGATTTGTTTTATGAAATACAACTACAATAGAGTCATTCACGACAAAAGTAAAGAATATAATAATTTCAAGTCTCTTATCTCCACGGAAAATGAGTGAACAAACAAACTCCCGAACTTTATATACATATATTACGAAGATTAATGTTTGCACAGTAATGTACTCTTACGATGGAAAGGCCTAGTCTGTATTGCAGGACTTAATATAAAGTATTCTAGACAGCACTATAATGCCAGGTCTATTATAAAGTATTCTAAGTGGTACCATGATGAAATTAGTTTCATGTGAGAGCAGTGTTCAGGAGATGAGTATTTCTCGTATACTTAAGTTATACCACAGGTTGTTGAGGGCACCTTTCAAATTTGGAATCATCACAGGACGTTTTATAGTCGAAATCTATAGATTAGCCCTTGTTCATGATAAGAATGAACTAAAGGATTTCATCAACAATATCAGAATGGTGAAGGAACTCCAGGCTTCCTATCTCCATCTGGATATAAATTTATTTGGAACTTCTTCCATCTAGACATAATGTTTCCAACGTAGTTAGCAGTGTACAGTAGTTTTTGTGTGATGTAGGTTCGTGGAAGCTCACCTCTGCGAGGTCCACCTTGGGCATATCCCGTAGGATGAAGAGTACCTATCTTAGGTTAGGGCATGATGCGACGAAAGAGTTTCAATTAAAAAAAGACATCAGCATGGTTTTGTCATAATGTGTGATATAACCGAAAGGATTAGATACCAAAACATTATGATACAATTAACATAAGGTCATATATTAATTTGAAATAAGGAGAAGTTTTTTGTTTGAACTCATGAATAATATCGTAGGACGGACTGAAGAAATGTTTTACATATAGATAATCCTGCACTTATAACGCTATGGTAGAACAAAGTGTCTAAAATAGGGATGTTTAACAAATTCGTAACTACAAACAGAAAACCTTTAAATGGTTTAAAAGGATCACACATTGCATGCCACATCTCTTCCACATTATGAGACTTCATAAGAAAGTACTGTACACAAAGTGAATTGATGATTAACACTTCAATTGACCAAATGAAATTTGAAAATATCAATGTTACCAAAATAATATGTATTATTATGAATTCAATTGATTGAATAATAACGGACAAATCATTAATGTATTAGTTGTTTATCCAATAAATCCACTTGATTAGATATTGCAAGCATGATTTCTTTGCAAGGCGACCTGTTAACTGTTCCCCTATGCTGTTTTAAAATGGATCGCCTACTCTAAAGTCACTTATAACGTTGAAAAATGTTCTAATACTTTTATTAATGTAATAGAAATTCTTTTTTTGAGGTTTTTCACAATTTAAAACATTTATCCTCGAGAAATGAATGTACAATTAATATATAATAGTTTTAATAATTCTTTAAAAACACTCTAACAGAAAATTATTGTAATATAAATATATTTTGAACGATTACTTTTCGTAAGTGTAGAAAAACATTTAAAATAGCATTCATAGTTAAGTTATTATTTATAAATTTAATGCAATGAAATCCCTACTGTTTTAAGTATTTTTATTCCTGAAGGATACTGGTTACAATTAGTAAAATAGTTCATTTATAATAATATAACATAATTTGTATGTGAATTATAGAATACATCATAAAACTAATAATGATATAGTTTCATAGTAACAACAAATTTTAAAGGTATATGAGAGCTAATCAAATAGAGAATCCATTTCTATCAAAATACTTTTCGAGTCTCACATAGTTATACTTCTACTTACAGATAGATGTATAAATATATTTTACAAACAAGGAGAGATTCAAAATCCAATTAACATAACCTTATCTTCACTATTCTGAGAATGTTTCATACTCATTTCTGTTTTCTTTGCCGTTCAATTAAATAAGATGAGTCAGCCTATTCAACTTAATTCATTTTTAACTTAAACATTAATCCAAAAATTCATCAGTCAATAATTGTTTCTATAGCTAGCTTTCAATATTCACTCAACAGTCTGTAGAAGATATACAGAAGGCAATTTGAAATCATATCCAAATCAAAAAAAATAGAAATCATGTGAAATGAGATTTCCAGAATGCTTTATAACATTTAATAATAATGAAGGAATGAAAGTTAATTAGATGATACCCTTCGTAGGATAACTTGGGGTTATTAATCATGAAGATTTAAAATGATGTTAGATCTGTTTAGTTTTTGTAGAGTTGCAAGAAATATTAATACACATTCTCAGGCTGGTTACTGTCTTATTATATACGAACCGTTACAATTAAGTATCCAGTAGTCACTCAAAGAAAATACAGTGAATATAATATTGCTCTTAAATTTTTTTTGTAAGGTATAAACAATTTATATTATATGAAACTAAAATGTTGCAATACATGAGGTTACTGATCCCTTAGTAGTAACATACGTCTATTCTAAGTCAGTTGTAATGTTGAAGCAAGTACAAGTACATATCAATAGGCATCTTAGGTTAATAACTGCGCAAATATTTTAAATGTAGTAATAACTAGCAAGATAGATTATTCAAGCCAACATTACGTACAAGTATAATTTCATACAAAGAAATGATGGTCAGCTATACGACTAACCACCTCTAAGTACATATCAAAGATAAGGTTTTTTACTTGACAGAAAAAGAATAATAATGTGAATGATGTTACATTGTCATCATTATTATTATTATTATCAAAGTAACGGCCTCTTACAATAAAAATTGTAAAATGAAGACTACCTCATTTGAAAAAACCAATTAGTTAAATTGATTATTCATGATTTTGACAATACTTTTAATTATAGTACAGTTGAGCATAGATATTTCTTAACTAAATAACTTAAACAGATCAACTGCTAAAATTGTTAAAAATTATGAAAAAAATTTTTATTTTAATAAAGCTATAAATAAAACAAAACTGCGCAATTGTTCTTCAGTAAAATGTTACGCTTCCGGGAGTGTCTTTAATTAAAGTTCTAATAATTTAGTTTATTCACTCAACTTGATATTTCATACAATCATAACTTCAAACTGTAAGTACAATTTTCATCTCAACTTACTTGTGCATTATCGTAAGTTCTTAAACAGTTTAACATTATTGGCATGTGCAAATATTTAGATGACTACTTAATGATTACTTTCAATGAATATGATAGCTTGACTTTTGAATCAGCATTCTTTTTGGTTAACACATTTTGTATCTTTTAGCTAAAATAAACGTTTGTGGATTAAACAAAATGTTAAAAAAGATTTAAAATGCTTATTATGGTTTATTTATGAAGTATAATTATCTATTTATTAATAGTACATATTTCCTACAGAATATTTTATAATATACCTATTTACTATGAAATATGCTAAACAAATTAAAACATTGTTGCTTAATTTACTTTTTGCAATTACTATAATTTAAGATGAATGAAAGAATAATAATTACATTAAGCTGTTAAAATGAATTATGGAAGTTATATTTCTTATAATTTAGTAGCATAAAGAAAACAGAATATATTTGATATATATCATATTAAAAATGTACATGTCATACTTCATAAATAATCTAGTATTAAGCATTGTACATTGTATACACGAAACAGATTACGACTTAGACTTTTTAAAAAAGTTTTTAACATATTGAGATTATGTTAATAAACATTCATTAAGGAAGTATGAGTTACATAAGCTATTGATGAGTAGTAAATTTCATATTCTGATTGTAATTTAAAAAAGAAAGATATTTTATTTTTGTAATGGGTAGTGATACAATTAATAGTGTTGAGCATTGTTTAAAAATGACCACTCCAAACTTTTTTTTTCAACAGCTTTAAATATTGATTACATTTTAATTAGAACCAGTAAAATGCTTGTAGGCATTCATTAGAATGAATTAATTGAAATATGAACAGTTGTTGTTGCTCCTACAAATTAGGTCCTTTGCAATACAACTTATTTTGAAGGTTTAAAAATCCCTCTATTGGGAGACCTTGAATTATGAATTGCAAATATTTTTCTGAAATCTATAATTATTCATTATACTCTCTTTATAATTTGAATGATGAAAACAATCATATTAGAATAATCAATTAATTAGCTTGATTACCAATGAATTCAATAATATATTTACTCACAGTACTTTTGAGTGCATACTACTTCAGTTTTTTAATGTTATGCACAAATTATACTTTTTACAATACTTCTGTTTACAGTCTTTCATGTAGTGAGATTATTTCTATCGTATATTAATCTTTTATATTAATTAATAAAAAGTTATTTGTTCCATAGTTAGGAATCATATTAATAATTATGGAAAGGATAGTATATACATGCAGTCCATGGAAGGCAGCCAAATTTATAATGTTCATATTTTTTATTTTAAGATATTAACAAATTTAATATGTTTTATGGAAATTATCTGGAAGTTATTTAAAAAAAATGTTTTATTTTAAATTATAGCTATTATCCTCAATTCCTTATTAATGTAAACCATATAGCAATAAGAATAAAATTTATCACTAAACAGTGTAAAAAGAAAACTTTCAAACAAAATAACTATAAAGAATATTTCAATTTTTATGAAAAATTTAACAAATTTGTTTGATTTTATAATGAAGTAAAAAGAAGTAATAATGGGGTTGGCCACTCTGTTCTAGGACTGTGTAAGTGAACTCTTGGACTCCCTAAAGTTCTTTGCATGCTCGAACCAGTCTACAACTTCCCTTCATGGAAGAAACGCGGAGGAGAATCCACTGCGGCTTATGCCCAGGTAAATTCACAATTTTTCTTTGTTCACACATTATGTAACTTGATATTTTATGTAAACACTAGTCTTTTAACTATATACCAACACGTATAAGTTAAGTTATTTGCAATAAATTACAATTTAATTAGTAGTCAATTTCCTTCTTTACAACTATTAACTTAATTACTTCTTTTTATTCACCGATAACAAACAAACCTAGAATACCTGTTATTATCATAAATGATGATATAAAAATTACATTTTTTCTATATTCAACTGAGTTAGTCCACTATTACTTACTTTTCGTCAAAAAAACATGGCCGACACTGCACTAAAGTAATATAATGGGAAAGTAATATTAACAATTTTTTTTTAAATCATTAGTTTTCCAATTCGTAATTGTGTGGAATTTAATGATTCTGAGGTAAAATGGATAAACATTTTACCTTTTTACAATTTAATTTGTTTAAAATGGAAAAACATTGTTATTATATTTTACCACAGAATTTTTATTTGTTTGGAGATAATGTCACTTGATATTTTATGCCAACAATACTCTTTTAACAACAATTTAACTATTTGTCAATACATATATGTTCAACTGTATGCAATAAATTAATATTTGAATGTTAGTTATTTTCTGCTTCATTAATATTAAAATAATTGCTTCTTTTTGATTCACCGATATAAAACAAACCTAGAATATGTGTTATTATCATAAATTTTGATATAATAATACATTTTTGACTTATTGAACTAAACCAGTCCGCTAATATTCTTCTTCAATAAAATATGGCTGACAATGCACTAAGGTAATATAATGGGAAAGTAATTATAACAATTTTTTTTTGTTCAGTGATAATGTCAGTTGATATTTTATGTCAATACTAGTTTGTAACTATAATTTAACTATGTTTCACCAGATATATGGTAAATTATATGTAATAAATTACAATGTAATTGGTAGTTAATTTCCTTTTTTACAACTATTAAGTTAATTACTTCTTTTTATTCACCCATATGAAACAAACGTAAAATACATGTTATTTTCCTAAAGTTCGATTTAAAAAATACATTTCTGATTTATTGAATTGAAAGAGTCCACTAATACTTTTCGTCAAAAAAAAATGGCCGACAATGCACTAAGGTAATACAATGGGAAAGTAATATTAATTATTTTTGTTTGTTTTAAGAACTTATTAGGGTATAATAAGTCTGTTTGTAAATGAATAAACTGAATTACAACAAATTAAAATTTAAATGGTAGTTAATTTTATGCTTTACTTGTGTTAAAATAATTGCTTCTTTTTGATTCACCGATATAAAACACACGTAGAATACGTGTTCTCATCACAAATTTTGATATAAAAAATACATTTTTTTTATATTGAACTGAGCCAGTGCCCTATTACTTTTCGTCATAGAAACATGGCCGACAATGCACCTAGTTAATATAATGGGAAAGTAATATAATATTTTTTTTTGTATTAACAACTTATTAGGGTATAATAGGTTTCTAACGTAGTGCAATCACTTATTATGTGGTATTTACCCTACAATGATATAATAGGTTTGTTTGTAAATGAAGAAAACGACAAGAATTACTTTATGTTTGACATATTATGACTAGTCACAACCATGACTGACAAAGATTCTACAATACTTTATATTACCATTGAGGTAATGTTAACATGTGTGTATTGTTGCAGGTACAGACGGAAGGATACCTGTACACAGGTTAGTGAGCATGTTACGTGTTTATGCATGTAATCATTTCAGGTGTTTGTGTTCAGTTTATTACAGTACCCAGCAAAGCACACTCAACCTCGTACACTGTTTGAAACCCTCTTACTTCCACTGTTCTTCCCAGACAGATCGTAATCTGTTAGGTCTCTATAGGAGTGATTCTCAACGGTGTCTATAGGATTTCCAGGTGTCTCTGAGTGATTCAGAATAATATATCCAACACAAAAACGAAGCCTTCGCAAGATGTCTCTTTTTGCGAACGCAACATTATTATGAGTGATAAGTAATAGCGATTTTCTTCTTAAGAAGACCTACTCACCTGAAATACATTTTATATCCAGCGAATATGTTCTACCAACGGCAAGATGACATTTCTTCACCAGTTTGAGCAAAAATTCTACAATTTGCAACATTATAGCTTAGTCAAAATGAGTTATATATAAAAACATTTCAATCGATTTCTAGCTCCTCCCTATCCCTATCAAAAATTTAGCCCCAAACACAGAAGAAGAAGCCAAGGCTCATCAAGTTTATATTTCCCTGGGCAGAAGAAGAAACATACTGAAAGTAAGTCTCTTCTTTTATTTCTTTATTTTATAAAGATTATTTTTATCATATTGTATTTGGTGCATTAAAATATTTCTCGGAGATTTGTGTACAGTGTGCTTTCAGCTATTTGTAGAAATAAGAACTCCACAACTTCAAGCAGATTCAGATCCACTACCCTAGAAACATGACAAAGGATTTTAAGGTATATGAAGTTATGTGATTACATTCTTATTGTAATTCTACTGTGTAGGTAAGTTAACGTTGAATACATAGGAGTTTTAAATTTTTTAAACCTATGTATGCATTACTGTTTCAATTTACTCTCTTGTGTAATTCATATGTTATGGGACTAGTAATACTATTGATGTATAGGAAGAGGTTACATGTTTTTTTTAATTATATTAAAGGTATATGTGTGAGGTACCTCATATATGTTGAATGGATTTTGTGTTTTGATACATTTAAGTCTTTAGTTAAATATATGTTTCTCAACTACTCTCCATGAAGCTCATATATTTTGGGGAGTAGAAATGTATTTGAAGTGATAAAGAGGTGTTGATCGCATTCTTATTTTTTTTATTCTACTGTATAAAATAAGTTATAGTTATTGTATACAATAGACGTTTTATAACTATAATTTTTGTTTTAAAAAGTTTTTTCATTGTTCATGTTCATGTCGTTTTGCAGGTAGAAACACTTTTCAGGCATATGGAGATGTATACCTAAATTTTATTTTATTTTTACTTTGAGGTAACTTACATCTGTTGAATAGAATAATGATGTTTAAAAGTTTATTATATAGCTGTTTCTCTCCTACTCAACCAATTAAATCAATTGATAAAGGAATAGAAACACATTTGACAATTCTGAAGAGGTATGGCTACATTCTAATATTCAATTATAATTGTAAGGTAACATCCAACTTAGAGTACATAGTTAAATAGGTATGTATTCTACAATCAATAGGTCAACCATTACACAGCTATGTCTATTCTACTCTGTCATGCAATATAAATGTTTTTGGGGTAAAACTGTTTTTATGTGTATAAACAGGTATGATTATTCTTATTTTAGCTATAATGTGTATATTACCTTATGTTTAAGTAGGTATGTGTTTTATGATCTATAAGTCAACTTATACATATGTATGTCTATTCTACTCTGTCATGAAACATAAATGTTTTTGGGGTAGAAACTGTTTTTATGTGAATAAACAGGTATGATTATTCTTATTTTAGCTATAATGTGTATATTGCCTTATGTTTATTTAGGTATGTGTTTTATGATCCATAAGTCAACCTTTATGTCTATTCTACTCTTTCATGCAACTCAGAGAAAGGGATGAACAGGAATTAGATACAACAATTCAGATACCAATCGTAAAACCGGATACGTAGACAATTCGGAGACATGTCACAACAAGCATTCAACAACAGCATGTACTCGTATATAAACAGGTATGATTATTCTTATTTTAGTTATACTGTGTATATTTTCTTTAGTTGTTTTAGTTGGCGTGTGTTTGATGATAGTTAAGTCTACACAAGAACACTGTTACTTCTATTTTACCTATCATGTATATCTTTAAGTTAGTCAGGGGGGGAGGGGTGCACAAGTTAGTCAGGGGGGGGGGGGGCTTGGGTGGCTACCAGGCGGGTCCGCAGGTGGTGGATAGCGGAAAGCCCTGTACTATCAGGGTAACCCCGAATACGTAATAAGGGGTCCCGAACCAACCCGTCAAGCCACTATTTAACATCATACAAGTTTAAATAACTAAATATGTAACTCAGTTTTTAATTGGGACTCCGGACATCTTTCATCTGACAGTTTCTGTCAAATTTGCAGTGGATATAGTTTTGCATATCCTGCATATGCTATCCTGAATTTTTTAAAATCTTACCAGTAAAAATAAGTAATATATTAGAAGTTGATATAATTTTAATTATTCATATTTGACGATAACAACTAAAAAAAAAATACATAAGCCTCTTTATACCATTTTAAATAAAAGTACTAAAAAATATAAAATCCAATGTGATAATTACTTATAATATTTGTAGTTAATTAATTTATCATAAATCATTCAGTTGGCTTTTTCCAGATGTTTTATTCTTAGATCGAAACATAATTTGTTCATATGTATTATTAAATTATTAAGGAAGCATTCATCATTTAGTTATCCAACCAGGCAAATAGAAAGTAATTTATAAGATCAAATATGGCCTCTTTATTTTTGATTTTTCTATTTATGTATAATGTATTCAATTCATATTTATGAATAACCTTCAAATTCATGAATGAAATTCTGCCAAAAGATAACTAAAACATATTATTCATGTAATTGACTATGCATATCCTGCCTTTGCATAATTTATAATTACTACATGGTTTACCTTTTCATTATAGTCAATGATTTTATTATATTTGACTGTGTTGCTAATCTTACTTATTAGTTATCGTTACTTGGATGTTTTATAATTGGCAATTAATTTGTATACAATGGCTTTACTTTTGGTAAAGTTAAATGTGAAATTATCCAAATTTTACGATTTTTACAACTTTTGACTATAACAAGATCATTTATTACATACTGCATCATGCTTTAGTTACCCCAATTTAATTTATAAAAATATTATTTTAATGAATAATTCTTAGAAATTTTGGATGATGGTATATATAAATATGGTTTAAGTTGGACGTTAAAATGTTTTTTAGCATTAAAAACTTTTACATTAAGTTTTTACTTAGAAAGGTTTTAATTTTCTTCATCATACCCAACGAAATATACCACTCTGAACAATCAGTTATTATGTGGTATTTACTCATTGTAGGGTAAACAATGTTAACTTTTTACAATACAAATTGTCGTTTTTCTTTTACTTTCCTTTCATTATAAAATCCAAGAGTTACTTCAGGTAATTTCCTTTAGAACACTTTTTTCATTGCTTATGACAAACCTTGAACAAATGGAAATTTAAAAAACTTTGTTTGTTACACTTGTACTCGTTTATAACATGTTCTATTTGGTAGAATTTGTTGTTGCCTTAAATATTCTCGCCATGTCTTTAAATTGAGTTCCTTGCGCAATTAGTTCATATAATAATATTTTTACTTTTTTTCTTTTTTTTCGAGTAAGCAATGGACGGCTGACTTCAATCTCATATTTCACTAAGTTTTGAACACAATTCAGTTTTGGGTTCATAGCATGGAAAAGTAGTAATTAAGCATCCTTCTATTGCTTTAGGCCTTTTTAACAATCTATTAAAAATATTAACATTTTTACTTCTTATAATTTTCATATTAAAAAATGGGAGCATATTATGTTTTTCCTTCTCACTTGTAAATTTAAGACGATTGTGATATGAATTAAAAATATATAAAACATGCTGTTAACATTTTCCTTTGTTAATAATTAATAAGGAATCGTCCATGTAATGAATTTTACCTTCCTGCTTAATTCCATTACTGCAATAGTTTTGTAAATCAACGATGACTTTAGTTGCTAAAGGAGGTGATATGGGAGACCGCATTGGTAATCTGAATCTTTACTTAGATATAAGTCAATGAATTCAAAATATTTGGCTTTACATATAGGGCTTAAAAAGTAGAGCAAATTTTGCTTTGAAATGACCGAAAGTTTGATTGAAACTAGGAAAACTTATTGATCATGATATTTTCTTTTTGTGAAATTGATAAAAGCATGATGTGATTGAACTTTTCTTTGATATAAAACTTACTGACCAGGGTTAATACCAATTAAGTATTGAAAAAGATTTTCTTGTAGTTTATTCAAAAAAATAAGTGGTTTTAGTGTTTTTAGTGATGGCGATTGTCTTAGATTATGTGTGTTTTTAGTGATGGCGATTGTCTTAGATTATGTGTGTTTTTAGTGATGGCGATTGTCTTAGATTATGTGTGTTTTTAGTGATGGCGATTGTCTTAGATTATGTGTGTTTTTAGTGATGGCGATTGTCTTAGATTATGTGTGTTTTTAGTGATGGCGATTGTCTTAGATTATGTGTGTTTTTAGTGATGGCGATTGTCTTAGATTATGTGTGTTTTATTATTCAAGTCATCTCTTATAATATACATATTGTATGCTTTATGTCTTGGAATCAGCTTTGGCATTGATATCACAAGCCTTTATGTAACTGCTACAGTGTTGTAATGTCAACTTTTTGGCTGTTAATATTAACCGACTACTGCCATAACCGATTAAATATGCTTGCTTTTTGTTGTGATAAGTTCAAAATTCACAGTTTTAATATGCAGAATTCATAATTGTTCATTTTTCACGGATTTTATACAGATCGGTTTTTCTCGTGAATGTATGAAAAAATTCTTTTCTGTTGACTGCAAGTATTTTGTAGTTTTTAATTACTTTTATAAGAATGAAATCATCGCCAACTAAAATGGTAAGGAAATAAAAATATAACCCACTAATTAAAACTTATTAGTTAAATCTAATTAAAACAATATTAAATCAAAATTTTACTATTAATTGAGTATACATAGAATCAGACTTACGAAAAAATATAACTATGTATTTTTCGTAGGAATAAGAGTACATCATTCCAAAATTTCAATATTTTTTCAATTTATTTAATCAGTAAATAATGTTAGAGTGGTAAAGGAGTATGTAAAAATATTGCAATAAACTCCCTCCAACCAACGACCAATGAATATTTCCATGCACGTCAGTGCACGTTGTAATTAGCAGTTTCGAACCAGAGGCCCACTAGTGCTAAATCTCATCCTGCTGTTTTTGTTTAGGTCAGTAAGCATTGTCAATACTGGGGACGTTAGTCTGTCTGGGAAAGGAGTCGTATTCGTGGTCGTATGGTCTTGCGGCTTTGCATTGTCTGAGGTACTATATATTTTATTAACCATCAGGTCGTCATATTTAGCTCAGGAAGGCAGCTATTAGGGCTCATGGGATTGGGAAAGGTTCGGAGATGGATTCAGTTCCCGAACTAGGAGATTTGGAAGGATGGGCAGTTTTTCATCTTCATTGCAGACAGGTCGACTAATGTAGTAATCAATAGATTCCCAACTCAAATCATGTTGAATATCGACATTTCTGGCATACCATAGAGCTCTAGCTATAAGGCGGGCACATTTATTCTGTACAACTTGGATGCAGTTCTTGTTCGTGGGCGCCACTCCAAACCAGACTGAGCATCCGTATGCCATAGCCGAACGAATAACCGCCCTATAGACAAGGTCTATCACTGCCTGTCGAGTATTTTCTCGATTTGAGGATGGAATAAAGATTGCACATTAGGAATATTCCCGCTTAGACCCCACATCACATAAACATGTTCTACTCCTTAGTTCTAAAACACTGATTATCAAACTTATTTCTTTTACCGCCCCCTTAAAAAATCAATTATTTTTCAGCACCTCCCATTTTTTATACACCTCTAAAACTTAAAAACCACAATTTCATTACTTTAATTAATTTAAAGTAATTTAATTAATTTAGTTATATTACTTGCTTCTGATGTTTAAACTTACATTCTAAACTAGAAATTTTTACCAGTGGGAGCAAAAAAACCCAACTTTATAATATTAATAATATATTTTAATCAGATTAAAAGTAACAACATAAATATGTAATAGTTTTCGTTTTCATGCTACTCTAATGAGATGGATGAATTTGAAGATATTTAATAAGTTTGTTGATATCAGTTTCGATTTTACTCAAAAACAGTCGTAAGTTGCCGCGTTTGGTAACTAGCAAATGATTTCTCTTTTTAGTAAGCAGCGTTGTCACAGCACTAAATCCTCGTTCACACAAATACGTTGCCAGTCTCACTACTTTATTTACACACCTCGTATGACGATGAGAATGCTATCAAAACTCGTTCAACGATAGACCACAAGCCAGGGTACAACAGCGGAATTGACTTTTGTAGCCAAAATTGTTGGTAGCCATTTTTGTGTTTGATTTTTATTTCCTCGTTCGTTGACATTTGAAAAAGGATCTAACACCCAGTCTGGTATTTCCAATTTCAAAATATCCTGAAATCTTTCAATGAAATCACTGTGAAGATTTTCCAAATGTTGGCAGTAGACGAGCAAGTCGTCGGTGTTGCAGGATACTGATAAATTGGGAAAATTATGAACTCATGTCTGCCAATATTCTACTTGCGTAAGAGCAGTTTGGCTACGAAAGCAGCGACGACACTTTTTGTTTTTATTAAATTCAAGTCATCGCCTTAAAGTTAAATATTCATATCATTAAGTAATGTATAAAGGTCTGTCAGGTATGCAATATCATTCTTTGAGGTTTTCACACAATTCTGTGTCTTTGTTTTCCAAGAACTCTATGACAGAGACAAACAGATTGTAAAAACGAGTACGACAATTTCCTTTTGATAGCCAACGTTTACTTAAATTTCACTTTAGTTCACTTAAATTTCTAGTAACTAAATGCTGTCGACGTATACAGCAATATACAGCAAGCACATCAGGAATTTTGTTTTTTAAGTACGATATGAAACCTTTTTGACACCCCGTCATGGCTGGAGCACCATCTGTAGCAGCTGATATAATATTCTTCAACGGAATTCCTTTTTCATCACAAAACTTTTCCAGTGTTTTAAATACGGTTTCTCCTTTCGTGTCTGTCTCTAAATTTCTAGCAAATAAAAGTTCTTGACATATTTTTTCATCTTTAATAAATCTCACGTAAGACAACAACAATGCTTCATTAGTTAATAAAGTGGACTCATCCAACTGAATTGAAAATTTACTAGTCTTCAGATGATTGCACAATGACTTTTCAATGTTTTCAGCCATTTCATCAATTCGTCTTTGGACAGAACTATTGTTCAAAGGAATTTTTCGAATTATATCTGGCCGGTTTATGAAGGACAGTAGTTATAACTTCTTTTATCGCCGGCGAAATTAACGTTTCTCCGATGGTGTGTGGTTTACCTGTTTCAGCAATTAACACAGAGATATTGTATGAAGCTCGAAGTCCGTCATTGTCTTACTTTGTAGCCATCGAAAAACGTTTCGATACACTTGGCTGAGCATTATGCTTCTTTCCCAGATCTTGAAAATATTTTTGTCCTTCTTATCCGGATGCATTAATTTTATTCAAATGACTTAAAGTCTTGAAGGCTTCATCGGTTCGTTTGAAAATGTTTTTGAACAAAGAAGGCACAAAAGCAAAGATGGGTTTGTCGAATTTTCTAAGAATCCATATTTAATATATTCTACACTGTATTGCCGTTTCTTCTTTTTTGCTTCCGACATGGCTTTGTTTTCAAAAATATGTAAATAAAGTGTTGAACTTAAAAACTTGTTTAAAGATAGCACGCGAAACCACAAATGAAAATATGAGAAAACTTACGAGCTTTTATATAGGATTTTAATACAGCAAGTAACGACAGGAATAAGACAAACACGCACTAACTCGTTTGTCTCTTTCGACGCTCAATCGTACTGAGCAAGTGTCAATGAACCAGCCGATTTCTACCGGATTGCACCAATAGCATTATTTAAGGTTAGCATTTAATCGGCAAAGTAAGCATATTATTCAGCATATACTGGTATCTATTGATGAAAATTAAAACTTTATATTTTTGTAAAAGTTTTGTACTTTACTAAGATACGATAATTTTTGATAGTGCTGTACATGTTTTTGTGCTAAAAACTTTTGTTGAGTCTAGAGACCAAAAATAACAACACGTTTTTTTCAATAGATTGAGATTGCTTTTTATGCATTTCTCGAAAGCCTAGATTTACAGTAAATATATTTCGGTTTCATTGTGGATTGAATATAGGACTAATACATACAAATATAATATATCATTATTATTTTATACTTAAATGTTATATTAATTTTAGTAAATGTAGTACCACGTAGTACATATGTATTTGTACGTGCTATTAGCGTTTCTTCATATATGTACATACATTGCTACAGAGCATGTACTTACAAATTTGCAAAGTAAAAATGAATTCATCTCATCAAAATGTTTGTTTAAATTCAGAATTACCAAAATACATTGCTATTTTATTGTACTAATTTATTAGAACGCAACTATTTTGGTTGGATATCTTTCTCATTTATATAAGATAAGATTCTCATTATAAGGTAATTAAAATTTTATATTTCGACTAGTAAATAATACTACTAACAATAATAACTTATTTAACTACGGAAAATAAATTGATATCACATCGTATTATAGATAAATATGGGTAATTTTTCATAGAATTTTAGTTTCTAATTTAGAACTGGTTCAAATAAAAACCGCCGCCTAAGCCAGCGTTTTTATTATTTGTAATATTTAATATTTATAATATATAGAAATAGTAAACGATGTTTACAATAAGTGAGCTGGTTAGGCTTACTATACTATTTGACACTGGACGGTAATGAGTTAATTGTAAAAAAAAATTTCTAACACAACTATTTGAACAATAATTGTATACATATTTCCATTTTATATAAGAATAATGATTCTTACATCAGTAATTCCTTATAAAATGCTATTAAAATATTGTATTATGCACTTATGTTAAAAACAAGAAAGAAAGTAAAGAATCCTTCAATTTATATTAGTTTACGTATGTATAATATTTTAAAACTCTGCATGGAAGTTTTTTTTCTAATGTTTAACATAATTTCTGGTGCAATGTAATTAAGGTAAAATTGCAATAATTTTTTAACTATCATCGATCATGTTCCTTTATCAGCAGAAACTTGTTACAAGTTGATTGCGTACGGTGTGCGGGCTATCCTACGAAATCTATGTTAAGTATTTTAAGTTTTTATAATATCATACAGGGTAGAAATATAAACTAATTATTCGTTATTGTGTAGTGGGTGGGTTTTAATTTCAGTGAAATTTTAAGTAAATGAAATTACAAATTATACATCCCCCCCCCTAACCCACATCAACGCTCTCCCATTTTTTCTGGGCCCCTTAACGCCCCCTCTAGTTTCAAACGCCCCCAAGGGAGCGTTATCGCCCACTTTGAGTAAGACTGATTTAGACCAATACTGTTAGAAAATTCTGAGAAAAAAAAAAGATATATTTTCAGTTTGCTTGAACGATTTATGATTGTTACATCGTTGAGGATGTAAATTTTTACAGTCAGTAATATAATAAATGTTTGATGGGATATATTGTACTTCGTTTATTTTTGAAAACGTTGATTATGTTTTTAATAAGTTATAACATTTTTTTTAATGAGTTGTAAATAATTTTGAATAAACTATCTCTACAAATAGTTTATTATTTACGATGGATACACTTAATGGGCGGTAGATAGCACACTATAGTAGAAAATCGAAGATAGGTAGCATTACTATACGGTTATTATATCTAAGACAACTATTTTTTCTTTTTTTATATTCATCAATCAGAATATATACTGGTATTCCGATATAGGAGTAAATCAAGATGTGAGGTAACATTCTCCCAAAAATATCTCTTGAAATATGTAAAGTTTTCTATTACATAGAACCGATAAGGCTTCAAAATTCAAAATAGGTCAAAAACGTGCTCGTAGAACACTGCGAATAATGAGGGAAATATCCAGCGGCCTCTTCCACATTTCGTTAGTATACCCACTGCTCCGCATTATAAATACTGCTAAAAATGCAAAACTAAAAAAATTATAAACAAGAAATTAGCATACTGTTATAGTAATTACAATAGAAATAATGTATATTGGTGAGTTCAACGCTTGTATAGTACATGCAATCTGGGCTGCCAGAATTGGTACTATTTGCCTTCGAGCTAATAGTTTGGTACGTTTGGTACTACTTTTATGTAAAGTGTCATTATTTGGTACTATTTCTTAAAATGGATCTAAATTTATAAAAAATAACGAAAATATATACTACAAAATATTCAAAATAGTAATTCGGGTATCATATTATAGTATGATACCCCGTCATCATACCCGAAGGCAGTGATGAGCATTATCGGCGATTATTATCGATTGTTAATTTTGAGTGTTGAAACTAACAATGCAGTACTCTTTTCAAAATCATTCATCAAGAGAACAAGTTGCATGGAATGGAAACCCAACAAAGAACTAATTAATATGGCACAGACAGTCAACTTATATGAAGATGCTAAGGACAACGAAGTTACTTTTTAAAAAAATAGTAAGTTTAGAATTAATTTAAATTAAATAAAGCAAATTAATTTTTAACAGTTTTGCGGCATTTAAAAAAATTTACCTGTTTTTGCCTTTTAATTGCTATAGTAATATATATTATATTTCCCCTGCCATAATTTAGTATTCACTAATGAGGAAGAATTACTTGTGTGTACAATATATGGTGCAAATTATATTTCATGACTTAGCTACTGCTATTGGTGATTGTAAGGAAGGTTTTTTAGGCTATTGTACATGAATAGCATTGGACTTAAGACAAGTTTTGTACTTTATTGCCCTGTATGCAATACTCACTTAGTAAATTATTTTATTTAATTAGTTTTGAAATAATGATTATAGAATATTAAATTTCACAGACTCTTTCTGGGAAATTTCCTGCACCACACTCCCTTTAAAATATGCTCCACACTGCATAAAATAAATCCCTTTATTTTATTTGATCTGGTGTAATAGTCATCTTTGATTCCGATTGTCACCTACCAGGGCAACAACCTCATTACCTCCGTTCACTCTAAACCCTCAAACCCACACCGGTACCTTCACTTTAATAGTTGTCACCCTCCCCACATAAAGAAATCTATCCCCAGATCTTTATCTATCCGAATCCACCGTATTTGCAACCGACTCCAGCAGAAGAACCTGCACCTCAACTCCCTCAGAACAAAGTTCCTGGAGCGTGGTTATCCGCCATCGTTACTGGAAAGAAGACTGATCCCTGCGAATTTATCCGTCAACCCTCCTTCCGTCTCCACTTCCCCGGTGAATGAGTCTCCCCTCCTTGTTACTACCTTCTTCCCCGGTATACACAAACTCAAACGCATAATCAAAGATCTGTTCCCCATCCTATCCTCTTCTCCTTCCACGTCGACTATTTTCCCCAGCCAACCCCGCCACTCATATAGACGTTCCCCCAACCTTGGCAACCTCTTTTTCCACAGAGACTTGACGTCCAGGCGCGTCAACCACCCATCTGTGGGCGCTAAGAGTTGTGAAAGGCGGGGGTGCCTGACCTGTCCACTTCTCAACCCCCTTTCACACTTCACTCCATCTTCCCATAACCAGTCCTTCCCTGTTGCTAAGGACTGCTCATGTACATCCAAAAATTGTGTTTACAAATTAGACTGTACTCGTTGTGATGCGTTCTACGTAGGACTGTCCTCTAACAAGCTCAGCCTCCGTATGAACGGTCATAGAGCATCCGTTAACAACAACTCCAATTTACCTGTCGCCATACACGCCAAATCCCACGGTCTGTCTTTTAACGACTGCTTCAGTGTGCAGATTCTGCGTCAGATTCCCCCTGGTGATAATACCGTGACCCTTAGAGCCTCTGAGGAGGCTCACATCTGGTTGCTCGGGGCGCGCAGTGCACCTGGACTTAACCTTAAAAGATAATTTTTTTTTGTACTTTTTTTCCAGTATTCTTTATGCTCTAGTACTTATTTCTTTTTTCCTCTTTCGTATATTTTGTGTATATCTATTTTGTCTTCTTCACTTACTACTAGTTTGTTTTATCCTATTTTATTTTTCTAAATTCTTATTCTTAACTAGTTTCCCATACTTACCCTTTTATTCAGTCTCTATCTTTTATTTACTAAAATAACCAATGCAAGTTTTTTGTATTGTATTTATTTTTATTTATTTATTTATTTTTTCTTCTTTTCTCTATCATTATTTTTGTTTCTTATAGTTTGTTTTTATCTTATATTGTTTATAATTTTTCACCTATTTATAGTTTTACCCAACCAGTACTGCTTATCTGAGTTTCTGTTTATATCTTCTCCTAATTTTATACTTTAAGACCGGGTACGGTTGACAGCACTAGCGGTTGCCGGGTTGGTTACTTGCCGACGCGCCTACAACGTGCTTGGTCTCCCATTCTCTTTTCTCCTGAAGACGGATTACCCGAAAATTTGAGTCTGTAAGTGTGTTTCCTTACTTTGTGTGTTGCTCTTTGTTAATCTTGAACTCGTATTGTGTCCAGTTTGGATCGTATTTCGTTTTATCAGTGAATATATATATATATATATATATATATATATATTATATATACAATCGTCATCAAAGAAAATCAAAAACTAATAAAACCAAAAACGTATAATTCAAATGATAACATGAAATTTAATAAACTTTCAACCCCATTAAAAAACTAGTTTTGAACAATTTGATAAATTTATTTTTATTTTGCAAATATTACAGTAGAAAAACCTGTTTAAAAACAGCATTACACACATAAAACATAGCAATATATCAACTTTAAAAACTCAATTTTGTAAAAAAATCCAAGATTTTTTGTTGGCTTTTCATAATTTTTTTCTATTTTCTATTGTTACCCCTTCGAAATGCCGCCCTCAAGCACTCTCCCTTGCTACACTACATTTGCTAAGTGATGTGCATCTACGTCTGTTTCTTGGCTGTCATGCTTTATTCAGATGGCAGCACTGCTATTCGGGTCAAGTGAACAGTAAGATAGCCAAGCCTTGTAGTATTAGGGAAACAGCAAGAAAAGTAAGGTGTCAGAGATAGTGGCTAATTGACCTTCTGTTATCAGTAGTTGTCTTTTTACCATTTCCAAACGTCTAAAATATACAAGTCTCTGATTTAACGTCTTCTCGAATCGCTGTTATGTTAGTGTGAAAGACAAGGTAACTTATGATAGAGAGAAGACATTACTAGCTTTGGTCAGCTCTTCCGCTTTCTCATTTCCTAGAACATTCGTTTATCTGGAAATCAATTAAAAAAAGAGTGCCCAATCTTTAACATCAAATTGTTTAAGGCTCTTAAAGAGTTGAAAGTTCTTTTATAGGTTATGTTAGGTTAGGTTGCAGTGGCAGTCCCACAAGGGAACACACTTAGGCCGATTGGCCCTTTGTGATACCACACAATGAAGATTGATTCTACAGTGGGAGTCCTAAATTTTGCCTAACTCAAGTGTATTTAGACTAGGGATCTTTAACGAGTACCTGACATCGTACAGGCTCGGGACCGACAGTTTAACGTCCTTCTCCGAGGGACGACGCGCTCAGATTTATTCACCTCCCGCGTGAATAAATCGAGGACCAGGTGGGGATCGAACCCCGGTCCTATCAGTTCAGAGGCGAGCACGTAACCACTGAACTAGCCTGACCCCAAGTTCTTTTATAAGTCTGTTTTCTTGTTTGATGTATGAGCTTATATAGCAAATTGAGTTCTATGAAGCAAACAGTTGTCTGGTAGTTTTTTGTAAATTGGGTTGCAGTGTGGAAGGGTTATTTTTCTACTCGTATCATAGTTAGGTTAGGTTAAGGTTAGATAAGGTCAGTACCGTACAGGCTAAGGGACCGACGGCTTAACGTGCTCTCCGAGAGACTACGTGCTCAGATTTATTCACCACCCGCGTGAATAAATCGAGGGCCAGGCGGGGATCGAACCCCGGTCCTATGAGCTCAGAAGCGAGTATGTTAACCAGTGAGCTAACCTGGCCCTGTTCTATCATAGTTACTGAATGAGCTTCTATTGGCATGGTTTTTTTAAGCTGTGTTGAAAGAACATCCGACTCCAATATGACCCGTGGCTGAGTCACACGTCCCATTAGTATACCTATCTACTCAGGTAGTATGAAGATACTAAACATTCATAGTTTCGAAACTTGCGACTCTTAGCTCAAATTCAATTAATGATTAATTTCAATTACTATGATTTATCAACATCAGTTGATGCATGTAGAGAGAGAATGGATTATGCGGGCTACAAAGCTGCTCTGTTCTAGGTTGAAATTATTTTTTAACTCTAGTGTTCCTGTGAGCTAGGTAATCTCAGTGGCATAGCAACTATTTTTGCCACCCGGGGTGGTCTTAAGATCCTCCTCCCAGAAAACCTTAAACATTTAAAATTCCAGAAAGTCCTCAAAATTTTTATTTTTATAGAATTACAATCAAGGATCTAATTTTAGACTGCTGTTGTTAGGCCCTGACTTTCATCTTATCACAGTATTCGTATACATATAAACAGTCATCATCAAAGGATAAGATTTTTCAAAACAAAAACGTATAATTCAAACCATAAAAAAATGGTTAAATTAAATTAACTGGCTACGCAAACAAATATAATAAACTTTCAACCTCTTTAAAAAAAAGATAGTTTTGACAAATTAAAAATACATTTATTTTTAATTTGCAAATATTAGTTGAAAAAACAGTTCCACACATAAAACATAAAAGCGATTACGACCTTAAAAACTCATTTTGGTATAAAATTTTAGATTTTTTGTTGTCTTTTTATTTTAACTTTGTTTCTTTTTTCTATTTTTACGTCCTCTAAATAACGCTAGGGTACTAAGAAATATCCTTAGTTTAAGAAAATTACAATACTTCTAAAGACATGATTTTTTTTTTAGGAAATTTTCAAAGCTGATGGAAATTTTAAGTAAATAGTATTGTCATTCTTGGTTTAAACCTAAGTTACATGATTCAGAATAAAAATGAAAATGTGGCATTTATTTATTTATTTATTTGTTGAGGGTGATTGTAGTACTGCGTTCTACGAACTATTGTACTTTCCCCCCTTCTGTACTATAGCACCCCAGTTAGCTTCAACGCCTCCAAGAAGCTCAGCACTTTTGCTGGGTCTAACGGTAAAAGCTCTTCTATGGTTTTGTTGAGTGTCCTGAAGCACCTGCCTCTCTGGAACACAGTGGCTTAACAATCAGCCAGCAGATGCAGCGGTGTTTCTTCCTCAACCTTGCAGAACCTGCACAAACCATCATTGCTAATGCCTATTTCCGGAGATGGCCATTAAGTTTGCAGTGACCCGTTAGAAAACCGGTTAAAATACTTAGATTATTCCTGCTCCTTTCCATACAATCAAAGATTTGCCTATTCTCAAACTTATTGAGAAGTAAAAATGTGGCATAAAATACGCCTGGCTCTGCTAGATATGAGTTTTAGGTACCTCTGATATTGAAAGATAGCGGAAGAGTAACAAGTCAAAAACGGTTTTTTGTTTAAGATCCACCCCCATCTACTATCTCTCTTTCTCTCGTGGGACAGAAGCGTCCACCTTAATAACAACAAATTGATCTATTCACTATTCTCCTTCCAAGGGTTTCGAAGCTACTTCTTGATATTATGTTTCGAAGCTACTTCTTGATATTATGTTTCGCATCTACTTCTTGACATTAGAATGTTACATATTCTGAGGTAAAATGGATAAACAAACAAAAGTTTCCACACAAATGAAGTTTTATTCAACAACAACAACGCGTTTCGAACACTTTGTATTAATCATCAAGAAGACACTATAATACAAATTATATCTAATCAGCTACAAAATTAAAGTGAAATAATAAAAATCAATTAAGAGAATTAAAGACATACCCAAGGATTAATTAATTCTCTTAATTCAATTTTATTACTTCACTCTAATTTTGTAAATGATTAGATATAATTTGTATTAATGTGTTTTCCTGATGATGAACACAAAGTGTTCGAAACACGTTGTTGTTGTTGTTGAATAAAACTTCATTTGTGTGGAAACTTTTGTTTGTTTATCCATTTTACTACCCCAGAATGAGTAAATACCACACAATTACGGGTTGTACAACTAATAATTTTACATATATTTCAATCAAGGGTCATTGTTTTCGCAAAGTTTATTCAAAGATCAACCTGTTAATGTTTCTTCTTAAAGTTTGATTATTTTTTACATATATTAAAAGGTGAAATAAATATCTTGTTTTGATAAAATTTAGTATGATTCCAAATCTTGTATCCTTGAACAATGTGTAAAATATAGAGGGTAAGAAGTCAAGAGTACAATTTATTTAGGGGTGCAGGAGTAAAGAAAGGTTGAGAACCACTGATCTAAACGATCGACACAATGTTACAATTTTATTCTTTAAAAATAGATTGATGGAAAGAATGTGAAAGGCAGAAAGAATCAAATTCTATAGTGAAACTAGACTACCCGTGAGCCGTTGGGTCATCCAACAACTTCCTTTTGAATGTAATCAAGTTCACATAAATCTATATAAACTCATTTCTAATAAAGAGAATAATGAATATATTTTTAAGATAGTTCTCTTTATTTAGATTTTTGATACAATTTGCTTTGGAAGGTTATTTTACAAAAGTCCCCGTGGTACATTCTGACCGCATGCTTTGGACCTCCAATGCTAAGGGTGTGGGTTCGATCCCCACAAAATTCCTAATCTTTTATTCAGTTAAAAGCGTGTGCAAATATTTAAACGCAAACATCAGAGTTTTATAAGTGTATAGATAGAGCGATGCTAATGGATAATGATAGTTGTTAACAAAACAAATGAGTAAATCATTGTCTAAGAATGCTCCACCTTTTAAACCATTTCGTTAGAAGTTTGTTTTCAAATTTCGCCTTAACTCTTTTGAGCAGAGGTGTTCGTAATATTATTAAGAAAAATACACTCTTTTACATCGTACCTGGTTTCCATAAATCCAACCGGTTTCGGCAGTAGACTATCATCAAGGGTATGGTTATTTTGTGTTATACTGTACAAATCACCTTCTCTTAAAGAGATTTCAAGTTAATAACTTATTATTGGAGGAAAATAACTTGTTTTTTATTTAAATTTCGATATTCAGCTCAAACCAATGCATTTATTATTATCGGATGTTTCTTCTTTTATTGTATATGTCACAAAGAATTTCTTAGTTTTCAGCTATATCATATCCAAATTTTTTTTAGAGGATCAAGTTATTGAATGAAAAAACATAGAAAACATGGTTATTCAAAAAATAAAAACCGGTTAAAAATATCTGCTGGTTGTCATATCGTGTGGACAAAGCAACAGCTCTAGTTATCAGTGAGTGTAACTTGAATAAATATCACTAATGTTTATGGTCTTTGATCTTTTAAATTTAATTAAAGAAGGCACGATGATATTTCTTTCATGACTGGTCATTTTAGATTCTCTCTAGTCATATCGTGATTCTCATTATTTATATACCAGAAGAAGGTGCTTTGTTTACCTCTAATTACTTCTATTGATGCTGTTTGACACGTATACAATTTGATTTGGAAGCTTATTTTACTAAAGTCCCTGTGGTACATTCAGTAGCGAGCGCTTTGGACCTCCAATGCCAAGGGACTGGACTCGATCGCCACAGAATTGTAAAACCTAAATACAGCCTGGCTCTACTAGATATGAGTTTTGGGGACTTTTAATATTGAAAGATAAATCTATTCAGAAACAGTATTTCACACATAAAACATAAAAACGATTACAACCTTACAAAATCATTTCAGATTTTTTGTTATTTTAATTTTTTTTTTATTTTCTATTTTTACCCCTCTAAATGGCGCCCCCTGGCACGTGCCTCCAGGGCACGAAGAAATTACCTTAGGTTCAGGAAATTTCAGTACTTCTAAAGATATATTTTAGAATTTCTATTATTGTTAATAGAAATTATCACTTTTTTATATATTACAAGTTGTATATACAAAATTAAACTTATAACTCCGAAACGCAAAAGGAAGGCAAACACCCACTATTCTCCATCATAATTTTGTTTACATACGTGCATGCTCGAAATTTTGACTTTGATGTAGTAATAACGTAGGTGAATAGTTAATTAAAAACTTTACCTAGAAACTGGAGTTATCATAAAATATAGATAAGTTGAACTTGTAAATCATTAAACATACCTAGCAAATAACACTAATACATCGAGTTTAGAGCTTCGCCTGCAAAGTAGCGCCTTATTCTTGTGTATAAATAATTCATCATATAATTGTAATATTATCTTAATAGATAATATTAAGAAATAATATCGAGTCATATTTAATTAAAGTAAATAAAGTAATAAATATAAACATAAGTTAATATTTATTCACCTTAAAATTCAGTGATAACGAAAGCAAAGCTTTGTTTTCAAGGTTAACGTTAGCAGAATACTTTTATTTTTTCCTCCGAACTCGTTTCTTCAGCCTAACTTGACTTACCCCCAGACCTTTGTTCCCTATTCCTGTACTTTACGTCCTTTAAAGTACCTCCCTTCTCAAAACCACGCCAGAAGTACATAATACATGTTTCTATTTAAGAACGAGTGGGACTCTGACGAAGAGGCCATTTGTTTTCATTGAAAAATCTTACTAACTTTCTGATTTCTTACTGTGGTTTAGACATTTTTATTTCGTATATACGGTAGAATTTCGTAAAAACTAATCTTTTTCTGAGGATGACTGAGTCGAAATGATATAAGTGTGTTTGTTGGTATTTCCTTGGTTTTCCCTGAGGCTTTATACATATATAATTGAAATAAATATAACAGAGGGAACAAAACAGAGAAAATTCCAATTCAATATTTCGAACAGCTGTTCAACATCAGTTCAGAAGAGAAATAAAATATATGATCACATTGCAAATACAATTTTTAAAATTAATTTATTAATTTAATGCTTTTTTAAAATATTGCCCAGCATAAATAGTTAAGATTAAAAAGTTAACACCCTACGGTAGAATGAATAATCGGCTGTGTTTAATGGGATAAACATTTTATCAGTTTCTTTCAGTGGAGGTGGTATCAGATTTGGTATCAACTAAAACTAACTGTTCTGCTAACATACGCCGGTCACGTTCACTCACGTGAGCTGAATTATTGGCAGCACTGGAGTAATCTGACCTTGGCATGTTGCTAACCTACCTTCTTGGTTACATCCAGTTCCAGTTTAGTTTGTTTCGTGACTTCTTGACAGGTATGTCGGTCCAACGATCAGAGTGCGAGCGGCGTAAACAGATTAGCGTCAGAGCAATAGCTGATGTCGAGAATATAGGAAGTATTAAAAATGGCTTCAATCGTCATCTTCATTATACTTTAGTAAAAGACAGGAATGTTGCAACTACGAGAGATTATTTTTTCGCTTTAGCGAATACAGTAAAAGATAATCTTGTATCAAGGTGGATCAGAACGCAACAATACTACTATGAAAAAGATCCTAAGGTGATTTTATTTTTTCATTTAGATAAATAAGAGGTAAAACCATTAAATATGAAGTTAAGAATTATATCAATTCATACTTTGTTTTAAAATTGGATCAATAAATGTATTTTGCTATTCGCAAAACTAGAATGAATCAAAGAATACTTGTTGCATGTTTCCTTATCACTGTTGTCAGTGTTGTCATTGGGCAGGGGTATCGAACTTAATACATAAAATCTCCAGTTCAGTTTGTATTAGTAAAATTTCTAATAGTCATAAAAGAAAATGTTGGTGGATTTTTTCAATTTCAAATTAATGCCTACATACTTGATTAATGCATTTAAATTATACTTTATTGATATATTATTGTTAACAGAAATTATCATTTTTTTTTAATATTGCAAGTTGTATACACAAAATTAAACTTACAACTGCCAAACACAAAAGGAAGATAAATGCCCACGATTCTCCATCATTTTAGCTTTGCATCTTCTTCAGGAGAAAGCAAGATTAGAGAATAATTGCTCCGAATTATACTTCAGTTTATTTACATGCATTAAACCTGTGTATGAATGATTAAGTAGTAATTATTGATAAATTTGATTAATTAAATGAAAGGGGAATGGGAAGGTATAACAACAGAAGTTAAATATTAATTTTTTATACATTTTTCTATACCTATAAGTTTCAAACATTTGTAAATTTTTGAGAGGTTGTGTATGATCTTTAAGTCATTATTTCATTGTTTTGACCTTCATTGATGAATGAGAAATATATACAAGGCTAGAATTGGACTCTTCTCAAGGCTAGAGAATACACCTTTTCTTTTCTTGACGGATAGAGCCATGACAAAGCATCTTTTCTGGTAAAATAAATATATTTTTACTTTACTAATATAGTATGATAAAGATAAATTTAGCCCTTAAATTCCCAGAGATCAGTGTTATGAATACATTTCATTTTAAAAATGAAACTTTTTCTGCTTTATGTTGTTTGAGACATCGATTTATACATATACTAATAATCAAGAGCAATCAACTGCATGGCGTTTTTGATGGATTTTATGTTTGAATTCCCTGATAGATACTCACCGAGGGTAGACTAGGTTTCAAGGCCCTCTCCACAATCGCACAGTCTAGTAGGGTTGATTTTACATCGGGTGTTCTATATTTTCCTTAATCCATTTATTAAATATTTATTGAATACCAGAAAACATACAGATTTGGGACAGATGACTTTATATTCCTTTCAATGTAAGCGGTATATGAGATTTTCAATCTTTGACATGACAAAACTGAGGTTAATTTCTCAGAACAGTCTACGTACAGATTACGAAAAATCGTAATATTCAATTCTATTACTATTCTATACGCTCTTGTAGCACGCTACCCATTCAACAACTTTTGGCAACCAAAGTTTAAGTTTATTAAAGCAATTATTTCAGTTTTATCTGAATTCATATTCTAGGTACAATATGACTACCAAAAAAATCGTAATACTCAAATTTTCATTACGATGTAAATTATTTCTTTTTACTTTACTATAAGTAAAGTATAGTGATCGTGAAAAAATTCGATCTCGAGATTTTGACGGAATTACATGTTTTGAGGTCCCAGAAGTCGTTTTATGAGATTTTTACCATGATGTCTGTGTGTGTGTGGGTGGGTGGGTGCGTGTGTTAGCATTGCTTGTTACCACGCTACGGTCCAGAATCTTTGATGGATCAAGTTGATATTTTACATAAAAATGGGCCCCATAAAGACAAAAATTCCTATTGTTTGGGAAGAATTATGCATGATGGGAAAGTTACTTTTTTGCCAAAAACCGTTTTTTTTTTAAACATTTATTTCTCCTAAACTGATAACACTACAGTTTTAAAATTTTGATATTATCTTTGAGGTTACAAATGGAACAAACGAAAAATATATTCAGAATTTTAAAACAACGGGAAATATTTTTTTTTCAATAAAATGTACAAATTTTGACTTATAATTCAATCTCAAACCTTGTGAGAGCGATACAAGCCATACTGTTTGACGGACAAGAATGAAACTATGCCTATAAATAGAACATTATATGGAGAATGAGTTGAGATATTTTTTTCCAAAATTACATTCGCTAAAGGGGCGTTACAGTACGATTTGTGTTTTCAGAAAATGTTTTTTTGACGCCAAACGGCTCGTTAAAAAATAATGAAAATTTGACCAAAAATGGAACAAAAAATTAGCAATTCATAAAAAAAAATTCATGAAGTTTCAATTACGGGAAAGAGCAATAACGATATAAAAACCCTTTGTTTATCCTAGACTAAGAGATCACCTACTATACTTGTCGAATTTTTTATATTTTTTTACATTGTTTATATTGACTTAGAAATTTTTGGAGCAAATCCACTGAGATAAAATTGATATTTATAAAGGAATAATTTAAATTGTTTATTGACTTATATGAGATGTAAGAGGAATAATATTGTGCAGGAAAATAATAACACTCACTCAGAAAAAAATCGTATATATGTTATTTGACAAAGGGGAAGGAAAATGATCTTATTAAATACTAAGAAGCTTATTATTATTATTATTTTAAAGATTAAAATTCCCAGTATAATAATTCTATAAAAGACCAAAAATGTAAATGATAATTCATAATTGGAATCTTTCGTTTAGAGATTAATAAATGTAATTATCGTACATCTTTAATTAACAAAGCACCTTAAAATAACATTTTCTTCGCTGTTTAAGATGTTTTTCAGAGAAAAAAAGGGTATTTTCCTGTTTTAAATTTTAAAATTTTACTTTAATATTCAATGTAGAAGGATGTCAAGTAAACGATGTAAGAAATCCACTGGCTGTTTGAACGAAAGCCATTCTCTTGTAGGAGAATAAATCGTTTCAAGAAATGTTCACTTTGGTTTTTCAAAAATGTTATTACTGCTGTAGTTATACTAATGAAATTATTTGCATCAGCTGTGTGATGTACCAAAATATATTATATATTGATATGTCCTTCAATCACTATCTGTACTACCTCAGGAATGAAAGGCTAATAATTAAATCCCATAATTCTTGAGACGTTATGTTTTATATACTCAAGAAATTTGACATTAAGTTATTTATAGTAAAGTAGAGTGTAGGCCACTCCAGATTTTTTTATTTTTAATTGAAATACTATAAACGAAATGGTTTCTCCTTATTGATTTTCTATTTCTCTTTACTTGTTATTCAGTGGGTAACCTGAGCTATAATATGATTTATGACAACTCTTAAAAAGAGAAGCTATCAAACTGGTTTTATCACCGATGTAAATTCTTAATTCCTTATGTGATTAGGCTCTTTCGGGTTTTATTTTTAATTTTTTTGTATAGAACTTGGTTTATTGGTATTTTGTTTCCAAGCACTATTCCAAAGGCAGAGCGGTTTTCGAGAGTTGTTCAAAACATTAAACTATTTTATCTGGCCAACGTTTCACTTTATTTGTATATCATCATCAGTTCAGAATAAAAACGAAAGCAGATAATTTTAAAACAAACAAGAAGGGTTTACAATTATATACTTTCAAAGTTGTGCTTTGTATACGACAATCGAACCCATCTCTGATTAAATTTAATTGATCAAATGTTACAAACATTATTACCGGTTTGTTCAAACTTGACTCACTCCTAACGAGGGCAATAGCCTCTTCTAAGAAGGTTGGCAGCTAGCGGATAGTTTTTTACTTTTTCTTTCTGTACTCCTCTGTTTACCCAACATCCCTCTCTGGATTATTTCCCTTTCCTGCACTTTACACCCTTTTAAAATACCATTTTTCCTTCCCAATCCTCTCAAACCCTCACTGTGATGTTTCTACACCTAGTGTTTCAGTTGGGTTTTTGACTCTAACGACGACCGTTTGTTACGGCTAAAAGATCTTAGTCTTTTTTCCCATTTATTGTTGTGGTTTGATCATTGTATATATATATATATATATATATATATATATATATATATATATATACACTTACTTTGTAAGTGTGTCTCTTTCTTGGTGTGTTGCTTTTCTTCGTTTTTGAGCTGATTTGCGTCCAGTTTGGATCTTTTTTTTCGAATTTTGAGTGAAATATACATATATATAAAACAAGATTTCATATAAACATGTGAAATAACAATCAATGATCAAACCACAATATGAAATAGGGGAAAAAAGACTAAAATCTTTCAACCGTAACAAGCGGTCTTCGTCAGAGTTAAAAATCCAACTGTTGGGTTTTTGACTCTGACAATGATTGCTTCTTGTAACTAGATTACTCCCTTTCTCTTTTCTCCTGAAGAAGGATTGCCCGAAAATTTGAGTTTGAAAGTGTGTTTCTTTACTTTATGTGCTATCTATCCTCAATTTTGAACTGTTATTGTGTCCAGTTTGGATCGTTTTTACGTTTATTAAGTTAGATATATACAATTTTTTTAAAAATAAAATATATTAAAAATTAATATATAATAAAAATAAATTAGTAACAAATAATAAAAATTAATAAAAAAATATTAGAAAATGAAGAAGGTAAAACACTTGTAATTAGAGTAATAAGCTAATACAGACTGGAAAGATGATACCACAAAGTTAAGTAATAATAGTAATATTAATAAAAAGTAAAAATGAAAAATTATCCTTTTAATTTTTACTGAGGAGTACTACGCGCCATGAGCAGCCAGATTTGTGCCTCTTAAAACTCTAAGCGACACGTTTTGAGGTCAGTGGGTATCTGTCGTAGAATCTGTACTCTGAATATGTTAGAGGACAGGCGAACGTAGAACGAATCACAGCGAATATACTCCAGACTGTAAACACAATTTTTGGAGATAACTCATGGTTTCTCTCCATAGCATGAGAAAAATTCATGCTATTCGGTGGTTGTAAAAATAGAAAATAAAAAATATTAAAACAAAGTTTGTATGCTCGCCTCTGGACTGGTAGGTCTCGCGTTCAATTCTCACTCTGTACCCTCGATTTTTTTCAAGCGGGTGATTAAAAAATTCCAGCACGGTAGCTGTAGGATGTTTGGTTTTAACTCATTAAAACTCTCTACTCTAAATGTACTTGAGTTAGGCAAAATTTAGAACTCTCAATGAAGAATCATTAGGATGTTATTATATTCCCTTGATGAATCAACTCTCTGGGAGAAGCTGCAAAAATGTTGTAAACCCTTAGAAAAGTGTATTGCTTTAGAAAAGATAGCTGAAATGTAATTACAGACCATTATTATTAATCTAGAAGGGATAGTACAGAATTAAACTCAATATTATCACTGAATTGGTCATTATTAATTCAAAACCGTTATCGCTTGTAGATTCTGATAACAAACAAACTTATCAAAGAATTGTCTAGCCTAGAATCAGTCAAGTGTTATCTATGGTAAACCCTGATTGGCTGTTCTTATCAGCTTGCGGCAACCAATAAGATATTCCCTGTGGTTATTATGTCAAACCTTACTCTTACATACTGAATAATATAATTAAATAAGAAAAATCAAATCTAATTAATAGTTCTATAAACAATTTAGTACCATTTTTAAATGGTTTCATGATTGTTTCGGATGATACTTTATCTTCCCAATCAATTTTATTACTGAGCACAATAGAAAGATTAGGATATGACTTTCTATTGAAAGAAAAAAAACTATCTGAAACCAGAACAAATAAAAGTTAAGAAGTGCACTTGAGAAACAACAGTTGAAAGCAGGGCTGTGGAGTCGGACCTATTATGGCTGACTCCAACTCCTCTATTGTATAACTTCCTACTCCGTCTCCAGTACCGACTCCAGCTCATCTTTTTATTATTAAAAAATAGATGACAGATGGCTAATAATAAGAATTAGTACTTTGTAGCTTTGGTGTAGCTCTAAACCAGACGGAGCATCCATAGGTCATAGCCGAACGAACAACCTCGTTATAGACAAGGTCCTTGACTGAGTCGACCGCCAGGAATGCAAGACTAATAAACATCTTCTATTTAAGCATTTATATTATATCTAAATACCAAATTAAATAACGAAGAAGTTTGATATTCTATTTACTTATAACAAAGTAAACACTGAACAAGCAAGACCATATATATTTTGCATTAAACTGGACATTTTGTGTTCTACCATCAAATGTCCAATGTCCTTCTCCGGAGGAAAAAATTCTACTTGGACTAATTAATCATGTTTTATCATTATATCTCATTTTCATGTACACAAGTAATAACTAGGTGAGGAGTCGGAGTCAGTTTTCTTCCGACTCCGACTCCTCCAGGTCGAAAATATTTCCGACTCCGACTCCACAGCCCTGGTTGAAAGCACACGCTACAGTCTCTAATTTTCGGTTAAATCATCATCAGGTCTAATGAAGACAGTTTCGAGGGGGTAGTGGACTCGATTTTAGTATTTAACTCACATTGCAGTGGGTTTGGTTCCTCTAAACTTGCTATATTTTTGGGTGGTATATTTTTTTTTAATAAATGTGCATTAATTTAAAAGTATGAATTTTTAATTCTATTGTCTACATTTT
This sequence comes from Hermatobates lingyangjiaoensis, assembly GCA_026182355.1. NCBI lineage: Eukaryota > Metazoa > Arthropoda > Insecta > Hemiptera > Hermatobatidae > Hermatobates > Hermatobates lingyangjiaoensis. Next base: position 146,263 of record JAPFBL010000287.1, on the reverse strand, counting down.
ATGTCATTTTTTATCTAAATAACCACTATTGATTATGATTGAATTAGAAAAGGTAGCAAATTATGTATGACTCCAGGTAGCAAAAGTTCTTGGTACTCTACTACATGGTTCCTTAAAATATTTTACTAATTTTCTCTAGAGCAGCGATTCTCAGCCTCCCTTGGCCCATTCACCCCTCTCGCCATTTCCCACAATGCCATTCCCTCACTCCCTCTTCTTTCCAAGGTAGTATGCACACTTTAAAAACTTTACATTGATTATGTGTGTAATAATATTTTACAAATTAAATGATAATTAAAATTATTGATGGATATATAAAAAAATAATTAAATCTAAAACCCATAATACTCGTAGTTTTCCTCACTCTGTAAACTTACTGTGGTCACAATTCACCCCCTGGAAACCCAAAATTCACCCCTGGGTTTGGGGATAAATTTAACCCCCATTGAGAACCCCTGCTCTAGATTATACACCAAATTGCAGTTATTCAGTTTCAAAATTTTTGCAAATACTAATATAAATCCAAATTATTAGTACCATCATAGTCTATTATAACGTTGAATCGTGCAGGATTTTTTTAACTGTTGATCAGAAATCATCGTAACATTTTATTATTATTTGATAAACAGTGAATTGATCTATTTACAAATACATAATTTCTGAGGGCTAAATTTTAATATTTTGAGATCCTTGATGATAAGGAGATAGTAAGTAGATAGTAAATAAATAATGATAGTTAAGTGTTTTCCAGTGTTCACACTTACGTATATAGGCTTTCATCTTTTAGTGCTGATATAGGGGTGGGCATTAGGCTCATTTATTATTTGACACCCATGTTAGTGATGGCTGATTCTGCATTGGAAGTCCTCAATTTTGTCTCACTCATCTCTATCGGTGGTATTTTGCTCCGGCAGAGCACCGCATACCAGAGTAAGGCTATTTACTTAAGGGGGTCGCTTGGTACCCTTGAAGCTCCGTTCATAACACAGTAACCCCTGTATCATCCATCCTTCGGCACAAATCGCATAACACGTTAGATTGGTACTGAGATAAAAGGAGGGGATTTGGGGATTAGGAAGGATGTGAAACGAAGGTGGTTAGGCCCAGCCCCTGATCACCTTCTTTCGTTTGTCCCTCCATATAGCAGGTTAAAATAAAAGGGTAGCCTCGTGATGGCCGAAAGTCAGAGTTGAGTGTTAGAGGCGATTAATCACTCCATTACTACCCCAACTGTATTTATAGTAGGGATCTTAAATGTTTAACTGATTTCATAAAGTCTCGGGACCAACGGCTTACGAAGGGACGAAAATGGAAGTTAAATGGATTTGACTTTTAAATTTAATATACGATGTTTTAGTCACTTCACGAAGGAGGGATTTGGACATAATTAACAAGTGTATATTATCGTGTGTCATTATTCAGCATGCTACTATTGTTTCTATTTTGAGTGAAATAGTAACTATCTAGAATAGTGGTTTCCAACCCATTTTGGACCGTGCCCCACCTAGGCATTTCTAAAGTCCTGAACCCCATCCCCTGTAATATTTAATTGTTATTCAAAATTTTAGCCTATGACCTAAATTTGATAAAATATTAAAGACCATCAAATTTATATATATACAGCTATTACACAAACTTAACTGCTCTTTTATGAAAAGGAAAAATAAATAAAAGATCATCAAAATGCTTATTGATTGAAATACATACATTTCATCAATGTTTATACTTTCAGTTGCTCATTTTTTACAAGTGACTTTCATTATTTGTGTTTGCTTAATCGAACATTTTTTTTATTGTTTGAAACGATCCCCTAGCGGGTGATGACGTCAGCCGTTTACCGGCTTTTTGTTTGATCGATGATTCTACATTGGGAATCCTAAATTTTGCCTAACTCAATGAACATGGTTAATTCATCACTTGCGCTATCTTGGTAGAATAGACGTGTGTATAGCTAACATTATAGCTAAAAAAAAATTGACTTAAATGTATTTAGGGGGTCTCAAACATGTAAATCTGTCAATATCTACAAGTTTTGTTTGCTTCATTTTTCGCGCAATCTGTTATAGTGTGGTATTTACTCATACTGAGGGATTTCAAAAAATTACGTCTCCACATTAAAAAAAGTTTAATAAGAAAACTTTGTTTGTTTGGAGACGTAATTTTTTAAATCCCCCATATGAACTTGGTTAAAATATGACTTGAAGACGACCCAGGCTAATTGAACACAACTTTAGTTCATAAAAATACCCTAGTTATGGAATATTTCTTTTGTTTCGACCGATCCCCTAGCGGGTGGTAGCGTTAGCCGCTAAAAAAAACCGGTAGTTTGTTTGATGGGTGATTCCACAGATTCTACATTGGGAGTTCTGAATATTGTCTAACTCATTTCGAGTAGGGATCTTTAACGAGTATCTGACATTGTACAGGCTTGGGACTGACGGCTTACATCCTCTCCGAGAGTCAACGTACTCAGAGTTATTCACCTCCCTCGTGAATAAATCAAGGATCAGGTGGGGATCGAACCCCGGACTAGCACCCCAGAGGCGAATATGTTATCCACTGACCCCCTAATCGAACATTGACCACATGTTAGCTTTTCGCATTTTTTGCTGGTAGTTACGGTTGCATTGATACAGTTGCGATGTAGTTCTTCTTTTTCGTTGGAGTATGGTTGATTTCTTAGGGTAGTTTTCATTTTCTGCTGTTTCTGTTGCATGAGATGATGTTATCACTTGTTTCTTGACATAATGAGAGCGAAGATTTTCAATAAGCCGAAGAAAATTTCTTGAAATAAAAAAAGTAAATTTCTTTTTACTTATTTTACTGGTAGTCATTTTATTGTGACCTAACCTTGTGACTGCCCATAGTCTGTGGTATAGTCAGCGGAAGGGTGCACGCCCTGTCCATGCCCCACCCGTGGGAATGACGTTGTGAATGACTGATCTAGAAGGTCATGAAACAGTTGTAACAAGTCAGAATGAGTATGTATCTGAAGGTAACAGGTCATTTGCAGTATTACATAACGGACTGATTAGACAGTATGTGATAATAATGAATAATCTATTCATAATGAACTCTTTATCATTTAATTGTTTCTTTGAATACAAAAAAAATATTCTGATTCATTGATTTATTTATAACTATCATCCCATCCTGGCTTACAATGTATGAACCAAAGATAATTTTATCTTAAAACAGTAAGTTTTTAAAGTTTTAGCGGAATTTCCTTTGGGAAACACTGGTATAGAATTATTTTATCCCTTTTTGATTCCACCTACATGGAGAAGAAAACGGAATTTATTTTCTTTTTTTTTAAAATTTCAAGAGATTAGATCATGTTACAGATATAAATGTTTGAAACAAAAGTTACAGAAAATCAAATTTCTAATAAACTATTTTCATACTCTTTCCTCTTCTAAATTCATAAAATATGTGAAACGTGCTAATTTTTTGTCATATAAAAAAATTTTTTTACAGAGTTCAACATAATACTGTTTACTAATAAATTTCGTGTTAGTAGCCAGGTCAACTTGCGGAACCCCATAAGGTCAAGAAGTGAGTTTAATTCTTTCAAAAACATTATAAAAAGCTATATATTTTACTATCTATGTGAGAACCATGTTCAGTCTATTTTCGATTTTTTTCGATTGTGGGATTGGAGGTCTAGTAGAAAGACATACCTCTGATGCTGATTCCTCAAAGGGAATATTGTATCTCCCTTTTGATTCTACATTGGGAGTCCTAATTTTTTGCCTAACTCAAGTGTATTTAGAGTGGAGATCCTTAAAGAATATCTGACATTCTACAGGGTCTGGACCGACCGCTTAACATCTTCTCTGAGAGACGACCTCAGATTTTTTTCATCTCCTGCGTAAGTAAATCGAGTACCAAAATGAAGCCCCTAGATATACTCTCATTTGATTATTTTATTATAAGGCCTTTTGTCAGAGTTATTAAGAAAATTTATAAACTCTTCGCCTGAAGAAAACTTCTAATTCTTTCAAGTTAACTAGCAATGGTAAACAAATGAAGTTCACTACAGTTTGCCTTGAAGATGGAATGTGTAAAAAACAAATGAATTTACCAAAAGTCACTAGTTGTGCAATCCGTACTTATGTGGTATTTACTTATTCATGTGTAAAAATCTCACACAAAAGAAGTATTTTATTTACGCGTTTCAAACACTTCGTGTTCATCATCAAGTAAACTTCCAATAGGAGCAGTGGAGGTCAATCAACTGACGAAATGGTGCTCCATTCTGACCATTAACTGTTCTCCACCGCTGACGATTCATTCACCAAATATCATTCACCATAAAACTATGACACGGCCACCGTAATTAGTTATTTTAACCTTTTTAAATTTTGAATCATCCACCGTTATTATTGAAAGATGTGAAAAGTTTGTTGGATGCTTCATATCTTTAGTGCCACTATTCACAACTGACCAACGAGATTGTATTACTATATATGTATAGTAGGAGAAAATATAAAAATTAGACTGAATTTAATGAAAATTTATTGTCGCACTGAGTGACTATATTTGTAATTAAGTAGAAGACCGTGGTAGTGGACCAAGGATGCAATAATGACGAGGAAGTGAAATATTTGATGGCTTTGGAAGAATATATCGAATGTTCCAGGTGAAAACCTCTCTGGCACTCGGGAAGCGTACATGATAGCCCCAAAGATGTAGAGAAATCCTTGAAGGGTGACCCATTTGATTGAAACTAAAACAATGGGGTTGGTTGTCTCTGTTAAAAGGAGATGGATAGCAGGCACTACTGCACTGAGTCCGAACAGGATGAAGAGAGCTGTTCTTAAAGGGCGATAGACTGGCTCGCTGAGCTTGGCATAGAGCGAAGCGGTGATGCAGAGAAGAGCCAGCACTAGGGTGGACATCATGTAAATCTTAAAGGATTTCGTGTCTGTGTAGAAGGCATAGTACAGCCAGGAAACAAAGGAACCCGTGATAAGTATTGAGATTCCGCAATAGTCGAGCTTGCCAAACAGCTTGCAAACTGTTTCTGAATGACAGTATACAGTGTGGAAGAGAAAAGAAGCACCCATGCAGAAAATAACACTCATAAAGAAAATAGCAAAGATAAACCTATCGTTTTCATCTAGTCCTGGAGGAGGGTGCATAAAGAATCTCACAACAAGAGTCAAATAGATACAGCATCCAATAATATGAGTCCAAATGTTACCAGTCTCTGTGTGGAGTTTAAAGATGGACAAGAAGCAGAGCCGGTAGGAGGACAGGGGCGGTCGGTGGCGGCCGATCAGGTAGTCGTTGTCTTTGAGCCAGCCAGGTAGGCAGTCGTAGTTGCAAGGCTCCCACCTTTGCGACGACTCTACTTCCTCCTCAGTCGCCATATAGTCATCTCTGCACAACTCCCTCTTTTCTTCCTTTTTGACCATCGCCTCCGCTTCATTCTCCAGCACTTCCTACAGTTTCTTCGCAAGTTTGCCCCCCTCCAACCAACTTAACTGTTCTTTCTTTTAGTCTTCACCAGTTAGATTTAAACTAGAGTCGTCACTCTTCTCAGTACTCTACACACTTTATTATTATAATTTATTTACAAAAAACATTTTAAACAGGTTAAACAGGTATTTGTTACTGATAACGTTATAATGTTAAAAAGTTCAGGTTTGTTTCAGTGAACATGGTTAATTCATTACTTGCGCTATCTTGGTAGAATAGACGTGTATATAGCTAACATTATAGCTAAAAAAAAATGACTTAAATGTATTTAGGGGGTCTCAAACATGTAAATCTGTCAATATCTACAAGTTTTGTTTGCTTCATTTTTCGCGCAATCTGTTATAGTGCGGTATTTACTCATACTGAGGGATTTCAAAAAATTACGTTTCCACATTAAAAAAAGTTTAATAAGAAAACTTTGTTTGTTTAGAGACGTAATTTTTTAAATCCCCCATATGAACTTGGTTAAAATATGACTTGAAGACGACCCAGGCTCACTGAACACAACTTTAGTTCATAAAAATGCCTTAGTTATGGAATATTTTTTTTAATAGTTTAAACCGATCCCCTAGCGGGTGATAGCATTAGCCGTTTATTGGATTTTGTTTGATGGGTGATTCTACAGCTTCTACATTGGGAGTCCTGAATATTGTCTACTGGGAGTCCTGAATATTGTCTAACTCAAGTGCATTTCGAGTTGGGTTCTTTAAATTACATACACTATATTGTGTAAAAAGATTTCACATAAACACGTGAAATAACAATCAATGATCAAACCACGATAAGAAAAAGGGAAAACAAGACTAAAATCTTTCAACCGTAACAAGCGGTCTTCGTCAGAGTCAAAAACCCAACTGCAATTGGGTTTTTGACTCTGACGAAGACCGCTTGTTACGGTTGAAAGATCTTAGTCTTGTTTTCCCTTTTTCTTATTGTGGTTTGATCATTGACTATATTGTGTATTCATTGGAATTGGATCTTTGCTGTTTAAATTGTTTTCACATTACCATTTCAATGCGGTAAGTAAATGGCAATACAAGCTCGGTCGAGGAATGGTTTGGTCTAGCAGTAATAGCTCATATAGAGTGTGTTGGTTTGGACAGTGGGAGACCTGCCCAGCCTAGTGGATTGATTTGCTCTCGACCTGGTTAGACTAGACCACTTCACTTGTCCCCGGTCAAGGTCTGTCAGACTCCGGCCTTCCAGTTCTCCCAATCGCCTCTACCAATTCTCTGTCGTTATTCATTCACTACATTATATCAAATCCATTTTCTCACTTAGTTTTTCTTTCATTTTCATAATTTATTCTATGAGAAATAACTCACCTCTATTTCAATTGTCTATATAATAACAGTAATCTCCAGTTTCGGACTCGTAGACTAAAGACGATAATGATTAACAATAATTAATAATAGTAGCCCTTATTACCAGTGTATGTATGATATAGATCTTTATTCACCTAGGGAATAATCAGGTCTATTATTTCCCGATTGTTTTAGTTTATTACTGAGGGAACGCCGAAGGAATCAAGTTATTAAATCCCGAAGCGCGTAGCCGAGGGATTTAGGAATTTTAATTCCCGAGGCGAACCTGAGCGAATAACAGCTCATTATTCTTGAGGTTCATACAATATTTTATCTCCAGAAAAGGATTTATTATAATTTCTTAAGTGTTAATTAATAAAAAAACAATTCATAATCACAATTTAATAATCTATACGAATAAAAGAATGATTTTGTCTGTACATTGCTTAGAACTGACTCATTTCAAGTTTTCTTTACGTTTCATATATTGGAGAAACCGAATCCACCCTTAGAAAAATTTCTGTTGGTTTGTCTGCAAAATCTTGTCACAAGTAAACTCAGCCACCATAAGACATAACAAGCTGAAACTTTGACGGTAGATTTGTGTAGGTCTAACTTAAAAATGTAGGCTCTGAATTGATTGGAAATTCAATGTAGAAGTGAAGTTATGGACGTTTAAAGCAAAAACGTTTGTCACAAGTAAACTCAGCCACCATGAGACATAGCGAGCTGAAACTTTGACACTAGATTTGTGTATGCATAACTTAAAATATAGGCTCTGAATAGATTGATAAATCAGTGCAGAAGCAAAGTTAAGGGGCTTTAAGCTGTATTTTGCTAGCTTCACAGACAAGTTTGTTTTGAAAATACACAGATGTAGCAAGTATTGTTAGTTGATTTTAATTCCATTTGAGCATATGAATATATTGCGTATTTGACATCATTGAAAAGGAGTTTCCCAGAGTTGAGGACGTACTATCTATTAAGAATAAATAGTTTAGTGAACGAGCAATTCACAGCTCTTAATGTGAACAGGCAGGAAAAATCAACAAACTAGTTCTTAAAATATATCATACCGAGGAAAGAACTTACAAGTCAGTGAAGAGATTGTTTAGTGATGAGGAAGCAGTTCATTATCCAACTGAATTTCTTGACTCTGAATTTCTTTCTTCTGTACTGCCTGCTCATGAGTAAAAACTTAAAGTAGGAGCACCAATCATGCTGCAATTTAGTAGCAGTAACAAATTTCATGTTACGAAACGTGAGTGCCCCAAAACTGTGGAACGAGATACGACTCTGAGTTCGTGCTCTGCCCAGATATGCCATAGAGGCGGACATCATGACTGGGTGTGGAGAGTACGGTTAGACTCTCGAATCCGTAGACAGTAAGAAATATTGTGGCCATAATATGGAATCTTAATATTTATTTTGAAATTGTCTTTACCTGCGAAGGAATCACTAATAGTTTTTTCTTGTTTCCAGAGGGTCTACTACCTTTCATTGGAGTACTACATCGGCAGGTCTCTGACCAACACAATGATTAACCTCGGAATTCAAGGAGCCTGCGACGAAGCCATGTACCAGGTGAGCTATTCTTCTAAAGCCAATTCGAGGTTATCCTCACCTTCAGTTTACTAAAGAATAAAAGTAGGCTTTATTTTGTCCATAGTAAATATTTAAACCAAACAACATTTTTCTCCGTTTTACGACATTTCGAGGATTTCAAAATTATAATGATGGGGTCTTTTTTCAATTTTATTTATAAAGATGATTATTTATGAAGTAAGATGTTTCATTCATCTATAGTTAAAATAAAATCGTTTCTATTTTATATCTATCTATAAAATATTTTCCACGTTATCTAAGACACTACTGCAGCTCTCAAACGGCATGCATTACAGCTGATATTAACCGATTATATGGGAGCCAGGCTAGCTCAGTGGTTACGTGCTCACCTCTGAACTGATAGGACCGGGGTTCAATCCTCACCTGGCCCTCGATTTATTCACGCGGGAGGTGAATAAATCTGAGCACGTCGTCCCTCGGAGAAGGAAGTTAAACCGTCGGTCCCGAGCCTGTACGATGTCAGGCACTCGTTAAAGATCCCTACTCTAAATACATTTGAGTTAGGCAAAATTTAGGACTCCCACTGTAGAATCAATCTTCATTGTGTGGTATCACAAAGGGCCAAAGCTTGGCCTACGTGTGTTCCCTTGTGGGACTGCCACTGCAACCTAACCTAACCGATTATATCCCACTGTCCTCATTTGAGGACATTTGTATAAAAGCACAAATACTTTGAAATGCCTGTATTTTGGAGTTCAACAGATGTGCATCATTTCCTCACATTCTAGTTTGTTAGCATCAACATTCATATTAATGAAAACAGCCGACAAGAGTTATGTTATTTTAGTTACAAAAACGTTTAAAATGTACAAGAAAAATCGACAGTTTATTTTCATCTCTAGTTTACTGCATATTGAATTATAGAACTTAGGACTGAAATATAGTAATCTTTATAATGTAAAAAATGATTTGAGATCTATTATATAACCGTTTGTTCACTCTTCAAGAATATATATGACCTAAAATAATGACGTCCTCAAATGAGGACAGTGGCGTGATATGGAATCCCACTGTTTGTTTCCAGAGGGTCTATTACCTTTCATTGGAGTACTACATCGGTTTAATTAAAATAAAATGGTTTTAAAATATTTTCCACGTTATCTAAGGCACTACTGAGCCCTTTATTTACCACTAATAATTAACAATATGTTCAGACATGTGCACTTACGCATAGCTATCAAACCTTCCTGATAGTGTAATACTTGTGATTAGTCATTTGCAAAATGAAGTTATCATAAAGTAAAGCTCATAAAATAAAAATAAAGAAATAGAAAAAAATAAAAAGTTCAAAAATGTTTAAATAATATAAAAAAAAATTTAATAATAAATGTCAAAATGCAACTTTAAACATGATGAGGGTAAATATTTAGCTTATTAACTTATTAATTATTTAAATATTTATATGGTACAACCTGTGAAAAAATGTCTATGAAATTTGAAAAATTAAAAACTTGGGATATAGTTGTTAAGAATTTAGTTGCAGTAAGTACATAAAAATGTTGGTTCACCATAAATAAATTCAAAACAGGAAACAGTAATGATTTATTTTTATTTTCATATGAATCTAGTTTGTTTTTAATGTGAAAGGCCCTCATTTGTAAACTTTCGTTTAGTGCCATTTTCATGTGGTCTTTGGTAAAGTGAAGCTGTGGTACTATTGATGCTCAGGCAAGAGTTTGATGTGCTATGTGTGTATGAGGACATACAGGAACACATCAAGTGACCCATCTGCGTGTTTATCTTCCTACATATTGGAATACATATTGGTTTATCTTCCATTGGAAACACTTGAATTCCACAAGTTTGACTCACTATGACCACAGTAACTGGACTCCTAAGAAATATGAAGGTATTACAGCTCCATGTGACAAAGCTCTCCTCTTGTCACAGAACATCTCGAATATAGCATTTTCCTAGCAGCTGGACTTGGTTAACCAAACAATTCTTTTACTCCTTTTAATTTTTAATAAGTGACTTGACTCGCAAAAATATATAATTTTTGATGCAAGGATGTGTAGAATGAGACTAATACCTGTATTAGAACCCATGTCTTGTCTAACAAGGCTCAAACATATTCACCTTTTTGGGTCCTCCTGTAAAATGGATGGTAAGTCTTGTTGATAGTCTAATGCTTATAAACTCCATACAGGTAGACTCTCAGTTTTCTATTTAAAATGTTGTTTTTAACATAACATCAGGTGGTAGCTTACTCCTGTAACTACTGAAAAAGGATTTATGATAGATGAAATATCTTTTGAATTCTAGGAGCATATCTTTATTAAATTATGCACAGTTTAATATTTGTTCAGCCTTATTTATAAGAAAACTTATTAAACTATAGAAACTTTGGTTCTTTATGAAACAGTAATGCATTTTTATTTTTGAATAGCTTTCTAGTCTTAGTTATGTAATATCTGCTTTTTAACAGAAGTTAATTACTTTACTCTAAGTATAGTGATCGTGAAAAAATTCGATGTTGATATTTTGACAGAATTACATGTTTTGAGTAATTCTTCTACTTTGAGTGACTCATACTATGTCAGTTTTATGACTACGTGACTCATACTAGGTCAGTTTTAGGACTACATTAGCATTCATAAAGATTCGGCAGTTCATCCGAAGGGAAGTAAGTGCCCTTTAACCCAGGACCAGGCCTCACCTAAGTAAGTTTTCATGGTAAGTTACTCACCTAAGTAAGTTACCCAGTGGTAAGAGTCGAGGGTCTAACTCTCTCTTGTTGCTATGCAGACAACCTATGAAGAAACTACTTCTCACACAGCGACTCCCAAAGTTGTTTTATGACGTTTTTTCGATTATGTCTCTATGTGGGTAGGTCAGTGTGTTTCTGTGTAGACGCTACGGTCCAGAATTTTTGATGAATCAAATTGATATTTTACACAAAAATTGCCCGCTTATAGTTGAGAATGAACCCTATTGTTTGGGAGCAGTTGGGAATGTCACTTTTTTAATATATCTCACAAAATTGAAATCTGCAAATTTTCATTTTTTTTTTTAACCACCGGCTCTTGGGAAGTGATATAGTTTCATCTCTCATGCAGCTGGCTGTACTCCTTCCTGCATGACTGTAGTGTTATCCCCAGTGGAATAAACATGGCGACTCTCTGTTTTTGCAGTTGGGGCTCGACATTGAGGAGCTCGAGAGCATGGAGGAAGACGCCGGACTTGGCAATGGTGGACTGGGTCGCCTTGCAGCCTGCTTCCTCGACTCCATGGCCACTCTTGGACTTGCCGCCTATGGATACGGTATCCGCTACGAATATGGTATCTTCCAGCAGAAGATCAAAGCTGGCGAACAGGTAGGATCAGTTGTTTGTATTTTACTTATTAGTCAATTATTTGTTACGAGTTGAACATCGAAGAAGAGTAACACGCACAAAGTAAAGAAATACACTTACAAAGTCAAATTTTAAGGGGATTCCGTCTTCAGGAGAAAAGAGAGAGGGAGAGCAAACACGCTGTGGACGTAACGGTAAGTAACGAGTCTCCCTCTCTCTTTTCTTCTGAAGACGGATTTGAGTTTGAAATGTGTTTCTTTACTCTGTGTGTTACTCTTCTTCGTTTTGGAACTGTTATTGTGTCCAGTTTGGATTGTCTTTCTGATTTTATAGTCAATCGTTAGTTATTATTTTGTTATCTCATTAGTTGTGCAATGCGTAATTGTGTGGTATTTACTCATACTGGGGGTAAATAGATAAATCAAAGTCTCTACACATAAAGAAAAGAAGTTTTTTTTTCTATGTGTTTCGAACAGTTCGTGTTCATCGTCAAGTAAACTTCCAAGATGTAGAAGTAGAGGACCAATCAGAATCAATTCTTCAACTGTTGAAGTTGAACAGTTCAACTGAACTGTTTGCGGTCTAACTGAACTTTGTAAAACTAAAATACATGGAGAACAAAACGGAGGAAGGCACTTACGACGATTCATATTACGAAAACAGTTCGAGATTTTCAGAAAAGAAGGAACGAGAGAAACGAAAAGAAAAAGGAGAGATGTGCTCAAACTGGTTGGTCTAAGCAAAGTGGGGTTGTCAGCTATAATCACCCGTTAGAAGGCACAGCTCTCGTCCACCTAAGGCAGTGTTTCCCAAACTGTTTCGAGCGACAGCCCCCTTGGGTCCGTAAACCTATACTCAACACTCCTCAATAATCAGAATCTTAGACTAAATAACGAAATGAGTAACACTTTAATAATTAAGTTAATATAATGACTAATCGAATATTTATTTATAATCCAATATATGTATTTGTTTCAAAGCATATTTATGCAAAAGAATTAATACACAATAAAAGAAAATTAGATGAGAATATACTTTTAACATACAAATAAATTATCAAAACAAATAATTTTAAGAAACCTTTTCCTAGAAGTTTACATGTGGTGTTTTCACTTATATTTAGAAATTATATTGCATGGAATTTTCAATTTATGGAAATAGAATCCCCACTCCTTTTTGCATTAGCGCCGTCCGATATCAAAGCACCCCCCGATATAAAAAGTGGGGTGGTACCGCCCACTTTCAGAAACACTGACCTAAGGCATCAAAACTTCATAACTGTGGGACATTTCCCAATGAATCATACGTAGGCTTCCTTATACGTTCTCAAGTCGAATTTTTCTCATTGAAGTTCATTCAAGCTTGAAAATTTGAACTTTAAAGCAGTCATTGAAGAGAAAAACTTGACTTTTGGTGTGGATAGCAACAAACAGGTTACTGCACTGGTCAACTGAAACTCTATGGCCATTGATACGAATACGAGCATGTTTGGAGACAGGCCAATATTTACCTCGCTAAACAAGTTCCTAAACATACAGGCACTATTACATACTAATAGTGGCGTACTAAAAAATCACTGGCGTAGCGACCATTTTGCCACCCCTCCCCCTCCGCTGGCGTTAATAATCCGTTAATCTTCAAAATTCCAGAAAGCCCTCAAAATATTTATTTTCATGGAATTACAATCAAGGATCTAATTTTAGACTGCTGTTATTAGTCCCAGACTTTCATCTTATTACAGTACTCGTAAACATATACAGGCATCATCAAACGAACCAAAGTTTTTTTTAAACAAACACGTTTAATTTAAATCGTAAAAAAAATTGTTAAATTAACTGACTACGCAACAAATATAATAAATTTTTAACGACTTTAAAAAAATAATTTTGAAAAATTTAAAATATATTTATTTTTAATTTGCCAATATTACAGTTGAAAAGTCCGTTTAAAAACACTATTAAACAATAAAACAAAACAAAAAACATGACCTTAAAACTTAATAATAGCCTTAACTCATTTTGGTATAAACACAAATAGACTGGTGGCCAATGAGGACACGAAAATCCCACCCCATACAAAATACTATAAATATCTACTTACTGACTCCATAAACACATCAGTACAAAAATTCAGCAGTAGTAGGTCCGTGACATGGAAATGCCAATTACAACACGAACTGATATTTACAGTGCGCGGAAAGAATTGTTGGTCGTTGGTTGGTATAAAATTGAAATTTTCGGTTAGCTCTTTATGACTTTCATTTTTGTCTATTTTCTATTTTTACCCCCTCAAAATGCCGCCCCATGATACATGCCGCCCGAGGTGGACCACCCCCTCGCTACGCCACTGCTATGGATATCGTTGAAGAAAGAATGATTGAGATTAATAATAGGGTAAATGCTGTAGTAGCAACCATTCCCCCCCCGCTTGCCCTTGATAATCCGTTAACCTTCAAAATTCTAGAAAGCCCTCAAAATATTTATTTTCATGGAATTGCGATCAACGACCTTTTGGTATAAAATTTCAGATTTTTTCAATCTTTTTATTGCTTAATTTTTTTCTATTTTTACACCATCAAAATACCCCCCCCCCCCCCCTGCTACGCCCCTGGATAAATGAGGCAAAGACGTCACCCTCATCGCTTCATAAACCCCACAACCCTCACTTACCCAAGAGTATGGTCCGTCCAATCCGGACGAAACTAAGTAGGTAAAGCATACATATAGGCCCTTCCTTGGCAGGACAAGGTAGCAACAGAGGAAGGTGGTTGAGGAGGAACTGAAGGGAAATGATCTTTGATCAAAGATTTAAACTTATGAATTTCGATAAAGAAAAGAGAAATGTTAAGTTCAGTTTTTGTTGGACGGTGATAATGATTCCAGGTATTAAATGCATATCAACAAGCCTAGGAGGAAACCAGTGGTATAACTTCACTTAAGGGAATTAATTTACACATTTTAAGCAATTAGTTGATTTTTCATTATTTATTGTAAGTTTTGTTTGTTCTTAATACTTTTGAATGTAATATTTTAATATTGGCCTTATTTTTATTAATACACACAATAAATGTATATTTGTAAATTTTAGTTCAGGTCTTTAATGTATACATTATTAAAGATAAAGTCGTAATTAAATTATAATACATAACGTAATGCTGTTAGGTAGAAGAGCCGGATGACTGGTTAAGATTTGGAAATCCGTGGGAAAAGGCCAGACCTGAATATACAATCCCTGTACAGTTTTACGGAAAAGTTGTGGAAACTTCACCAGGTCAAAAGAAATGGATGTACACTCAGGTGATTACTTGAAAACAATTGTTTTTTTTTTATTTTTCCATACAAATAACAATGTTTTTTATTGTTCTAGACGATTCTTGCTATGCCATACGATAGTCCTGTTCCTGGGTACCGAAATAATGTTGTTAATAATTTAAGATTGTGGTCTGCTAAATCACCTGTAGAGTTTAATTTGAAATTATGTAAGTTTTTATCTTATGTTATAAAGTTTTGTTACTTCTGATTGAGCAATAAAAGATTAAATTTGCTTAGCTGTAAAAATGGAAAATCACTTAAACGTTACGACTACGACTAGATAAAAACTACGACTAATTTGCATATATTGTTTTATTCAGGGTCACGAATTCATTTGCATTGAAACTAATAAGAAATGTTTTACTGCAGTTAATCCTCAAATTTGTTGTTAATAATATGAACTAAATGTGGTGGTAGAGGGTTTTAACAAAACTATTGCACAGTAGTCGATCCATACTTAAGTTCTATGCTGTGAATAGATTAGTCAGTTCAATCAGTAATGGGATTCAACCAGTTCCTGCGAACCGGTGCTTAAAATATGAGTTCGGCGAACTGGCTGTTAAAATTACGTAAACCCCTCTTCAGACCTGTATTCATTAGCCCACTATCAAACTCCACAAGTGTCGCGTGACTCACGTAACTTGTGCATGCATGACATGTGCATGTATATAGCTTATATATAACTAAACAATTTAGTTTCGTTTGCGTAACTGTTACAGTGCTCAAACTGCTCATGACAATGCAGATGTTGAGTTGGTCTAGCCTACATTAGGCCTAGTTTTAAATTTTAGTTTTGAATCAAATATTCAATGGTTTTAGATCTAATTTCCTGAAATCGCCAGATTAAAGTAAGTGTTTGTTTAGATAAATAATTCAGGGATCGCTGCCCGCCTTTGCAAGAAAAAATTTCTGAAGGACCTAGCTTTAATGATTGATATTTTGAATGAAATGTCATTGCTCAGTAATGCCCTCCAAGCAAGAGACAACTTTGTTCAGAGGAGAAAACCTCATAAAGAGGTCTATTAAAACATTTGAATTGCTTAAGGACAATATAGGGACATTTGAAAAAGAAATTGATGAGAGGGTTGCTTCGGACCCATTCAAAGAGATCCAGTTTACTGAAAGCCACAGATTTGTTAGCCTACCTCGTCAAAAGCTACTGGAAGCAATATTAGAAAATATGAAAAAAAGACTGATCACTGGTGATCATGTTAAAGCAACAACAATGAGCAGGAAAACTTCCTTGAGCTATTTAACTCGCCGAACTCATAATATTTTAAACACCGGTTCGCAGGAACCGGTGCGAACACACGATCTGTTTTCTTAGAACCTGTTCTTAAAAAAATTCAATCCCACCACTGAGTTCAATGCGTCTGTCAACGCTGTTATGTCATTGTTTCTTTATGCCCGGAACTAGTTCGATTTGTTAAGTTTTTTTTTTAAGTGGTTAATTTATTACAGCGGTAAATTTTAATGTGAGTAAGAAATCCATTTTAAACTAAAAGGTTAAAATTTTTACAAAGGTTACCAAAAAGTTGAAACTCTGTTATTGTGAATCCTGGTCTAATAGATTCAATATCCGTGGGAGGATGTCGTGACTGCAGATCAGTTGAACCTCCTTGATGAGGGCCTCGTAGGCGAGTCAAAATCACTGATTCATTGATTAATTAGTCAATTAAACGAACTTATTTTGTAAAATAGTTTCGGTTCAACCTTGGTAAATTGGATTCGGATATCAGTATATAATTAAAAAAAAAAAACTTTTTTTTGATCTTTTATTCAAATAGTTACGTTAAATACTTGGATAGCTATCCAGAGTTCTGGACAAAAGATTAAATTTGAGTATACAAAACAAAAGACTGATAATAGACTACAATACTCAAAACGATTTGGACTTTCAGACTTGAAATCTGGGATCAACCAAGAATACAAATTTCAAAGATTCCTAACAGCCCAATCCATAGTACTTCGCAAAGTTGTATAAGCTCTCTTTTATGTTTCTAATGAAACTATTCATAACATTTCTAAAAATCCCTTTTATCCACCAGAAAATACGATCACGTTTCGCAAATTTCATGAATCTTCACCCACCAACCTAAACCCGTTTAATTCAGCAATTATCGTCCCACCAGATTCCTACCAACTCTGTTAGAAGGCTAAACATATATTGCCTCCCCCCCCCCCCCCCAACTCTGTTCAGCAATGCTAACTGACAAGACTAATTAATAGAGATAAGAACAATTAATATGGAGTACTACCAATGGACTGTTTTATTTTATTTAGATGTAGCATGGATTACTATTATTTCTTTCTCCTGTAAGGGTTGTAGTAATATATTAATAAAGAGAAATAAAAACTATTATTTGGACAAGGCCATATGAAAAATGTGCTTGAATGCTTCCATTGAAGCTTAATATTAGGTTGGGGTTCAGATTTGACTGTATGGATTAATACATTTCTTTTAAGTATTAGTTGGAAAAAATGACAAAATAAAAATGCTCAACCACAGCTCTAGAGTTCTTAACTGAATTCATACAACTTGCAAAATTGTGCTATTTAATATTAATGCTTTCATTGAAGCTTAAAATTTCAATGTTTGTAGAAAAAAATTATACGAGTTTAATTGATGTCTACCAGTTTTATAGTACTACCTTCGATCTTCCTTCCAAACTTTTTTCCCTTAATTACTGAAAATTACATTTCGGTCTGCATTTTGATTATTTATCAATGTTATTTTCAGTTAAGTATGCATTTACATCCAATACAAAGTATGGTCGCTTAAATTTAACATAATAATTTGAATTAAGAATATAGGTTGATTCAGAACGGACTAAATTGTTTTTTTAATCAGAAGGTAATACTTTTTTTGGTGTCTTGTTTAAAACGAAAAGATTTCACAGGATCTGAGCTGCGTGTTCCTTGGCTTAAATTTATATAAATTTTCAATAGATTATAATTTTTTTAAAATTCAATTTGCTTCCAAAAAATTATACTTCATATTTGTTTTCAATATTTGCAGTCAATGTTGGAGATTATATTCAAGCTGTTATTGATAGAAACTTGGCTGAAAACATTTCTAGGGTATTGTATCCAAATGACAACTTCTTTGAAGGCAAGGAACTGAGACTGAAACAAGAGTATTTCCTGTGTGCTGCCACT
The DNA here is from genome assembly GCA_026182355.1 of Hermatobates lingyangjiaoensis. NCBI lineage: Eukaryota > Metazoa > Arthropoda > Insecta > Hemiptera > Hermatobatidae > Hermatobates > Hermatobates lingyangjiaoensis. The sequence continues at coordinate 128,083 of JAPFBL010000287.1, read as the reverse complement.
TTACATGTAACTATTTCTGGTCACCTTATTAAAGATAATTTATTATTAATAATACGGATAATTAACATTAAAGAGCAGTACCATATTAAAAAATAAAGTATGATTGTAATGAACTTCAAGTTAATCCCTAGTTAGTTAAATCTGTAGCTTATGTATTTTGATTAGTTGTTTTGCATTTAAATTTTATTATTATAAAATTATTCAAAAAGTGAAACTTCATATTAGCAAATCAATAAATGAACTTTGATAAATTATCCACTAAGTTGTTCTCATTAGGTATCATGTTTGAACAGAATTTATGGTCATTAGACCATACACCATATGGTGTTTTAATTTTTTGGATGCCAAAACCTAATTGTATTTCATTGTATTATATGCAATTTACTCCTGAAAAACTGATAATTTTTTGAATTAACATAAAGTTATATATTCTAAAGGATTTATTTATTTATGTGGTTTAGGTTGACGTTTTAGGGACAAATGTTAATTCATTAACAAAATGTATTTGTTTTTTCTTGTTTTCAAATGATAAGTAGGTAATGATTAAACATCTGTGAGTGATCATCTATGATACAAAGTCCGTAGAAAACCTCTTATCAGGGTTATTTAAATTATAAACCGCTTAATTCGTCAAATGAAGAAACGATGTAGACGTGTAATTATACAGTTAGTTTTATATTGGAAGTGTACTTCTTGGGGTACGTTACAGCTTTAGTAAAGACTTGCTTATGTCATTCTTGAGCCTATTAAAATGATATGATCCCAGATTTAACAATCGTCTAATCATAAAGAATGATGGTACTTTTATTAGTCAGAAATATGAGCTCGTGATGCAACCTTAGATTACCTTTAGTTAACTAGTAGAACATAATTTGAAAGTAACTAATATGAAAATTAAAAAAAATAGTAATAATACAAAAAAACAAGTACACTAAGTTATCAAGTTCTTTTTGAACTTATAAATCCGTAGCAATGGTTTAGTGTCAATGTACGATTCGAAGTAGATTACAAAAAACTGGTTAAACACTATTGAGCCACTCATGATCATATATTATTTATATTAATAGCCGCCCTACTCCAGAATAACTAATCTTATCATTTTGGTCAGAAAAAGATTAGTGGATACAAGTTTCTTTAATTTTTTGTAAGATAAGTAAATCCAACCTTGTAACTGGTTATAAACTAATGTTACAAATTAATATAAATTTATATAAGTTCAGACATATATTTATAAGTATTATACAAATAAATTTAATCTAAGTGGAAATTTGTAACTTTAACGTAAACATCATTAAAACATGCAAGCAGATATTCTACTATTATGAATACAAATAAAAACAACAAATGAATAACATAGAATTATGAACTGAATCGCTGAATTGTTTATGGTGTAAACATTTATAGTAGTAAATTATAATTACAAAAACTAGTAAGTGTAAACACTAATAAAGTAAATAAAAAAAAAATTAAAAAAGAAAACTTGCAAATCAGTTTAACTACCGAGGGCCAGGTTGGCTCAGTGGTTAAAGTAGTGACGCCTCTGAACTGGTCGGTTCGATAACCACTCTGGCCCTGAATTTATTGAGATCACGTGGGAGGTAAATAAATCTGAGCATCTCATCCCTCGGAGAGGACGTTAAGCCGTCGGTCCCGAGCCTGTGTGATGTCAAGTACTCGTTAAAGATCTCTACTCTAAATAAACTTCAGTTAGGCAAAATTTAGAACTCTGAGTATAGAATCAATCTTCATTGTGAGGTATGACAAAGGGCCCAATGTTCGACCTATGTGTGTTCCCGTGTGGGACAGTCACTGCAACCTCCAGTGTTGCCCACTAATATTACTGAGTAGTACTATCCGTGACCCTTTCCACTCGTGCTTGGAGTGCCAAAATTCGTAGATTCCCTGCAGTCGTTAAACTTGTGGGACACATATTGAATATGATTTTTGTACTTTATTCCTAAAAAACTGATTATGCTGAAGTTTGATGAACAAACCCTTGCTTTATGTCTCCCAGTTATCACTTGGTTGATCACTGAAATGTTGCGTTCTCCTGAAGGTGGACATGACCAGGATTCAGTCAGCTAGTGTGATACTATATACTCGTATATTGTATCACTTTCTCTCTCTCTCTCTCTCTCTCTCGCTATATATATATATCTACTTTTCGCTCTAATCTATCTGCATTACTTGACAGCTGCGCCCAGGGCGAGGGCCTTTCGCGTGGTGACGTTGACACACTTATCCCTGCACATCCTCGCTGTCCTGTGTTCTATCTTCTTCCCAAAATCCACAAACCTTTCAACATGCCTGATTCCCCTCCCCCCCGGTAGACCCATCGTCTCCAGTTATGGCTGTTTGACTGAGAGATTATCTGCTTTTATAGACTACTTCCTTCAGCCATTAGTCCGCAGTCAACCTTCCTTTTGTAAGGATTCTTTTAATTTCCTTCAGATCCTTAAAGATTTTTCTCCCCCATCAAACCTTGTTCACCCCCTCCTCATGGTTATCATGGATGTCACATCCCTATACACTTCTATTGAACATTCTGAAGGCTTGGATGCGCTCCGATGCTTCCTAGATCGAAGAACTCCACCCCTCACTCCTACCACCAATTTCATTGTTCAGTTAGCTGATTTTGTCCTTTATTAATGTCTTCTGTTTTGATGGTAATTATTACCTTCAGATCAGGGGAACGGCTATGGGCACGATCATGGCTCCTTCCTTTGCAAATCTTTTCATGGCGAAGCTGGAACAAGATTTCCTTGCCACTCGCAATCTCCTCCCCATCCTTTACGTACGATACATAGATGATATTTTTTTCCTGTGGCCCCATGGTAAGCATGAGTTAGATCATTTCCTTACGTCATTTAATTCCTTCTCTTCATCTATTTCCTTTACTCATCAAGTGTCCAATAACCTTATTACATTTTTGGATGTCAGAGTCACCTACGATGGGGGTCATCTTTCTACATCTGTCCATATCAAGCCTACTAACGCCCAGCAGTACCTTCACTTCAATAGTTGCCATCCCTCCCACGTAAAAAAAGCTATCCCCAGATCATTGTCCATACGCCTCCATAAAATTTGTAGCAGAATAAAAGATCGTTCCTTCCAAATAGATTTATTGAAACAGAAATTTTCTGACCGAGGATATCCTTCTAATTTCATTAACAACCGTATAGTCCCTGCAGACGTTCATCATAATTCAGGTTCTAGGAGGGATCGCAGTGACTAATTTCCTCATCACCACTTATTTTCCTGGTGCTCATAGGCTGGGTGCAGTTGTCAGGGAGTTTTTCCCTATACTTTCTTCTTCCTCCTGTACTTCTTCAGTCTTTAGTGAGGCACCTTCCATTTCCTATCGCAAACCTACTAATCTTCAATCTATCTTCTCTCACATCTCTTCTCCTAAGCCTCCAAAAACTGCTGGTGGTATGGTTCAATGTGGACGTCGTGGATGTCTTACTTGTCCTATCATCAATCCTGTTCCTTCCTTTACCTCCTTCCATAGTAAACGCATCTACCCTATCTCTCACAAGACCTCTTGTACCTCTGGTAACTGCGTTTACCGTTTGGATTGCACCCAGTGTGATTCTTTTTATGTGGGTTTGGCTTCCACCAAGCTAAGCCTGCGTATGAATAATCACAGGTCATCCGTTGGCAAACGCAGTGACCTTCCCGTTGCTACTCATGCCAGTTCTCACGGACTCAGTTTTAATGACTGTTTCCGTGTACAGGTCCTGAGGCAGATTGATCAGACTAATTCGAAAGTTACTCTGAGAGCTTCAGAAGAAGCACTTATTAGTATTCTGGGCGGTAGATCGGCTCCTGGGCTTAACCTCAATCGTTGATTTTTTTTTTTTTTTAAAGTTGTTATCAGCTTTTAATTTTATTTTAGTTAAATGTTTTCATTTTTTAATTTTTATTTGGCTTTTATCTCTTTATCTTCCCTGTCTACCTTTCCTCCGAAAGTTGGCTACACTGTTTGAGTGCTTCAGTTCGAACTCCAAGTCAGTCGTTATCAGCCTTTGGAGCGATTCACTTCTTTTCCTGAAGACGAGGACATCGAAATATAGTAGTGAGTTCAGTGGTTTCCTTTCTATGTGTTCTTTTTTAAATTCTAGTTTATATATATATATAAATGTATCGACCGTGGAATAGAAATAAAACTAGAGTTTATTGGGACTCGGTCAGTTCTTCAGGTTCAAATTAAACTCTCATTGCCAACGTTTCGGTCTTTATTTAAAACCTTTTTCATAGGCCTACAAAAACAGAGGAAATATAAGAAATAATACAATCATTCAAAAATCAAACATACATAAAAGTGCAATTAGTTACTATTAAGAAATTACAGTAGAAATTTTGACTATAGGTTAGTGAGAAAACTTACAGAAGTATAAATTTTGAAACAGAAAAACTAAGTATTACATCACAAATTATTTTACAAAGAAAAATAGTATGCAGATTTTAACAACAACTGTAGTCTGAATAAACACGTGACACTGAACTGAAATAACCAAGCAAGGTAACCAAATTTCACCAGACAACCAAAAAGACACTAACACAATTTTTCATCTATCAACAATGAGAGTTTAATTTGAACCTGAAGAACTGACTGAGTCCCGATAAACTTTAGTTTTGTATATATATATATATATATATATATATATATACTTTAACAAATAGGTCAGAAACAGAGAAAGTCACTGCAGAAACTCACTTCGATATTTCGACATCCGTCGTCATCAGAAAGAAGAGTACGAAGTACTGGCGAAATATATATATTTGTAAAAGTTGGAAGCAGTCCTTCATTTAAACATATATTGTTAAATAACGCCCCATATTTGGCTTGTATCTGTTTCTTACACAATTTCTCCAGTTTCTGGAATTCCTTCCTCGTCTCTCCATTAAAACTATAAAGCTTATCACCAATATTGCTAGTCGACATGTTTCGAATGTAACACATTCATCATCAGGACAATAATGAGAATAATAGTAGGATTGTTAGTTTATATACGAGGGTCGTCCAGAAAATAAGTTCCGTTTTGGTCTGTAGGGCGGTAGGAGTGGTTTTTGCCAAATCCGGCAACACCGCTCGAAAGAGGAGAGGCGGGGGAATAGAATGAGAGGTGGGGGACCTCAGTGGGTCAATTACCAACGTCAGGGCAGGTAGTTGAAATGGAGCCCTCCATGTCACGTCCCGCCACCTCGATCCCGTTCCCTCTCGAGTTGTTTTGCGCGGAGTGATTCAATTTCTTTATGCACAGGGTTTCAAATCAGTTCAAATTCACGAACAGCTCATTTCTGTTCATGGAGAAGGTGTAATGAGTGAATCAATGGTGAGGAGATGGGTACGTGAATTTAAGGCGGGAAGACATTCAGCTCTCTAGGGACCCACCGGGCGGAAACTTTCCGAAAGTCAAGTTTTTCCGACACGATCTCATGGATGAGGGATCGTGAGATGTCTGGGAAACTCAGGTGGAGTTCATCCAGGGTTGAACGACGATCTTTGCGAATTGCATTGTCGATTTCTGCGACAATTTCGTCCGTCACAACTGAGGGTCTGCCTCTCCCACTTTCATCCTCAAGTGAATGTCTTCCCGCCTTAAATTCACGTACCCATCTCCTCACCATTGATTCACTCATTACACCTTCTCCATGAACAGAAATGAGCTGTTCGTGAATTTGAACTGATTTGAAACCCTGTGCATAAAGAAATTGAATCACTCCGCGCAAAACAACTCGAGAGGGAACGGGCATCGAGGTGGCGGGACGTGACATGGAGGGCTCCATTTCAACTACCTGCCCTGACGTTGGTAATTGACCGACTGAGGTCCCCAACCTCTCATTCTATTCCCCCACCTCTCCTCTTTCGAGCGGTGTTGCCGGATTTGGCAAAAACCACTTCTACCGCCCTACAGACCAAAACGGAACTTATTTTCTGGACGATCCTCGTATATAGAGGTGGATTACTATTGGAATGTTCTCAGGACATCGCCCTGGGCCACGGGTCATTATGGGGGATTAAGGCAGGGTGGTTGGACTCACTTACTACCTGGCTAATCTGGTTTGGCCTGTTAGAAAATAATTTTAAAATTCGACAAGAATTATTAAGTTGGATATTTATGGCTGCTGCTTTTCTTGAATTATTAATGCTTCTAATATTTGTAATTTAACATGTATTCTTTCTTTAGCGATAATTTTCGTGGGATTCATCATCATTTCTCTTGTGAGTCTTGTCTTATGGAGTGCTGTTGTATGGGATTTTAGTGCGCCGGCAGAAAGGTGCATTGTAATTCTTCTTGATAATGAAGTCGTGGTCATTCCTATATACGAGCTTTTATGGGCCTCGCAGCTCCCGATATTGCATGAGTACTCATATATAAGATTAGTTTCTTTTGAATTTTTTACGCTAGGACTATTTTTCATTATTAAACTGTCTATTGAAGGGCTTTGGTAGTAGGTTATTAGGGTCAAACTATCCTCAGGCTTAATACATTTAACATGGGTTTTTATAATACCTTTCAAGACACGTTCATCAGTTTTATATTCATCAGTATATTGGTTCTTGTAGAATATTTTGTGGTTTGTACCTGTCATTTGGCTCTTATTTTCTGACAGGTACAAACCACAATAAGAAATGAGTAAAAAGACTATGATCTTTCTACCGTAACAAACGGTTTTAGTACGTACGTAACAAGCGTACTGAATAAACTATATATGAAATTTGATCAACGGATCATAGTATGAGTTAAGAAGCAGCATTTAAATTTAACTGAAAAAAATGGGAATGAGAAGAAAAGATGCTTCCTTTTTATCTCCTTCTATATTTAATTTTACAGTACAATCAAAACTTTTACTTCATGGCTTATGCTATCACTGAAAACAATACTTCTATTATTAGGTTCAATCAAAATACACTGAACACATTTTCTGTTTGTTGATCCTTTCGTTTTGTTTACACTTTTTTAAACTAACATACCTAATAACATATTATAAAATGAAAATGTTGGGAGAAAATCAATATTGCACAGTATCTTTTATTGCAAAAATCTAATTCAGCTTAAGTTGATCTTTAATGTAAATTAAAAAAAATGTATTTTGTGAAATAAAATTTATCTTTGAAATAGACTTTTACTGATTTTTAATTGCATATCTAATTTGATATATTTAATTACATTAATTTTTTTTTTTTTACTGAATATTATTATAAACTTTTAGGACATAATTAGGAGATACAAAGCGTCAGAGTTTGGTAATAGAAAGCAAGTAAGGAAGTCTCTGGAAGGTCTTCCAGAAAAGGTTGCAATTCAACTGAACGACACCCATCCTGCTCTGGCTATTCCTGAATTTATGAGAATCTTGATCGACGAAGAGAACTTGACATGGGACACGGTAAGTGCCAATCTTGCATTAATAATTTCAATATCAAATCGAAAAAAATTTCATTTTTAATTTCATACAATTTAGTTAGTTTCTTTTTAAATGAAAAATATTATATATTACTCCATACTAAATCAAAAACTGCTTTTTTTTTTATTCTACTCGTTTCGAACACTTCATGTCTATTGTCCGGTAAACTTCTAAAATACAAATTACAAGTTAAAAGTTACAAAAATAACAGGTATCGTATACAATGAAATAAGAAAAAAAGAATGACATACCTAAATGGGTATCATTCTTTTTTATTTGATTGTATACAATTCATGTTATTTTTGTAACTTTTATCTTGTAATTTATATTGTAGAAGTTTACCTGACGATGAACACGAAGTGTTCGAAACGCATAGAATAAGAAAAGCTTCTTTTCTATGTGTGACGATTTTGATTTATCTATTTACCCCAGTATTAGTAAATACCACATAATTACGGATTACACAACTAATAAGTTAAACTGCTTTATATCAATTTGAGTATTATTAGATTTAATCATACTAAATATTAGTTCCTGTAAATGAACTTTCTACTAATTTCACTTAATATGTCTAGGTTTTAATACAACATTTAATTACAACCCAGTTGTTATTCCTCTATTATCAATATGTTGATATATCAGCAATATAAAAGGAGATGTTGGTGTATGTATGTATGTAAGTACTATGTATGAATGTATGTTTGCCCCTTTCAGTAGTATTTATAACATCTGAAATTGATTTTCCATTGTTTATTTTTCTTGCCTTTCAACATTAAATTTAAAGCATTCAACTTAATGCACTCTCATTATTTCTGTTTAATATTAATTTTCTTAGAAGTCGACCCCATTTTTTTTTTTGAATGCTCAGTTTAGTTTAGCTTTGTGTTTTCACCACTGATTATTAGTAGTCCATTTACCCTACTTGTTCATAGAGTAGGCGGAATTAAACAGTAAGTTATTGGCATTAATATTCAAAATGGGTTTCTTGAGGATTTGGTCCAAAGAATTAATTACTGATTATAACCCGACGTCTCGACAAAAATTGTTCGACATTTTCATAGTTCTTTTTTGAAGAAAAACTATTTAAGTTGGATAAATGCATCTAACTTAAACTGCCTTGAAAATGTCGAACAATTTTTGGTGAAACGTCTGCTTACAATCCAGGAGTAGTTAATTCTAAGGATGAAATCCTCAAGAAACTCATTTTGAATTTTAAGAATCAGTGGTCGAGAAACTGTATCAGTGTTATTGGCATTATTAAAAAGAAAGCTTACTATTATACTTGAAGTTTTTTTGTTTGATGTTTTACTTTTGACTGGCTATGGTTTATTATTTACGCAAAAGTAAAATTAGTGTAATAGTAGTTGAATGAACAAGTTAGGTTGCTTGATATATTATAGATTATTCTTGGAGAATTGCATGCTTGATTCCTATTTTTTCCTTTAAGGCCTGGGATATAACAGTGAAAGTGTGCGCTTATACAAATCACACAGTACTACCTGAAGCTTTGGAAAGATGGCCAGTGCATTTATTGGAAATCATTCTACCCAGACACTTGGATATCATATACCAAATCAACCATTTCCATTTAGAGGTAATTTATACAATATTCCCTCCAATATAATAGTTATTTTTCTAAATTTGTGAATTATGAAACTATTTTGATCCTTTTTTTATTACTTTTCTATAAGGAAAGTGAAGTAATTTTAGAAAAACAATTCGTCTGTGTGATCTACTACTATTATATTTTTTTATGAAACATGGATGTTTCACTGCTTGTACAGATTGTATTGATTTCTAAATAGCAATGTAAGCCACCTTGTTCAAAAGAACAATGTATGCTGTTTGGACATAATCAGAACATTGCAAGGTTATTTTATATAAGTACAATTTATAGCTTGACTTTCTACCATTAATAGCTTTTATTTTCTACTATTAATAGTATAAAATTTATCAATTTTGAGTAATAAAAAAATATTATAAAGCATCAAGGTTTATTATTGATGCAACAAATCATCGTTTGTGTTTTTTGTCATAAATTACAAAAGTTTATTTGTGATAACATACAAAATATGCACATTACTTTCTTGTCTTGTTGACTATTCGAAGTCTATATTTCTGTAAGCGAGTTGTTTTGTCTTTAAACGGATTTCGAAGCTCAAGGCAGATTTGAGAGAGGTCTCCATTCTTTCTGAATGGTTTTGTACTTAAAAAAAAATACAAAAAATACAACCAGTGTGTATGAATTCAATAAATAGAAGACTATAAAAATCAAATCATTTGTATCAGACATCAATAAAGCAAGATCCCTACTTTTGAACTTGAAAGTTACATAGGGGAACATTAAACTTCTGAATTCTTAAATGTCCTAAGATATATAGGGAACATTAAACATCTGAATTGTTAAATATCTGTCAGTTTGACAACCTGAAGAACTGACCGAGTCCTGATAAACTTTAATATTTTTTCTATTTCACGGTCGATACGTTTATCAATATATATGTATATATATATATATATATATATATATATATATATATATATTGTTAAATGACGCCCCATATTTGGCTTGTATCTGCTTCTTACACAATTTCTCCAGTTTCCGGAATTCCTTCCTCGTCTTTCATTAAAACTATAAAGTCTATCACCGATATTGCTAGTCGACATGTTTCGAATGTACCACATTCATCATCAGGACAATAATGAGAGTAATAGTAGGAAAGCTAGTTATATATATAGAGATGGATTATTAATGGAATGTTTACAGTGTATCGCCCTGTATCACGGACCATTATGGGGGATTAAGGTAGAGTGGTTGGGCTCACCTACTACTTGGCTAATCTGGGTGTTTCTGTTTGCAAATAGTTTTAAAATTCGACAAGAATTATTAACTTGGATATTTATCGCTCGTTGCTTTTATGAATAATTATTGCTTCTAATAGTTGTTATTTAAAATGATATCTTTCTCTAGCGATAATTTTCGTGGAATTTACCATCATTTCTCTTGTGAGTTTTGTCTTATGGACTGCTGTTGTATGGCATTTTGGCGCGCCGGCAGAAAGGTGCATAGTAATTCTTCTAGACAATGAAGTCGAAGTCATTCCTATATATGAGCTTTTATTGTCCTGATGATGAATGTGGTACATTCGAAACATGTCGACTAGTAATATCGGTGATAGACTTTATAGTTTTAATGAAGAGACGAGGAAGGAATTCCGGAAACTGGAGAAATTGTGTAAGAAGCAGATACAAGCCAAATATGGGGCGTTATTTAACAATATATGTTTAAATGAAGGATTGCTTCCAACTTTTACAATATATATATATATATATAATAGTAACAATTAACAGATTTTTTTTATTTCATAGCATACGATAATTACTCTTTTTTTTATAATAAAATGATTTGTACATATTCTCAATAGATTAATGATTAATAATTGTAGTTTGTCTGTGAAGCATTTGTTTTTTAAACCTGCTTCAGGGCCTGAAAGTAAGCATACGTAACTGGAAGTGTTATTCGTATCGGAGTCGTTAAGAATTTTGATATCGCTCCATCACTTGTTATAACACTTTTTTAAACATTTTGAAGATTATTCTAGAAACCAAATAGAACAAACTAGTAATTTTAGTGTTATTGTTAAAGGAAGTTATAGCAAAGTTTCCTGGAGATTTGGATCGCATGCGCAGAATGTCTATAATAGAAGAGGATGGAGAAAAGCGAGTGAATATGGCACACCTTTGTATCGTGGGATCTCATGCAGTTAACGGAGTCGCTGCCCTTCACTCTGACATACTCAAAAAAGACATGTCAGTGTTCTTATGCTTGGTATATACAATAAGTGATTTGTTTATTTATCCAACTTACAGATAAGATTTTACAATGAAATCAACTATAAACTGGATTGGGAATTCTGAAATTGGACTCATATCTTTCGACTAGTAAAAGTCCTCAAAAGAACAACAAGATGAATATCTTGATGAGGACAAATCATGGTCAATTTGTGGCTCTGAAGATGACCTGATGAATAAGTCCCCACGAGAAAAGCTTGATATGGAGATTTTTCTTTCATTTCTCTATCAATTATGTTAGTACAAGTGTTCTCAACCTTCCTTGGCTCATTCACTCCTCTGGCCATTTCTGACGAACCCCTTTGAACCCATATGTTAGTATATAATGTCATCCCCCCCACCCCCTCTTCTTTCCAAGTTAGTATATACACTTTGGCAACTTTACATTGATTATGTTTATAATAGAATTTTACAAATTAAATGCTAATTACAATTATTCATGGGTAGGTATATAAAATATTAATTCAATCAAATTATTTCTATTTCTATTCTATTTAATTTATAATTAAGAGGTCATAATCTATAATGACTTTTTTCACTCTGTAAACTTACTGTGGTCATAATTCACCCCCTGGAAACCAAATATTCACCCCTGGGGAGGGAGGTGGGAATTTTACCCCCTTCAGAACCCCTGGGTTAGTATATAACACAAATAATTGATTTACAAAGAAAATCTTTCGACTAGTAATGGTCGTCGTCATAATCGCAAGATAAATAACATCATGACCAGAATAAATCATAGAGTCGAATTGTGAGTCTGAAGAAGACCACATATGATGAGAGATCTAAGTCTCATTTTAGAATATTTTCATGTGTTTTATAGTTAGACAACTAACTTAAAGAGATTGCCTTTTTGAATCATTTTTTTATACTTTTTTAACCTAGGTAAGCTACTGCAGGTACAATGACTATTATTTTTAGTCAAGAATACAGTCAAAATTTGAATTATGTTGCAATATGTATCCAGATTTTTGTATGAAAATTGTTTAAAGTAAATTAGACTATAAATAGATATAAAAGTTAAATAAAACCTTTTAAAAACCGATATTATTGGTTATTTTATGCTTATTTTTGCTTGTTGGATCTTTAAGAGTCTCAGCATGAGTAAGCTAATCTATAATGATAATAATAATACCGTGGTTTAGGGCAATGTAGACGTGAAGTTCAACCGTTCATTTTCTCTCTTCGGAGGATGGGCAGAGTAGGGACTGCCGTGGTAACTGTCCATCTCTAAAGGTTGCACTTGCCTCTGCCATTCATAGGAAATCTCGAAAGGGGCGTTGAAAAAAACTTAAATATATTGGTATTATTCATATTCTTCGTATGTAACAATTCATGTTCTAACTACATTCCGAAATTGAGTATATTTTTGACCTGATTCATCTGTGTTTAGTTTTATCCGTTATGTATATGTTACCTAAAACAGCATTTGTATGATGCTTGTTCCACAGAATTGGATGCTTGCATAGTGTGAGATCAGTTATCTTACAAACACTTTCTGAATACATAAGAAGTTTGAAATATACAAAAATATATAAACTTTTTCCCAAAAAAGTAAACTATTCAGACAAAAACCAACAAAACAATAGTCGAATAGTTACAAAATTGATTCTCCTATCAGTCTAATCTACCGTTATTTATTGGTTCTACGTAAAATGCAAGGTTTAATCTAATTTTTCCAAACAACTTTTATCAGAATGTCGTTTTATAAAATTGGCTTCTTGTCAAATTTTATAAACCGACTTTTCCAGTTTTATTGAATTTTCTCCCAGGTTAGCATCGGTTTTCGTTGTTTCGACGTAAATTTGAAGAAACCAAAATGATTGAAAGCATGTAAAAAAAATATATTCACTCTATCTCTACAGGCAGAAACACAACTTTGGTTGCAAAATCTGCCATGTTTTAGTTGGATGACAAATCCAGCTCCCTGTTTTCGTAATATGTGGTGATAAGGTCGTTTCAATGCAAAAATAGTTTAAAGAAACTGTTTAACTGACATTCTGACCAAATTTGTTTGGACAAAGGTCTTTGACAACTCCAAACTAATCTAGGAAAATTAACGTTTCTTTCTTTTTTTTAACAGACAATTAGTTAAACTTCAATGCACATGTATATTTTTATTTTATAGAATTAGCATAAATCCGAATTGTCATATCATTTAAAAAACACTGAAAATATATAATTCACAAGTTTTCTTTTAAATATTTATACTGCTCAAGACATCAAAATGCAGTGCTATTTTCCATGGTAGTTATTAGCAAATGTAAAGTAATTTATCAAACAAGGTCATGTCCTGGTACTTCTTCTCGGAAGGAGTATGTCAATTTCTCATAATGAATTTTATAATTGGTCTTCATTTTTGAATGACTGACTTAGAAAACGTTGATCAATGGTAAATGAGTAATAAAATCAAAATTAGGTGGAATATTTAAATTTTTTTTATGGTGTAAGGTATAAAAATAACTCATATTTTCTGATATATTTGTTTAGATTCAAGGATTTTTATGAAATGATGCCAGATAAATTTCAAAACAAGACTAATGGTATTACTCCGAGACGGTGGCTTCTGCTTTGTAATCCAGGTCTTTCAGATATTATTACTGAGGTATTTATTTATACATTCAGTTGTTTTATAATAAAGAAAAATCAAATAGGTTGATATTTTTATTTTGTTTCAAGAAAATAATATTTCATCTTGAAGTTATTTTTATAGCAAATATTTTCATTAATTTCTTCAAATTTCAAGTTAAATATTTTTTTTGTCCATTAAAATGTAATAAATAATTCATGATGAACTGGTGGTAGTTTTCACATTATTAAGGTAGATGTTTACATCATTTACCTTAAGTGGTGGTTAAAATTTACATTTGTTTTAAGGTCAAAAATTAAAACAGATGTACCCCAAATTCACTGGGCTTCAAAGAATGAAATAGTCTTGCTGTCGTTATATCGTATATATTATAGCCTGTATTTGAAAATAACATTATTAATTAGATATTGGCGTATTTATTACTGCTACTAAGGAATCAACTTTTAATTTATTTTAAGAAGAATCTTTTCGACTGATTGACCCCAAATTATTAGGTTTTGCAAAATATTTGTCTTATATGAGTCAAAAAAGTTCTGAACACTTTGCTGCCGCAACGAATTTATTAATTATATGAAAAGCTTACATAACCTCCGACCGACAACTGTCTGAAACAACATTGTTTAATTTCATTTAAAAAAAAAAATTTACAAAAAATACGCTTTTATGGAAAAGATTTTTCAAAACAGCATACATTTTTTTAAACTTGTTTTGGAAAATTTAGTGAAAGAGATATGTGTGATTAATAATTGAAAGTCTGTTTAATTTTGCATAAATTGAATTTCATTATTTTACGGTCACTATAATATTTATTAAAAATAATTATTTAAATCTAAATTATATTATGCTGTAATCAATTTGGAGTCAGCTACAGATGAAATCGTTGTTTTGTGGACTACTAAATGATGTATCATTGTTCAACGAAATCATATATATGCTCCCTCATAGTAACTCTTAATATTGTGTGTTCAATCACAGATAAGAACGAAAACTTTCTTTCTCCTAACCAATTTCAGAACAGGAATGTACTATTATCACTTTTATTAATATATTGATATTTATCCGTAGTTTATTTAAAGATTAAAAATATTTTAACATAAAATAAAAATTGCAAACTGTAATAAAGAAATCAATTAAACTCATCTTGACTTATATAGACCATTGACGAAAAAGAAGGATATAAATTATACAAGCAACGAAGACTCAGATAGTGAGGGAATTTATCAAATAAATCTTTTTTAATGAAAGGGAACAGGGGAGGGCATATATATATAAATATCTTTCACCTTTTTAAAATACCACTCTTCCCTCCCACTCTTCTCAACCCCTCACCAGATGTTTTCTGCATCTAGTGTCAGTTGGGTTTTTGACTCTGACGAAGACCGCTTGTTATGGTTGAAAGAACTTAGTCTTGTTTTCCTATTTCATATTGTGGTGATCATATATATATATATATATATATATATAAAATAAATTCAATAATATATCAACCGTTGGATAGAATAGGTGTATAATGT
The DNA here is from genome assembly GCA_026182355.1 of Hermatobates lingyangjiaoensis. Taxonomy (NCBI): domain Eukaryota; kingdom Metazoa; phylum Arthropoda; class Insecta; order Hemiptera; family Hermatobatidae; genus Hermatobates; species Hermatobates lingyangjiaoensis. Next base: position 112,714 of record JAPFBL010000287.1, on the reverse strand, counting down.
AATCGGGATTCGGTCAATTTTCCAGGATCAAAATCAAACTGTCTGGTCCAAGTTTTTGACCAGTTAAGATGTTAGTTCACTAACTATCTATTGTTACTTCATTTTATATAATGTAAATTTCATCATTTTTCTAATTCAAAAATTCTGACTTCTGCCTATGAAAAAGGTTTTAAATAAAACCGAAACGTCGGCATTGAGAGTTTGATTTTGATCCTGGAAAATTGACCGAATCCCGATTACATTATACACCTATATATATATATATATTCGGGTTACTTGCCGTTGCGTCTACAACGTGCTTGGTCTCCCATTCTCTTTTCTCCTGAAGACGGATTACCCGAAAATTTGAGTCTGTAAGTGTGTTTCCCTACTTTGTGTGTTGCTCTTTGTTAATCTCGAACTCTCTCACTCTCTCTCTCTCTCTCTCTATATATATATATATATATTGGGAGCAGACCTTCATTTATATATATATATCAGTTCACAAACGAAGAAAAGCAACACACAGAGAAAGAGACACACTTACAAACTCAAATTTTCGGATGATCCGTCTTCAGGAGAAAAGAGAGAAAGGGCGACCAAGCACGCCGGAAACACAACCGGCAAATAACCCGAATATATATTGGTTGTGTTTCCGGCGTGCTTGGTCGCCCTTTCTCTCTTTTCTCCTGAAGACGGATCATCCGAAAATCTGAGTTTGTAAGTGTGTCTCTTTCTCTGTTGTTGCTTTTCTTCGTTTGTGAACTGATTTGCGTCCAGTTTGGATCGTTTTTTCGAATTTTAAGTGGATATATATATATATATATATATATTTTATTAAAGTAGACGGCAGCTTCCGCATTTACGACTTTTTTGCTCGTTTTCTCTAGTTTTCTTACTAGTTTTTTCTGGTAGGGAGTGATTTCATGGAGGAGTTGTCCCAGAGACATCAAAGAAATAATCTTTTAGCTTAATCAATAATATTATATTTTTTTTTTACACTTACAAGCTTTCGATTTTTTCATAAATCATCTTCAGGTATATATCATTATTAAACAGATTAAATTCACAGAATAAAATTTTTCTAAATGTTAAACAGACATTAAAAGGAATAAAAATTTAGATGTTAATAGAACTAAATGAACTTTGTGAAAAAACAAAACAAGTCCACTGTGACAAGTGTAAGGTTACAACTTGTCATTCACATTTCCTGGGGGTCCTGTCAATGTAGGCTTATTAAGTTTATAAGAACTATCGAAGTTCTTACAACTTGGTATTATGCCTATACAATTGGCCTGAATGTTCATAGAAGGTTGGACGTCCTTGATGTATAAGGCCTCGAGGATATGAAGGCGGCTGGTATTATTTTCTATTCTTAAACTTGTTGTTCCTTTTTCTAACATTTCCCTCGTTAATGTTGTGTTATGTGCTTGTCTCGTATGGTTTTTCGGAGTACCTGCTGTAAGGTGGAAGGTAAGACGTCTTGATAGTCTGGTTGTGGTCATCCCGATGTACTTTGTAGGACAGGCTTCACAGTTCCCGGTATTACATGTATATTGGTACACCAAGTGACTTTTTTGCAGCACTGAGACATCTCTTTGGGGGCGGTTTTTAAGGAGAAGGTTTTGAGTCTTTCTGCTTTGGTAGTAAATCCTAAGTCGGAGTTTATCAGTTTCATTTGTCGGGAAAACATTAGTGCGAATGATTTTTCTTAGTGCACGTTCATCTTGTTTGTAGAAACTGTGCATATATGCTCTATAGTAGAGATCTATTGTTTCTCCTTGATTGGTTACATTTGGTTCTCCAGACTTAGCGTGCCATCGGTTCATGAATTTTTCAATAACGTCAGAAACTTCTTGGTTAGAGTACCCATTATTAATAATGGGTACTCTAACCAAGAAGTTTCTGACGTTATTGAAAAATTCATGAACCGATGGCACGCTAAGTCTGGAGAACCAAATGTAACCAATCAAGGAGAAACAATAGATCTCTACTATAGAGCATATATGCACAGTTTCTACAAACAAGATGAACGTGCACTAAGAAAAATCATTCGCACTAATGTTTTCCCGACAAATGAAACTGATAAACTCCGACTTAGGATTTACTACCAAAGCAGAAAGACTCAAAACCTTCTCCTTAAAAACCGCCCCCAAAGAGATGTCTCAGTGCTGCAAAAAAGTCACTTGGTGTACCAATATACATGTAATACCGGGAACTGTGAAGCCTGTCCTACAAAGTACATCGGGATGACCACAACCAGACTATCAAGACGTCTTACCTTCCACCTTACAGCAGGTACTCCGAAAAACCATACGAGACAAGCACATAACACAACATTAACGAGGGAAATGTTAGAAAAAGGAACAACAAGTTTAAGAATAGAAAATAATACCAGCCGCCTTCATATCCTCGAGGCCTTATACATCAAGGACGTCCAACCTTCTATGAACATTCAGGCCAATTGTATAGGCATAATACCAAGTTGTAAGAACTTCGATAGTTCTTATAAACTTAATAAGCCTACATTGACAGGACCCCCAGGAAATGTGAATGACAAGTTGTAACCTTACACTTGTCACAGTGGACTTGTTTTGTTTTTTCACAAAGTTCATTTAGTTCTATTAACATCTAAATTTTTATTCCTTTTAATGTCTGTTTAACATTTAGAAAAATTTTATTCTGTGAATTTAATCTGTTTAATAATGATATATACCTGAAGATGATTTATGAAAAAATCGAAAGCTTGTAAGTGTAAAAAAAAAATATAATATTATTGATTAAGCTAAAAGATTATTTCTTTGATGTCTCTGGGACAACTCCTCCATGAAATCACTCCCTACCAGAAAAAACTAGTAAGAAAACTAGAGAAAACGAGCAAAAAAGTCGTAAATGCGGAAGCTGCCGTCTACTTTAATAAAATATGTTTACAAGAAAATCTGCTGCCAATATACACTAATATATATATATATAACTTTAAATGACACAAAGAAAAAAAAATAAAAAGAACACTTACAGAATTCAATATTTCTAACTGTTGTTCGTCATCAGGAGTAGACTAGAAGAGAGGACGAAATGTGAGAGATCTCCCCACGTCGAAGGACGGAGCGCGAATATATATATATATACAAAATGATAAAAGTATCGACCATGGAATAGAAACAAAACTACAATTTATCAGGACTCTTCAGGTCAACCTGAAGAACTGACCGATTCCCTATAAATTTTAGTTTTGTATATATATATATATATATATCAATAATCAAACCACAATATGAAATAGGAGAACAAGTCTAAGATCTTCAACCGTAACAAGCGGTCTTCGTCAGAGTTTAAAACCCAACTCTGACGAAGACCGCAGGTTTAGAATTCTACTAATTTTTAGAAGGATGTGAAATATTACTATGGTCAGTTCACTAAGTATATTTTATACATCATGTGATTATTTTTCTAAAACCACGTAGCGTAGCGTTAAAATTAACTTTTAATCTAATTTAATTATAATAATAATTTAATTTTGTTTTTGTTTTAGAAAATTGGTGAAGATTGGATCGTTCATTTAGAAGAATTAAAAAAACTGAAGGTATTTGCCAAAAATAAAAACTTTCAAAAAGAAGTAATGAAAGTAAAGCAAGAGAATAAGATGAGAGTTGCAGAACTGATAAAACAAGAGTTCAACATCAAAGTGAATCCTGCTTCCATGTTTGACATACAGGTGATTGATTGTATATGGAATATATTTATTCGGCAGGATCACTTTTAAATAAATGTTTCAAAATAGGGTGCACTGAAATATAAATAAACAAAAATAGATTATTTTGCTGCAATGACTTCTTAAGCGATCTAATAATAAGGAAGAATAAATCATTCAAACATAATCGATGTTATATATTATATTAAAAACGATATATGTTATAGAGTTAGGAAAAGGTAATACGTTTTCTTTATAAATATTACTTAGAAATTATAAATTTATAGGTCAGGCTGATGGTTTTAACAATGCCTGCATTTAAAGCATTTCGCCTTTAAAAATGTTATTGGGGCGAAGTGTGAAACATTGTTAGTTGGTAGGCTTTTTTTTAGTTATGTATGAAACAAATTACCTTACTTAGGTATTAGAACATGTATAGTATATTAAATAAGATGATACAAGATGATAACCAATGGGTACTCTACGAGGAACGGAATTGTGTCCACGAGATTTTCCTACTCCATCATAAGAAATAACATGGGTCGTGGCTACGATGCGAGTCTTCAGTACTTACAGCAAGCCCGCCTTTGGAACTGCACTTGAGATAATTGTTCTTGTGGAGGACCCTGGAGATACTGTACGCTCTCTTCATGGGATCAGCCATTATAACTTATAGATATGCTATTTTAATTGAAGAGTAGATAGCACTATAAGCAAACCCTTAACGTTTCAAGATAAGTTTTTCTTTGATTGTCTTCAGAAAGGCTCTTAATCATATTTGATTCCTTGATGTAACAAGTCAGATGATACACACTAAAATTATTGGTTAAAATAAATAATTAAACAATTTTAATAATTGTAATGATGATTGAACTTATTTAAGGTAAAAAGGATCCACGAATACAAAAGGCAGCTGTTGAACTGTTTATACATCATCACTCTGTACAATCGGATCAAAAAAAATCCCCTTAAATCATTTGTGCCCCGAACAGTGATGATTGGAGGAAAGGTAACTATTTCACTATTTATTTACGTTGTAGTAAGAAAATATTATTTACCGATCATTAAGTACAACATATCAAAAAAATAACATACTATTAGTGCTTAAAATGAATTCAATTTGACAACATTTGCAACTTAGTACCTCTGCAGATTTAACCATTTTTTCAGTGAATAGACATTATCCTCATATTGTTTGAATGGCCGTCTCTATTAATTTAGAACTCTATTGTGAATTTCACAACTGTTTTCTGTGAGAAAGTCCTCATAAACAAAAACACATTTTTCTCTAGCATGGGCTGTATATTTTGGTATCGGGTCGTTAGTTTTAATGACGTTGTATATATGCTAATAGAAGAAAAAGAACAAGTTGAACTTATAAAATTTAGCTATTTCTTTCATACTTTACTTTTTGATCCATTATATATTTTTTTTTAAACTGTATGCAGATAACTGTGACATATCAGTTATTATGTGATACAGTACTCACTTAAGGTACCAGACCCAAAGTACTTACTTGAGACACCATACCCAAAGTACATAATTAAGAAACCAGATTCAAAATACTTAAGACACAAGACCCTAATGCTTACTCAGGCAGCAGACCCAAAGTACTTACTTAAGACACCAGACCTAAAAGGATGAATTCCTTTTAGGTTGCTCCAGGTTATTAAATTGCAAAAAAACATTATTAAACTAATTTGCTCAGTCGGAGAAGTAGTAAACAATGATCCAATAGTGGGTTCTTGCAACTAAAGTGCAGACACTTGAGTTGAACTTGCCTGTATAGAAATCAATTGTAGTTTTGATAGTATTATCAGTGGTTTTGTAAAAATGACCTATCAGGTTATGAATGTTGGAACATTGATGAAATCAAGATTTGAAATATTAAAGTTGATGTTATATTTCACTTTTCTAAAACTTCAAGCAACATTTGAAAAGGCTAACATTAGTTGATACAGTACTTTTTTTATGATATGAATAAACCTTCGTATATAATCAAACAAGTTAACACTTAAATGGGCTATGTCCGTCAGTAAAGAAGGACAGACTCGTCTGCTCTGGGCGGTACTTAGAGCCGATGGTCAACCTTATCCATCTATGAAGAGCATCAAAGGTTGTAACCTTAAGATACTGAAATATATTGCTATTTTAATTATAATCTTAAAGAAATACAGTATCCATATTTACCCTTTATAATATTAAGTTACTTAAATTAAAGATTGGGAACTGACATACGGTATTAAAAATAAATTTCGTAAAAGTCCGTTCGTCTGGTCCAATAAATTTATGATTAGAGAGGGAAAGAAACAACACTAAGCCTATTCAAACAAAAAAAGGATTTAATTGCACAACGCGTTTCGAACATCAGGTTCATCATCAGGTTATATATACAATACAAACAAAAATATGTATAAAAGTATTGAAATTGAATAAACTAAAACAACCAAAATTAAAACTAAAATATAAAATCAAAGTAGTTGCATACCAGTGCTAAGAAGGTGGGAAAAAAAGGTTCTCCGAAGGATATATGGTCCGGTATGTGAAGGATAAAGAGAGCTAGAAGATCTCTTTTAGAAGGCACGACGGGCACGTTTAAGGTGGCTAGGCCATTTGGAAAGGATGTCGGAAGAAAAAAGATCTACCGAGGTAATCCGGGCGGTAGACAGTTGAGGAGACGTCCAAGAAAGATATGGCGGAGGAGCTTTGCCTAGGACAGATAACTCTGGAGGAAACTGTGCTGCAGAGCCAGGCTCTACGGGAGCAGTAGTGCCGTGGTTGATGAGTTACATACCTTCCTCAGTTACTTAATAAGGGAGGTATGTAACTCATTTTAGTTTATTCAAACACATTGGGTGATTAAATCCTTTAATCCCTTGTGTGGGAAGTGTTAGTATTTCTTTTCCTCTCCATTCATTAGTAAATACCATACAATAACTGCTTACACAGCTGGTTAGCTAATAGATTTGGAACTTTTATATTGCAATTACTATTTTGAAGTATTTGATAATTACCTTGTACTAATCAATGACCACTTATTATAATAAATCTTTAATAAATTTGGCAATCGTAATTCAAACTGCATTTCTATGCATTTTTAAATTGTTATTTTCTAATGAATTATTTTTAAAAAAAAAATAGTTTTATAAAGGCGTTTGTGTTTTTTAAAGCCTAAAATTAGTTTTGTTTTTTGTTTTAATACAATTTTTATTTTGTTTAATTGGAGTAAAAACATGATTAATTCCTTTTAGGCTGCTCCAGGTTATTATATAGCCAAAAAAATTATTAAACTAATTTGCGCTGTGGGAGAAGTAGTAAACAATGACCCAGCGGTGGGCGACCTACTTAAAGTTGTTTATCTTGAAAACTATAGAGTTAGTTTGGCCGAGAAAATCATCCCCAGCGCTGATCTGTCTCAACAGATATCAACTGCAGGAACTGAGGCTTCAGGAACAGGAAACATGAAGTTCATGGTACTATACCTTATGCCGCTTTAAGACATATTATAAATAATGTCCTTCGTAAACACATTATTCATAACACACATTCGTAACCCTTCTCATTTTAGTTGAATGGTTCTTTAACTATTGGCACAATGGATGGAGCTAATGTCGAAATGGCTGAAGAAATGGGAGAAGAAAACATATTTATTTTTGGTAATATATTTTCCTTTTGTTGAATTGTATTTATTAATTTTTGTTAGTTGTCATAAACGTCGACTATTTTTTTACAATGCTTACTTGTTAAAATATTTTATTAAATCCATTAAAAGTTCTTTATCTATGTTAATTTGAAATGTAAATTAATTTAATAATTTTATCATAAAAAATTAATGCCTAACTTTAATAAATAAAAATAAAATTGATTTACTTTCCAATTCTAATGTGTTAAGAAATTCTTACTTTAAAAATCTGAAGTGGTTTACTCACTTTCTAGAAAGTAAACGTATTATTAAAGTCATTGATGACCAATCTAATTAAGTGATTTGTTTTAATTCAGTTAACGCGTAGACGTATTATGTGGCGTTAGACACATAGTGGCTGCGGTTAGTCCGAGGTAAGTAGCTTTAGCTCGCTTAGGATTCCCTTGTTTATGTGTGAGAAGGTAGGTTCACTTTCTTCCACTGTTGCCTGGTGAGCTGAAGCAATGATTCCTCTACCAGTGGGTATCCAAAACTTTTGAGGAAGCTGTTCTGTTATGAATAAGTTATCTGAGACCTGGATTCGGGATAACGGACATTTTACAGATGATAGAGACCACTAGTTAAAGAGCAGTCAAAACAAAAAAAAGCCTGTAGTTCCTCAATCTCCCTGCATGCTTCTATTCAAGATGTTATTTGTTAAACTGTATTTTCTGTTGTTTCAGGCATGAAAGTAAATGAAGTCGAAGAGCTGAAGACTAAAGGATACAATGCTGAAGAATATTATGAAGCGAATCCCGAGTTGAAAGTGTGCATAGACCAAATCAAAGATGGCTTCTTTAGTCCTTCAAATCCTGATGAGTACAAAGATTTGGTTGATGTCCTACTTAAATACGACAGGTGTTAAATGCTTTTATTCTTGATTATAAGAGTACATTTAAACCAGTGGTTCCCAAAGTGGTCCACGTGAACCCCCAGTGAACTCAGCAAAACCTCATATCATTTTTGGCTGGATTACTTTTACATGAGTTAAAATTGTTGCTAGAAAAGTTTTCACTGACTCTGGAAGCATGTTTTAACCATTCAGTATAGTTAAATTGAAATATAATTAACTCATAGATTTTAAAATGAAGGTTAAAAAAAAGGGAAACTATCAATAAATTTGAACAAAAAACTTCATTTTATCGAGTTTTAATTATAAATAAAAATGTATTTATTTATTTAATTAATGTTTATTTATATATTAAACCTGATGATGACATATGAATATTGAAAGCTCGTTTTTTAGTGTAAGGTGAATATATATGTAGATCATGTTATTAAATTTCTTTCGTTCATTGGACCTATTTACTTGGAAATGTCATTGACGAACCTGATTTATAGTTTACCTACTACAATAAGGAAAATAGCCTGGAGGTTAGAATCTGATAACAAAAAGGTCGTGAATGCAGAAACTGCTATCATTTTCAATATAAATAAAAAGTAAACAGATTAACCGGCGCCATACGTAAAATAAAAAATATTCTGTTATACAACATGTAATTATTTACATATATAATAAAACCGAAATTAATGTAATTGAACCGTACATTCATATTTTAAAGTACCAATTTAATGTGAGTTGAAATAGAAGTTATATTTTTTTATAGAGTCCGCGATTATCGTCTTTTACGCTTGAAATTACTAATTGTAAAAAAATTAAACAGGTAGCGTTAAAACGTACAAAGTAGTTTAACAGTGTCTGACTGAATAACCAGAAACTGTTAAATTCTTGCTCTCCTATCCGCTGGTGCGAAAAATCCCATGCTCGCTACTCCCATGTCTAGGCAGTATAACTTTTACAGTAAATTACTTGATATATCGAATGTCATCTTCTGTACCTTTCCAGATTAATTAAGCTTACTTAAAAAATTTTTGTGTGTTTCAGATTTTTCCTTCTTGCTGATTACGATGACTATGTCAAATGCCAAGAAAGAGTAGAAAAAGTTTATTTGGTAATTAATTATATTTTACTTTCTTTATTAGGAAGGTTAATACAACCCTCCCTAGGATACTTATTTCCCTAGACACAATTAATATACATTATTTCTTTTAAATACAAAAGTTTAATTCAAGATTATTATTTCATTTAATGGAATTTTGATGTTTACGTTATTTAAAATTCTGAATAAATCATCAAAATAATTTTTTTGAAAGAGGATTGTTTAAAGCGATTAACGTACCATAGTTAGCCCTACTTTACAAATTATATTAATTAATTGAAATACTTAATTCCCAATAAGCTTATTTGCTCTGGTTTCTTCAAAGTACCGCTGTAACGTTATTGCTAATATGAGTTCCCAGAGTTCCAAAGTCATAAACTTCACACTTTTTTTTCTAATTTTTCAATTTATATTATTTTTCGCATAATTTTATATTCGTGACTATTTTGTTGAAATATAGAACAGTTAGACTACGTTCATAGAATTCAAATTTAGTATTAAAACAGTCATAATGTTTAATGCTTTTAAAACTATTAAGTTTTTCTTATATAGTTTTGTGACTAAACTAGTAAAGATTGTCTTATTAAATCTATTGATTATTACTTATAGAAATTATTATATCTCTGTTCTTATTAAACAGATTGAATAACTTTAAATCCAGCTTTTATTCTTATTTGTGTGTGTGTGTGTGTGTGTGTGTGTGTGTGTTTTTAGGATGAAAATAAATGGGCAGAAATGGTAATCCACAATATAGCTTCCTCTGGAAAGTTTTCTTCTGATCGTACAATTGCTGAATATGCCAGAGAAATATGGGGAGTTGAACCTTCTTGGGAAAAACTTCCTGCCCCTCATGAACCAAGAAACTGAGTGTTGTAATTTCTTTTTAAATTTTACCATTTCCCTGTATTTTATATTATAAATTAAAATTACGTATCTACCTAGTTTTTTTATAACTATTTGGTTATTGATCATATGTGTAACATAATTCAAGATGATTTCACTCATCTGTTTAACCTAAATAACAATTAATATTTCGGTTTTTAGCCATGGGTATTATTTAGCCCACCTTCCGTGGCCGGTATACCAATTTTTCGTTAATGGTTTTTGATATACTACTAATTGATTTTAACATTAAGCTTTTTCATACCTGATATTAATAAAAGATAAACATCAGTAAGAAGCATTACTTATTTTTTTGAACTGATTTTTCATAATTAGACTAACTTTTAGTTAGCTTTTCACTTTATTTCCGTTTTAATTGATATGATCTATTTCTTTGAGGTTATATCTTTTCAGATGAATTTCTTTTGCATCAATAGATTTAAACAGTGTATGCATTGATTTTTGGGAATGGGGAAATTTGAAATGTCCAAATTTGGAGCCCGAAAACTTAACCGGGTGTGGTTACTTAGATTGAATTAATGAACATTTTTTCATTTGTAAAAATCAACCATGTTGATCACAGCATACGACAAAATACGTTTCAAATGTTAGAACAGAATAGATTGAAACTTGAAAATAGAACAGCTTTTAGAAACCCATCTATTTGAAAAAATATATTAGAATTTAAGTGGAACTCCAATACTCATGTCGGTATAGCTACAAATAACATAAGCTTATAATAGTGAGGAAAATATATTACGTCTCCACCACAAGGAATTTATTTTACGCCCTGTTTCGAACTAGGAAATTGTCTAAATGAACAGTTCCCGAGTTGCCCTAAATTTTTGAAATTATTACTATATTACTAATTAGGCTATTTTAGTTTAATGGTTTTGTATCTCTATCCTAGATTAGCCACGATTAATTCTGTTAGTAATTATATTATTTCGTTCTGAGGTAAAATGGATAAACAAACAAAAATCTCCACGCAAATGAAGTTTTATTCAATAACAACAACGCGTTTTGAACACTTTGTGTTCATCATCAGGAAGACCCAAGGATGTGGTGCTGAAGGGTTGGTCCAGTGAAAAAAACTCTCAGAATGAGTAAATACCAGATAATTACGGATTGCACAACTAATGATTATTTCGTTGTGTAAAAACATACCTGCCCCACTCCTCCTTTCTTAATTACTCCTTATTAAGATAAACTCTAAGATATAGTGTCTGTTAAATCCTCAATCACTAAACACCCCATCTGAAGCAGGTATATAACTCCTTTTGTTTTATTTTAGGTAAAAATTTTGGTTTCTTTATATAACTTCAAAAAATTTTTATACATTTTATCTTTATATTTTAGATGTGTCTGATGATGAACACTAAGTGTTTGAAACGCGTCGTAAAATAAATTCCTTGTGGTGAAAACATAATATATTTTTCTCTCTATAATGAGTAAATACCACACAACAACTACTTGCATAGCTTATGAGTTAGATCATAAGCTTAATTTCAGCTAAAAAAACTAGATTGACAGATCAGTTCGTACTGCAAACAACATAGACTTGAGTTCAATATTACATACGTCCTTTGCTCGTAAAAATCATTATCAAAAAAACCATAAACACCCTTTTCTATGGACATCATTGCATTATTTCTAATGTTTATCTTAGAGTTAATTGATTTACGAGAATCTAAACAACCGAGAAGATCCATTCTTTTCTTGTCAAAACAATAATTTAATCTCTGCAAACTTTTACTTTGTCAGTATATTCTATTCAATATTTTATTATTCTTGTTTAGTTCGACAAATAAAGGATAAAATATGTATGAATGTTTTATAAAATATATATTTATTTTCTAAGTTAATGAAACTACTTATATGTTCAAACTGTTAATTCAAACAAACCTTTTTTTCTTTGTTTCAGAATTCAGGATGATGTTCCGGATTCCGATATCACATAAAAGACTCTCACTTATTGTTTGATTTCACAACAGCCTCACACGTTTTGTAGTTGTAGTCCTGGTTAAAGAGCTCTCATATGTGCCATGATATTTTCATAATATATATATGTATATTTTATTAATATTTTTAAATAAGTCAACAAAATAAAATTATCTCTGTTATAAGATGTTTATTTAGTTCCTTTTAATGAAATGAAATAATTTCATTTCAAATGTTATTTGATTGAATTCTTATTATGAAATTTATTAGTCAAATAAGAATTAGTTGATTGAGGTATTCAGCATTTCTTTCGTTATGTATGGGTATATTCTTACTCATTTTTTAAGTAGGAATTACTGTCTACTAACAGGGATACGGTAGCAAAGCATGGCTGTGGAGTCGGATTCGGAAGAAATCAGCCGACTCTGAATCCGACTCCTCATCTATTTATTACTTGAGTACATGAAATTGACATGAAATGATAAACCGTGATTTATTAGTCCAAGCAGAAATTTTTCCCTCCGGAGAAAAATACTACCAATGTCCTTGATAGGACATTGATGGTAGAATACAAAATGTAAAGTTTAATGCAAAATATTTGGCCTTGCCTGTTCAGTGTTTACTTTACTATAAGTAAATATAATATCAAACTTCTTGGTTATTTAATGTCTTATTTAGACATAATATTAATGTCTAAATAGGAGTTGTTTATTAGTCTTTCATTCCTGGAGGCCGATTCAGTCAAGGACCTTGTCTATAAGGACTATTCGAGTCTAAGCTGGAGTCGGAGTCGGCTGTTAAGAAATAGAGGAGTCGGTGTCGGCGCCCTAATAGATCCGACTGTACAGCCCTATATCAAAGGTAGTATCAGTGTTAAAGCATGATATAAGCTCAGTGACAGTGTGCTCGCCTTTGGACCGGTAGGACCTACCAGTCCAAACTCAAAAAGTTAGCCAGTCCTAACTCAAAAATTTAATACATATATAACATTTAATATATGTATTAAATGTTAAATATATTTAACGTTTAAGTGTGTGTTAAATATTATTGTAATGTTTTGGTTGTCGCTTCTACACTTTGTGTCAGGTATTTGTCATTTGAACTGACAGAAAAATACTATATCTTTATGTAATATGTTTTCTGGTATCTACAAAATATTCTTTATATCAAATTAATTGACCTGTACCTGTTATATTGAATTCGCAATTTGGCTGTAAATTGTGCCCAGGGATTCGGCTTTTGACAAAAAGAATCGTTTCAGCAGCAGAGGAAATTCATCAACAGATAAGTTAAATTTCGGTTCCAATGCGATAAGTTACAGCAAAGTGGGTATTATTATTATTATTTGAGAGTGACTATGGCACTGCGTCTTAAAAAAAAACTATTGTACTTCCATCATTGATAATGATCATTCAGGTTCCCTACGTTTCAGAAAAAAGTAACTTCCTTTCTCCTTCTTCGGGAGGGTCTTCTTCGGGTCCTTAACTGCACTTGTGGGAGGTTAGCTCCCACTAGTTACCGCTTTTGGACCCCCTGCGTTTCCGGAGGATGGTCTCCGGACTTCCTTCTCCTTAGTGTCCTACAGGAGAAAATCCCTCTTTCTCTATCGGTGGTATTTTGTCCGCTCCAGCAGAGCACCGCATACCGGAGTAAGGCTAATTACTCAAGGGGTCGCCTGGTACCCTTGAGACTCCGTTCATAATACAGTAACCCCTGTATCATCCATCCATCGGCACGGATCGCATAACATCTTAGATTGGGGCTGGGATAAAAGGAGGGGATTTAGGGATTAGGAAGGTTGTGAAACGAAGGCGGACAGGCCCAGCCCCTGATCACCTTTTCCTCCTCTTTCGTTTGTCCCTGCATGTAACAGGTTAACAGGGTAGCCTCGTGAAGGCCGAAAGTTGGAGTTGAGTTTTAGAGGCGCTTAATCACTCCATTACTACCCCTCAAAGTGGGTAGGTCGGTGGCAGTTTTCAAAAACACACGGGAAAATTTCCAATTGAACCGCAATTGGACAGCTCATTAGTGATTATAGAAACTTTGTTCAATAGGCGGACAAAAAGATTCATAAAGGCCAGCGTTTCATAATGTAAACTTTATTATTGGGATTTCTGAATGTGGGTAGAATAACTGTGCAAAAGTACTTAATGAAAATTTAAAATTTCGCAAATTGTATTGACTAGCTTTTGTTGTTGATTTTTTTGGGACGTATGATCAACTTTTAGAAAACGTCGATTCTAGAAAAAAATCCCTCGAAGGAAAAAACCCCCTAGGAACCCCCAAAAAAACAATGAAAAGATAAATTTACACTAAATTTTTCTCATTGTGTTTGTATGTATATAATTAACCATACGGCGATATAAACGAAACAAAAAGGAATATGATTACTTGATCTGGCATTTTGTACATTCTCAGTTAATGATTTCAGACTTGGATATTATTTGTGCTGTTACTATACTGAAATGGGTGGAGATTATCTTCCATATTAGTACTGAAGAGTGAGAGAACGGAAATGGGGGAGAAAGGGGCAAATGCCAGATAACAAAAAAAGAAAGAGAGAGAGATGGATTAATAGATAGATAGAAAGTAGATTGATATAACTGGAGAGAAAAAATAGACTAATAGAGAAAGAGAGAGAAGGGAAAAGTGGAAGATAAATATATATATATATATATATATATATATATATATAAAGATTTCACATAAAATGAATTTGTTTCGTTCATTTAGCTCTCTGATGATGTTGTAAAAAAAGGCCTTAGAGCATTGTAATTAATATATAGTTGTTTATTGTGGTGTTTAATTCATATACTATATCAAGAATTATTGTTGAGTATTAATTTTTTATATACATATATATAATCAAACCACAATAAGAAATGGGAAAACAAGACAAAGATCTTTCAACCGTAACAAACGGTCTTCGTCAGAGTCAAAAACTCAACTGAAACGCTAGATGCAGAAAACATCTGGTGAGGTGAGGGGTTGAGAAGAGTGGGAGGGAAGAGTGGTATTTTAAAAGGGTGAAAGCGCTGGAAAGGACTAATGTCCGGAAAGGGATGTTATTCCTCCTCAGTAATTTATACATATACTACTTCTAGTAAAAAAATATATTAATTTCTTTTTTTTCTGAGGGGAGGTATTTTACCTAGGAAGATTTTTTCCTGCACCGGAAAACGTCACAGGAGGACGAGAAGTGAATTTCTCACATGACTTCAGTGTCTAACCGTGAGAGAATGGAACGACACCAAACAGCATTATTAGTTCAAGTTAAGTTCAACTAGATAATTTCAACTTTAAAGGTAATGACAACCTATTTTTTGAAAAAGATAGTTTTGCTAGACCAGTTTATGGGGCAAAGAATAATAATAACTGCAGCCACTTACATGTATGGAGTTTTGTTACTGAATCACCCTATTCTGCCATTCAAACCCAAAATCTAAGCAGATCTTTTGTATGGAACATGTTGATAACCCACTGTGCAGTTCATAATTAGTGCCGAGCACTAATATGTTCTGCTGCTTAAAGCGAATTTTTCTGTAGCAGTCCTTTACCATTATAGGTTAGGTTAGGTTGCAGTAGTAGTTCCACAAGGGAACACACGTAGGCCGAGCATTGGCCCTTTGTGATACCACATAATGAAGATTGATTCTACAGTGGGAGTCCTCAATTTTGCCTAAACTCAAGTGTATTTAGAGTAGGGACGACGTGCTCAGGTTTATTCACCTTCCGCATGAATAAATCGAGGGCCAGGTGGAGATCGAACCCCGGTTCTATCAGTTTAGAGGCGAGTATATTAACCACTGAGCTAACTTGGCCTCCTTTACCACAGATAACAGAAAAAGTGACAGAAGCCGTTCATGACGGGTTCACTTCACAATCGGCATACGTCTATGATTTTAGTATTCAAAAGCTTAAAAAACATTGTCATAAATGTTTAAAGATTTAGAAAATATGCAGCAAATTACAAAAAAAAAGGAATTAAATGGAAAAAATGTTTTGAATAAAGTCTGTGACAGGTTTTTTTTATAAGACATCGGACATTATTTTCTGAATAAACACATACAAATAAAAAAAATATATATATCAAATATTGATATATTTATAATGTACATAAAATAAATTTATTTTAGTAGTAGTTAAAATATGGAAGATATATTTTCTACATGTTAAATATATCCAGAAAAATTTATACTTTTCACGGAAAGCATATCACATCGATGGAGGTGATGATTTGGTTTTAAAATTATTCTTGAAAAAAGTATATATAAATACATTTAGCTTATTGGTAGATATTTATTATATAATCATGTTTTAAATATAGAAGAGTGGGCAATGAGATTTTTTTGTGTTGGGGACATTTGAAAAAGCTTGGGATTCACTGAATCCAGTCCTTTGGCTAACCACTACATATCTCTTATCAATCGAAAACTACATGTATGTACGATTTTACCGCCAACTACATCTTTGAATTTAGTTTACTTAATGTTGGTTGTTGTTTGAAGTTATAATTATTTGAAAAATCCGTGAGATTAAATTATGGATTATAGTAACCCTACTATATTAGTTAGTTGAATTGTCATTATCATTTTTCTGACTAAGAATGAATCACATTTAATTGTGCATTTTACAATAGTTATGAAAGAGTGTTACAAAACATTGTTTAATTAATGAAATAGCCGAGGAGAATAAAATTGTTGGAATTGTATTGCTGGTAGTATTATGTTGATTAATCAATAGAAATAAAAGGTTAAAGTAAAACTAGTCAGCGGATTTTCCTTATCACCAAAGAAATCATAATTTTTGTTTGGTAGATTTAGTGCAATAAAGTTTGTAATTATTTTTTAATTTTTAAGGTTTGTGGAAGTCCAGCATCGTCCAAAACTTTGTTAAGTTTATTACAAAGAAAATTGGCTCACAATAATGAAAGGAATGTTCAAGTTATATGGGTGGAGAAAGCTGAAGAGTACTTTACTAACGGAAACTTGTTTGTTGATTGTTTGGCATATTTAGTCGATAGTACAAATGAATTTGAGTTAGAACAGGTAACAAACTAGATTCCTTATGTAGTGAAATTATACAAGGTTGAATTTTCGGTTTATTACCTTTTAGTATTTATATATTATTCATTGATTCTTCCCAAAGCTGTTCCTTAAATTTATAACTGCTTATATACAGTACTTCTGAATCATTTCTTATCAGTTTTTTCCTTACTTGAATTTATCTGGTGGTTATTTTTTTAAAAATGTAACTTTTGGTTTTATATTAAAACTTAAATGGTATGATTACATAATATTTTTAACTATCTATTACAAAACTGATGGTCTTAGTAGATTTGTTTGCCTCAATCAGTTTTTTAACCCTACTTTCAGTATAAATACAATTCAATGTTTCGGATTGAAATGTATCTGAGCTGAAAGAACGTTGCTTTGGCTTCAATAGATCATGCCAACACAGTAGGATGTTGATATAGTTAAAGTTGAAAATAAAACCAGTACTTTTAAAAATAGTTAAATGAAATTGAATAAATAAGATATATTTCTTCAATACTCAGAAATGTATAATTGTCATGAGTACAGTAAACTAATACCGCATAAATATTAATGAAACCATTATCGTAATTCTATAACATCAGGTTGTCTCGGGTTTGATAGCCTAGACATTGTTCTACTTGCCTGAACGGCTCTATTTTTTTCGTTTTACTTAAAGTATAGTGATAATGAAAAAAAACTTGATTTTGGGATGTTGCTGGTTTTTTACGTTTTTAGATACTCTGAATCCATTATTAATATGTTTACAAAGATGTCTGTATCCAGTACACTAATTTTCAATTTATAGACGGATGATAAGCGGTAGTTCTTATATGTAGTATTCCAAGGAGTTTGAACTGATCGTTTACAAATTAATGTTCCTTATCAGTCGTAATATATTCTTGGTCAAATTTTTAATGGTGATGTTTATGCTAGTTTTATTTAGTTCCCGATCTTAAGTCACATCATGTGTTGATTCTTCTTTTGTCTTGAGGCACTTTTGAGTCGGTAGGCGTTGTGGATTCGATGTAATAGGTCTTTAGAGTAGTAGCGTGGGATAATCAATTTCTGGACTATGAAAAATAGGTGATTTTTTTTAAGGATTCCTAGATTTTTGTGAAATCTTAGCATACGTATCTGATTTAACTAAGTAAATTCGTATTGAAATCAGCGTTCCTGTGAGACTATCACAAGTCATCCTTTCTGGTAAACATTTTCGTTTTAACAAAAATCACTATGCAGCAATAAGGCTGTGACCTGATGACAAAAGGCAGGTTGAACAATCTCCTGGTTTATAATTATTAATATTTAGTATACGCTGCTCAGACGTGCCGTAGTGGAACCATTAGCAGCATATAGACTATGAGTTGCTTTGTTTTAGTTTAATAGAAAAAGTTGGTTACGTTACTGATATTTCAGTACCGGAAATTACAATATTTTTTTTTGCAATACTGCTTCAATTGCTGCTCTACAGTGTTACAGTCAACTTCTCAGTGTTAAAGTCAAAAATGGTTTTAATTGATGATTTGCTGAGGAACAGCAGTCCTCTTGAAAAATCATCATTTTTATGTTTTATATGTTTTAAAATATCGTCTAAAGTGAGTCAGCAGTTTGAGGGAGTTACCTGTGAACGGGGCAAGTTTTCGGCTGATGTGACAATGAAGCCAGTCAGCAGTACTTCATTTAGGAAGGCCACCTGGACCAGTCCTATCTAGTGTACGAAGTCGCTAAAGCTGGCCTTAACTCCTTTTGGTCCATCAAGGATAGCTTTTAAAGTACGGAATCGATTGGTATCCACTTGATCTATTGACAGATGTTTTGAAAATACATGTTTAAATTTGAAAGTATGACATCTTTTCTCGATACTCTGCAGTACTGTTTTGAATGTCTTCCCAGGAACTGCCTCAGTGAGTCCTCATTGCAACTTCTTCTCTTCATCTATAGTGAATACCCTCTGACTAAATATGATTTTCACCTTGTTTCCAATAGAAACAAGGACCTTTTCTTTGATTTCTTCCACTGAGAGACCTTTTTTCTTAATATGTGCGAACCGATTCCTAGCTGTTCCTCCCAAGACTTTTATGAGCTGGCCTCAATTTTAGGATGTTATAACTCGGAACCTTTGGTTGGTTATTCAGAGCTTCCCTGATAGTGAGCAGGTCGTACAGTGCTCTACATCACCTGCGTGTCCACCTGCCCAAAGCCCCTCCCAGTGAACCACTATTAATGATAGGACTCTTGAGTTTTCTGGCTAATTTTAGGTTGTTGGATGAGAATATGGGAATATATTTTTCTTGGCGTGTTTTTAAACTTAATATCACTGTTTACTGATTAATATCAGTAGAGAATACATCTAGAATTAGATCTAGGTCTAAAAAGGTCATCAGTCATTGTAATTATGTCTGTGTTTTGTTTTCAATGTTGCAGTTTGTATGATGAGATCCAGTATGTGGTTTCTAAACTAGAGATTTCTTAAATATAGGTGGTAAACGTTCTGTTCAGGGTGAAAAGTCTAAAATATTATCAGCCCTTAAAGCCAATCCATTCAAATCATCCTGGCAGGGATTTGTTTCCTCGGACATCATATCGTGTCCGAATGGTAAAAACATGCTTTTTAGAGAAATCAGCCCTGACTTTCATGCCAGCAAGGCAACTTATTTCGCTGAATAATGGAAATAATGTAGAAGTTTTTATCACCTAATTCTAACGCATTCAATATTTGCTCAATTTCCCATTTCAGATTCTTATGCAACTAGTAAACGGGTCTTTAAATTATAAACAGACAATATCGTTGACAAAATTTCGGAAACATTCATTTCAACAACAGAGCCAAAATAGTCAAGAATATAGTGATATTTGGTTAGTTATTCAATAATATTACTAGTCAAAAATTCTGACTTTACTTCGAAAACCAGAGTTTTAGTTAGTAATATATTTCAATGATTGTTATAATTTAGCTTTAGTTATTGTTTTTTGTTTATTTGTATGATTAGTAATATCATTTCCTAAATCATATGTTAATATAATGTAACATTATATTAATGTTAATGTTACCTGTTTCGTTTCATATAATCACACCTCCCAAGTGTTCCGAACAGACGTGTGAATTTCATGTTAATCATTATTGGCAAAATTTATTATCAACATTAAAAAGAATAATTTGCTAATTGATTGTTCATTATTTCTTATAATGGACGTATTCATAGTTATGTTGAGTGTAAACTAATCCCATTTTTTTTAAAGAACCAATGCAAGAAATACAATTGACTTTACTCTGTAATATATTTTGCATGTTTCAGTTGTGCGTGAGCATAAATAAAATTCCACTTCAAAATTGCGGTGCCGTGGCGGTTGTTAATATCAAATGCTCATCTGTGTCCAGCTTTCCTGGTTCTGTAGATATGGCCATCCAAAGGAAAGGAGCCTACATAATCAATACTGATGTTAAGGTTATTGAGTCTCATATTTAGTTTATTTCATTAAAGTTATTGCTTCTTGAAATTATAAATTAGATTCTCATAAAACATAAATACGAACTACATACTTAAACAGTTTACATAGAGTTAACTTTACTAAATTACTTTATATAGATTGTATAAGTTTTAATCCTGGAGATGTCTAAAGGAGTGTCTGAAAAATGTGAGTCAAATATTTGATAAGGAACTGACATTTTTAATTAAAGTTTAGGATTAAAGTTTTATTTAACAAAAGTTAATTAAAGTTTAATCTTATTTAAGTGAATCTGGCTTTGATCGATATTTCTACATATAGAAAAATATGATGTGAGCACTACATAACTTTCATTAATCTATTTATACAGTAACTTTGTTATGATAACTTGAAAACAGTAGTACGTTTGTTATGATTGCTCGAAGTTTTTGATGCTTATTATTTTCAAAAGAAATATTATTTCCCTCTTTTCGGTTTAGTCAATTTAAATCTAATTTTATTTTAATATGTGTAATAAAGAAACGGTCCAAACCGGTGTGTTAAGTTAAACATTATCGATTATTCCAAAATTGTTTTAGTGACTTTTTGATTGTCTGGTGATGTTTGTATGATATGCTTGTTTTTGTTGCCGATATTCGCAAAGTGTTTCCTTTAAAAAAAAAAATCTAATGTAATACTTAAGTTTTTCTGTTTCCAAATTTTATACTTCTGTAAGTTCTCTTTCTAACCTATTCTCAATATTTCTATTGTATTTTCTTATTTGTAACTTTTTGCGCTTTTTATGTATGTCTGATTTTTTTTGAATGATTAGATTCTTTCTTATATTCCCTCTGTTTTATAGGCTTTTGAAAAAGGTTTTAAATAAAATCTGAAACGTTGGAAATGAGGAACCGACCGAGTCCAAAATAATCTTTCATTTTGTTTCTACTTCACCTTCCATACTTTTATCAAAAGTAATTATGAATAATTATAAATAACTAAAAATTATTCATTCATTTCAGGATGAGGAGAGTGTAGACCTAGCTTCTAAAAGACTTCTTAACCTAGTTCGTTTGGCCGGAACAGTTTCACATCCTCTCCATGAAGTGCTACCTCCTAGGCTGTAAAATTCTTTGTTAATTTATTTCTTTTCTATTTACCCATTTGTTAAAATATAACTATTAATAAAAATTGTTGAAATGATCTCATCTTAATTTATTAGACATCAAGTATTTCAACTGGAATATTCTTGAAACAATAGCATTGTATTTTTTCAACCTATATTGAAGAATGCAACCTTAGTGCATTATCGGGTTTTGTATGATATTTCAGGATTATTTTCTATACAATTTTGCTCATGATTAGATTAGATTACATTAAAACTGACCCCCTTATGATAATTTTGTTTGATCTGATGTGTGGGTATAACTACTGATATGAATGTCTAGAATTGTTACCCACGTTCCGTTTCGTTCACCAATTCATTAAGATATGCAGCGGGGTCAAAGGCCCAACTGTTTGGGTTCGGAAGTTACTATCTACGGCTTTCTAACGCAGTACAGACTCTAACTATGTGGATTGTAGTTTCTTCTGTCTCCCCACATAGTCTACACTCTGTCGATCCTCATATTGCTCATTTTGTTTTCGAGGAAGTGTATAGATCTTATGGCATAGATCCAGCCCACTTTGTTAACGACACCAAGCTCAAGCTGTAATTTAACGTTGCTCTACACCGGACAAACTGTGGATTTATTCAGGGATGAATATATTGAATATGAAATATTTGGAAGTCAACACTAGTACCATACATGGTGAACTATAACCCTAGCAAGCAAAACGTATATATTATGACATTCAACATCACATTCCTCTATAATTCAGTAATGTAGTTTTTTAAACTTCTCTGTTAATTAGAGGAAGTAAATAAAATGCAACAAAATATATCTGCAATAATCAATAAAAGGTAAGGTTAGATAAAAAGATGTAAAAGGGAAACTAGTTAAGAATGAGTGTCTTAAAAAATAATATATAATGTATAGAACAAACTAGAAGTAAGGAATATTTTGTTGCATTTTATTTATTTATTTTTTTAATTTTCTTCAATTCTCTCTGAATCATTTACATTTTCCAAACTTGTATTGCTCTTCTTGTGTGTTACCTATCTTCAATTTTGAACTGTTATATATATATATATATAAATCAAAATATTAAAACGGTCCAAACCGGACAGATATATAAATGAAAAAAGGCAACAAATAGAAGAAGCGAGAAAACTTACTGGGTCGATATTTCGAACTGAAGTTCGTCGTCAGGGAGAAGAAGGGAAGAAGAAACATTCTTCTTCCCTTCTTCTCCCTGACGACGAACTTCAGTTCGAAATATCGACCCAGTAAGTTTTCTCGCTTCTTCTATTTGTTGCCTTTTTATATATATATATATATATATATATATTAAATATACCAATTAGATGAAACGATTCTTCGAACTGAATAAACTGGAATTTTCAAAAGAAATCACTGAACTCACTACTTTATTTCGATGTCCTCGTCGCCAGGAATAGATGTGAATCGCTCCAAAGGTAAGGCATAGTATAACAGTCGTTATCAGCCTTTGGAGCGATTCACATCTATTCCTGACGACGAGGACATTGAAATACAGTAGTGAATTCAGTGATTTCTTTTCTGTGTGTTCTTTTGAAAATTCTAGTTTATTCAGTTAAAGAATCGTTTCATCTAATTGGTTTTATATATATATATATATATATATATATATATATATATATATATAAAATAAAATCATATATATATATATGATTAAACCACAATCAGAATGGGAAACAAGACTAAGATCTTTCAACCGTAACAAGCGGTCTTTGTCAGAGTCAAAAACCCAACTGAACACTAGATGCAGAAAACATCTGGTGAGGAGTTAAGAAGAGTGGGAGGGAAGAGTGGTATTTTAAAAGGGTGAAAGCACAGGAAAGGACTAATGTCCAGAAAGGGATGTTTGGGGAAATCGATATATATATATATATATATATATATATTTTAAAGAAAGTTAGCGAGAGTGGAGCCCGGCCCGGATTTCGGGCTTAGGATCTTGCCTCCAGCATTATGAATATGATGAAAGATAATTTACAATGCAACTTTTTATCTGCTACTTTGTTTCGAGTTAACCTCTTGTCCTGCATTATGTTAGTCAATTGCAGAAATAATTTCACTTTTTTTTCAATAGCAAAATAATAATGAAGAGTGAATAAGAACAGAAAAAAATGGGTAATTTTGTAAAAAAAAAAAGTATACTTTTTTTGATTAATAAATGTATTATATTTATTCAAATGTTGGTATTTCCCCAAATATTATGCAGCATTGTGGTAATGCAAAGTAAGTATGAAGAAAATAATCTCATTTTTTATTAGTAATAATTGACAGTTGGTATTTTATGTTCTCCCAGAAATGTCTGAACGAGTCGTACAGTGTGGGCTGTCCGCGGCCATAGACTAACGACTTGGACCATTGCATACTAGCCGACACGGAAAGGACATTGGGAAGAGTGTGCAAGAGACAGGGAAAGTTTTAAACGGCATATCTTGACCGTCTCTGAGCTCACCTCACCTGTCCTTCACGAGGATAATAGTTGTGAATGTATAAAGAGATATTTAAATCACATATTCAATAAACGTTCTTTTTTTTTTTCTTTTCTAGTTTCCCTGGTGTTAGAAGATAATAATAAATACACAGAAGAAATTAATAGGTCAAACCACTATACGAAATGGGAAAACAAGACTAAGATTTTTCACCCTTTTGAAGTGTCGCTCTTTCCTCCCACTCTTCCAGCCCCTCGCCCGATGTTTTCTGTATCTGTTGTTTCGATTGGGTTTTTGACTCTAATTGGGACAACTTGTTGTGGTTGGGGGGGGGGGGTCTTGGTCTTGTTTTCCCATTTCCTGTTGTGGTTTGATCGTTGATTGTTGTTTCACGTGTTTGTATGAGGTCTTTTTATCGATGAATACCGTGTGCGATACCTACTGGTATTTCTTTCATTTTTTTCCTTTCTTCTTCCCTTTAGTGAAAAATTGTTTGTCTAGCTTGACAAAGGCCCATAATTAAAACTAAAATTAAAATGTTTAAGTAATTGTTTAAATGAAAAGGTTACAAGGGCAATAACCACTTCTAAGAGGGTTGACAGCTAGCGGATAGTTTTTACTGTACTCCTTTGTTTCCCCAAACATCCCTCTCTGGACATTTGTCCTTTCCTGCATTTTAACCTTTTTAAAATACCACTCTTCTCAACCCTTCACCAGACGTTTTCTGCATCTAGTGTTTCAGTTGGGTTTTTGACTCTGTCGATGATCGCTTGTTACGGTTGAAAGATCTTAAGTGTTGTTTTCCCATTTCATATTGTGGTTTGATCATTGATTGTTATTTCACGTGTTTATATGAAATCTTTTTAACAAGAAATTAAATTTAAAGAAAACAAATACTTTATTGATTTACATACAAGTACAAGTAGCAACATCTTTAAACTGTTTACAATTTGGAGAGCACTTTTTATGTTCATCTTCAATAGATTGGTCATCATCATCCCATTGGTAAACTATCACATCACAATGTATGTACTTTAAACCATAGATCTCTAACAGGCTGCCCGCGACGTACTTTTTTGAGGCCTGTGAACAGTGGAATTGCGTTTACACGTTTATATTAGTTTACAATTAAGTTAGTAAAAAGTGCTAAAATCTTTTTATATCACTATATTAAAAAAATTAGTGAGGGAAATTTGATTCATTTTTGAACTCAGAATTCATTAGAAAAATGCCAAATGCCTGAATATACAGATGTATTTCCTAGCGTCAGCAATTTCATTTGCCTTTTAAAGACTGTGTAGTGGAGCCACAATTTTCAACGCCATTTGCTGTAGAAATTGAGAATGCTGCAGAGGGATTGCAAATGGAGTTGGTGGAACTGCTTGTAGTTTCTGCAGAACATCGAGTGTCATGAATCAAGCGAATGGTTATGCTGTTTATTGCCCTTGGTATGATTGGTAAGTAGATTAATGGAGATGGTGTTTCAACGACTCTATATGAAGGTAAGCTTATAATGACAAAAGTGTAGAGAATATGACATGAAATAGTGTTTATATAGGATCCTCCGAGACCACACTCAACATTCACGTTTGTTGCCTTGACGACATTTGCTATTCTAGGGGAAGAAGTTCATAATGTATAAATATTTTCTGTGTATTATCAATCCCTACAATCTAAATTCAAACTGAATGATTGAAATCCAACTGCGTTGAAGAGTATATTTCACATTTTTAACGATATATTCTTAGCTTTTAGCTATACTTTTGGTTGTTAATTCGATAACAATTTGTTGAAATCATCAATATTTGACAATGGTAATCACTCTGGAGTCGTTTAAAAAGTGTAATTTATTATTTTACTCTGTAATGTTTGGTATGGAATTGTACATCATTAACGACATGAGTCTCATAGAGTAGTCTTCATTTTCATCCAACCGTATTAGAGGGAAATGTTCGCAGGAGAATTCGCTACTATTTCCACGAATAATAAATATATTTGACATGATTACCGCCCCTGTTGATGTTTAAGAATAAATTTAAAATGAACGTCTTTTTTTTCACTAAAGGCTTATCTATCAGGTCTTTTATGACAAGTGTCCTCTATGCCTTCCTAAGCATTAAGACAAAACAGTATATACTGAAATAAAAGCAGATGAAACAAAGAAATTTGATGGACTATATTTATCCAGGTTTCATTAATGTTTTTTGTTCAGTTTAAAAGACTATCTGTTAAAATAGAATCACAACTTAGACTAATAGAATTATTTGAACATATTTAATTTCACTGCCAACATTGTCTGGCGTAGGATACGGTCCACTACTGTTACCAGTCTAGAATTTTAAAGTAGGTTTCAAATTACAGGTTCTGATAGTCTAAATAAAATTGATAATGGGTAGGATCGTAAAATTCTTCTCCACGGTTAGAACCCACTGGAAAAAGAGTATATTTGTCAGTGCTTTAGCTGCTTATGGTGTTAATTATGGATTGGATCATAATGAGTATGCTTTAATTAATGTTTCAATATATATGTTACTACAATGATAATTAGTAAGGCCAATATCCATAACTAAAATAATTGAAATCATAATAATAAAAGATACATAGAAAATGTATAAATGTTTCATATTAATTTTAGTTCTTATAGATTTTTTTGATATCTATCAATGTATTTCATGTTGTAGAATTCAGTGTATTATGAGAAGGTACTGTAATGAAGCTGCTAAGTTAGGAGATGCTGCTGTTGGCAACAATAAAGGAATGAAACATATCACTGTTATTCTGAATCCTGCTGCCAACAGAAGGTAGATTAGTTATTAGATTGAATTTTTTTAACAGTGAAATGATTAAGTATTCTATAAAGAAATACTGAAGCCTTCCACTACTGAAATTGGAGTAAAATTTTTCGGCCAGTGGCAACAGATGATCAAGAATATTAATTATATATTAGAATGCGATTTTACTTTATCTTCATAATACATGCGGTCATTATATACTATGTAGTTCTTTATATACAGTTAAAATATAGCATGTGGATTATGTAACGTATTACTGCCGTTATCACTGATATGGTGAATGGTAACATTTATGGTTTTTATTTAGTTTCCGAAATCAATACTCCATTTAGTTTTAGACTGTCGAAGAGAAAAGGGTTTTATTTTTATCAGGTTTTGTGACCTTTTAAAAAGAGAAAAAAAAATTGGATTTTAATGAATGTTTTAGCCTTATTATGTAAAATACATTGATAATTCTAGATAAACTCTTTTCTTTCATGCTTTTGGTATTGTTATATACGATGAATATACGCTAAATTTATGGTTTTTTAATATGTTAATATAATGCCCTAGTTGGTATCATAATGACCCCTATAGATTGTAACTTTTCATTATTTATTGTGTTGGTATAGTTCAAGGGATATATGCTTTGTGTTTTTTCAATGTTAGAAAATGTCGTTATTGAAAGTTGCTTCTTTATAGTTTATAGTTACTTACAAGAGTTACATGAGATTTATGTTATATGTAGTTTAGAATTGCGAATTGTTAGTTAACATGTTAAAACAATGTATACTTATACCTAATCAAAGAAAGAAACATAAAGAGGTATACCTATACCTAAACAAGGTATAATCAAAGAAAGAAAGATAAAAAGGTGGGCGCTTAGGGAATCATGACTTGCATACATTGTTATTTGTTTAATTTAATTTTTTTTTAATAAAATCAGACTTTTATAGTCATTAATTAAGCCATGAAAATTGGATTTGAAATTGTAAAACTGACTGATTGTCGATTTTATTTTTTTGTAGAGTAGATGGTTTATATCTTTATAATTTTTTTCATATTAACCCTTAATTAAATTCTGGGTTTCCTGTTCGTTTTTAATTCGAAAACTTTCAAGTATGTAACGTTGTGTTGATTTTATAGTTCTTTATCCAATAATTATATTACTTAGGAATATTCCTGATAGTCAGCATCATTTGCAGTCTATATTTTTTGTTGTTATAATATGAATATTTATCACAACAATTGCCGTGTCGTTGTTACTCCATTTTCACATGTTAATCGTGTACCATCCTTCTTGCTTCTCTCAACGGTCTACTGAAAAGCTTTGTCCGAAACCCTAGCTAATATTCCCAATGTTTTCTATTAGTTGATATTATCTTAGCTGTTAGTTCATTTATAAACGAAACAATATTATTTTCAGAAAAGCCAAAAAGAATTTTGAAAAATACTGTGCTCCTATACTTAATCTATCTGGAGCGTTTGTAACAATACTAGAAACAACAGGAGAAGGTGAAGCAAGAAAGCTGATAGAGAAGATTGATCCAAGAACTAATGCTATTGTTGTGGCAGGAGGTGATGGCACACTGTCAGAAGTGATTAACTTATTTTACTCTTATTAAAGCATTTTAGTCCTTTGCTCATAAATCCTTACAATTTTTTTGATTGCAGACTGTTACCGGTTTGATGAGAAACAAAGGTGAATTGTGCAATATTCCAGTTGGTGTTCTCCCTTTAGGTAAATACAATACATTGGCCAATAGACTGTTTAATGAAAACGTAGACAAAGATGTGGAGAGAATTGCGACAGCCGCCATGGCAGTGGTTCAAGGGAAAACACAAAAGATAAACACCTACCGCGTAGAAGCTCTCGATGTAAGAGTTGCACATTTTATTTTTCTTTCTAAATATTAAATAATTTTCTTAAATTCGATTAGAAGTTAGAAGCACACTTCCATGTTTTATACACAATTATAGCAAAGTTTGAACACACTTTTTTTAAAAAACTTTATAAATGCATTTTATTTGCTATAACAACATTTCACAATAAACAAGTGAAATAACAATCAACATTCAAACCACAATAAAAAATGAGAAAAAAGACTAATATTTGACTCTGACGAAGACCGCTTGTTACGGTTGAAAGATCTTAGTCTTTTTTTTCATTTCTTATTGTGGTTTGAACGTTTCTTTACTGTCTTAATCACATTTATGTCTCCTATTTTAAAATATATAGAG
The DNA here is from genome assembly GCA_026182355.1 of Hermatobates lingyangjiaoensis. Lineage (NCBI taxonomy): Eukaryota > Metazoa > Arthropoda > Insecta > Hemiptera > Hermatobatidae > Hermatobates > Hermatobates lingyangjiaoensis. The sequence goes on along the minus strand of JAPFBL010000287.1, from coordinate 83,539 downwards.
TTGTATGCTTTTCGTAGTAGGTATACTTTCTTATTCTATAATTAAGATAATTTTTAACTTAACGGGCGCTTTATTTTACAGGGCGAAGAGAAAGCTGTGTACGGTGTCGCTTGGCTTGAACTTGGCTGCTGGAACTATGTGAAAAAGAGAGCCCGTGAACTCTGGCTGATGGGAAGTGCTCGCAACTATATTCCTCTGCTGTTTCCTCGTTTTGACTCTCTTACTGGTTCCGTGGCTGCCAATATTCGCTTTACCAAGCCTTGTGACGGGTGTTCTCATTGCTATGCCATGAGACCTGATCTTAGCCATCCAGTGAAAGTGGACAACACTCCTAAGAGGTGGTGGTCTTCGTTCGCTAAGAATCCAGCTCCTGCCGGTCAGATTTCATTATCAAATCCGTCATCATTCTTAATTAGCAGTCATTCGTAATTGCTTTTAATGGGAATATTCAAACCGAAACTGACAAAACTAATGTGAGAGTTCGCTTCCTTAGTTTTCTATTAAAGTGGACTTGTCAAACGCATCACCCTAGTTGTGTTTTATTGATTATTGAATAGCCCTTGTCAAGTATCAGTAAAGAGAAATACTTAATAAATTATATATTCTCAGAATAGAAGTTAGAGCTAAATACACGGAAAAAAGTTACGTACATCAGATCACAAAAATTCGCTACTGTATTTCTACTGCGTCGTCCTCAGACAAAAAAATGTGATTTGCACCGAAGACCTTGAAGAGAGGATTCCTAGAATTTTTCTTTCTACCCGGTTACGACGCATTTGAAATATAATAGTGAGTTTTTGTGATTTTTTTCTGTTTTCTTTCTGTGAATTTAGTTTATTTATATAAGTTCTAAAAATGGAATTAAACCATCATACACAGAATAGATTTACAAACTTAAGTCTCAAATTTTCGGTTTGACCGTCATCAGGAGGAACGGAAGAGGTAAGACACGGCGTTCCGAAAATTTGAGTCAAAAGGTAAATTTGAGACTGCACGTGTATAAACTATTGTGGTTTTTTCATTGATTGTTATTTCACGTGTTTATGTGAAATCTTTTACCTGTAAACTATTGTATATGATTATTTAGATTCCTTTTTAAAACTTGTTTTCCAGTTTATTAGATTTTCTATGTATTCAAGACTTTGTATTTGTATATATAGGTATATAATTTCAAGCGAAAATAACACGGAACAAGACAAAACGATTACGACGATCGTATTTTGGACAACAGTCCGTATTCAGCAGAAGACGATAACATTGGTGACGCTAGATGATGTCAGACTGGCATATCAACTACTGATATACTGTTTGACATATCGATCGAAGTTAGTGTTTAGTTCTGGGTAATTTTTTGTTTGATTGAGTCCAATTGGATCACTGTTTTCGTATGTTGTAATATATGTATAATGATATTTGAAAATTTTAACGAATATTAAATTTGATACATTACTATATTTTATTTGTTTATTAAATTATTTTATTGCACTATTTTTATGTAAACATTTTATTACATTAAACATAAGGAAACAAAACTTATTAAGTTACAAAACAAATAAAACTTACATTTTTCCTTATGTAAGTGAACTTTTTCCTTACTAAGACCTTTCTACCGTAACAAGCAGTCTTCGTCAGAGTCAAAAACAGAGTCTTTTTTTCCATTTCATATTGTGGTTTGGAACTATGTATGTGAACTGTATTCATACTCTTTAGCTGCTGAATAGTAGTACATTTCCTAAATATTTTTTTTGTTTTTGTCTGAATGATGAACTAATGATTGTATTGAGGTTGCATGTTGATATGTTCATTACTATTTTTCTTAGTCGAAAAGTTTAATTTTTTTTTTGAAATGACCTCTGTTCTAGCTGTCAATAGAGTTGACTATAGCACAGTAACAAACGAAGAGTGCGCTTTTGTTTTCGAAGATAAAGTTTTAGCTACGGATTTACGTCTTTCTACGGATTTCATATTCAAGGATCAGGATGTTGAAAAGGTTCCTCCACATATCGTACTCTCTATAGGTAGTACTATGTTTATAAATAACACTTTTTAAAAACAGGAAATGTTATAATCATATATGACACGCCTTGTATGTATATACGTGTGAAAAATTGTATTTCCCCATTCTATATAACCTGGAGGTATCAACAACTAGCATTGACAAGTAGAACTAACAGATATTTTAAACTTGTTTTCAGCTTGATTTAATGTAAATTAACTCAACTCAACTTTATACGGATCCGTAACGACCATCTGAAATCATGCGGCTTGGAATCTACCTTTTTCATGTCATCATATACCTAAAAGGACGGTTCATAATCTTATCTCTCACCGTATTTATAGTTTGTCTCACCATATTAATCCAAGTTTTTTTATCCGTGAAAAATTATTCTTAATGAAGTGTTCAAAGTAAGGTTGACAGATGTGACTAATTTACTATATATGTGGCGAAAAATATTTCTGGGAAATTATCCTACTATCTTCTGATAATTCACTGACTTGATGAATTTAACACTACATAAGTAACATATTATATAACATAAAACTAAATATGTTCAATCTTTTTACAGTACTACGAATATAACATATGGTTTATCTTTGTGACACTTTCAGTCCCGAATGCATATGGTTTTCTTCAAAACATGCAATGCACTTGGTCAGTGGTGCAAGTTCTTATCCTAAACTGCGTCTTAGTTAGTTGCTTCATAGTGTGAGACTGTTAGTGCAAAGTGTTTGCTCAGTTTGAAATTGTATTAAGTATTGTGTTGTATGACATCTGTTCAGTGTATATTGTGGTGTGGTTATTTGTTTTATTTTACCTATTGTGTTTTTATTTGATTGTTTATTATGCACTTACCCATCATGAATAGAAAGTATACGAGTAATCCAGAATGGGAAGCCGATCATAAATGGCTGACATTAAAAGACAGTGATATGTTTTGTAAGGTGTGTAACTGTTCTATTTTTAGTTTCAAGAAGCATAATTTAGAGATGTATGAAGGGAGTGCCAAACATGCTAAAAATGAAAATTCTATCAAGTCTTATACTTCAGTACAATAGCAAACATTTTAAATGCATATTTATACAAAAAATAAATTTTTCTTAAGTGACTAAAAATGGTTATTTTTTTATTACTTTGATGGTTAATTTTGTCGAAAATCATTTGGCAATCAAAGCAAGAATAAGAAGTATAAGTGATGAAGAGTAGTTTTGAGAATAAAACGTATACTGTTTTGATTTTTAGGACCTAAATCTCGATATCAAGGCAAAGTTCTACTAGATGGAATAGAATACTTCAAAGGAAACAACACATTCCACAAAGAGGTGATTGAAGCAAAACAGCTGGAAATACGACCGGAACAAAAGTTCGCCAAGTCAGAGAAAAAGGTAAATCTTGTGGTATTTTTGATATAACACAAATCAAACAGGATTTATTGTTCAAACGCCGTGGGGTCTGTATGAATGGGAGAGATTAACTCCTTTCTTAGTACTATATTATAGGTAAAGTATAGCGATATCTTTGATACCACAAAGAAGAATTGGGGCTATTCTCTCCCTCGTCCCTGGTCCACTCGAACCATCTTGAGAGAACAGAAAATCTAGACAGATTCCTGATACCAGTGGATGCTAAGTTCTCAAGATTGTGAAAGAAATACTCTCCTAATGCTTCTTTCCTTCTTTGAGCCAAACCAGGGCATTGACAGAGAAAGTGAAGAACTGTCTCTTCCTCTTCCTCGTTCTGGCATGCCCTGCAAAAATCCCTCGCCTCCATTCCTAACCTGTCCTAAACAACTAACTCGACAGAATTCATACTTTGGGATTATTATAAAACTGATAGTAGTATTAAGTAAAAAAAAAACCTTCAGAATTTTTCAATAAGTGGAAGATCAGTTTTATATGATACATTATTTTTGCTTGAATGGAATACATAATATTAATTTTGTATATTTGTTTATGATATATTATTTTTTATTTGAATAAGATACATAATATTAATTTTGTATATTTTTTTGTTCCAGGAAAATGAAGAAGAAACAAATGACGTCATTCTTATAGACAACGAAGAATACGAAATAAGGCCCATTAGAATCACCGTATTACCTAATAGTTTATCTGTTTTTGTTAAATAAAGCAAAATTTATTAGGTTATTTATTTTTAAGTAGTAATTAGTATAAACACAATGAATAATTAATTTTAAGCAGAAATTATAATGCAGAGCAATGGGCAAAGTTTGATCATGCATCAATGGATGATGCATGCTAACACTTATATAGATCCGAGATCTATATTCTATTTTTCTTATAGAATAGGAAACAAATAAAAAAAGAAAGGCTTGGTTAAATTTTTTAATAAAGAAAACACTGAGTAGTATTTTAATATTTCTGTGTTCAAAAAACCTAGTTACTTTCATTATTTTTTAAATATTACAAACTCTTTTATTACAATACTTTTTTTTTGTAAAATTGTTCCATAAAATTAGTGATTTCCTTTAAATTTTAGTGATGTTTATAATTTTTTTTATTTGAGAAAAAGTCTTATTAAAAATGTCTGTGGAAGAGGATGTAAAGCCATCGTTCTAACTAGACCATACAATGTGAGGTACTCGTTGAAGACTTCTATTCTACTCAACTATACTACTTCTATTCTACTCAACTATACTACTTCTATTCTACTCAACTATACTACTTCTATTCTACTCAACTATACTACTTCTATTCTAATGAATTTGTGTAAGGCGTAATTTAGACTCCCGATTTAGAAGCATCTGTGTAATGTGACTTTTTTTTTTTTTTTTTTTTTTAATTGTCAGAGAACAGCATGCTCCTCCCGAAGGTACCACACGCATCAAAATCTTCAATGCTACACAACAATCTCCATCGTGCTATGCAAATACAGCTTAAATATATAATAACTAGCAACAACAAAATAACTATAATGATATAGTAATTGCCACTAGAGTATACAGATAATACAGGCTATTATAATTCAACTCAGTAAACCAAAACTTCCACTATGTTATGCAAATATAGCCCAAATATACAACAACTTAACAACAACAAAATAACCACAATGACAACAGAGCAATTGCCATCAGAGCACACAGATAATACAGGCTATCATAATCAACTCAGTAAATTAAAATATTTGTTAACCACCTCCCTCCCCGAAGGCACCGACTAGGCCCTCCTCCAACAAAGCTGCAAGCTGCGGGGGCCACGCACCTCCGGCAGTCACCACTTTTCTCTCCATCCTACTCCTCTCTGAGTTTAACTCAACGCAGTCGAACAGGAGGTGTTGAACTGTTCGAGGTGAAATGTGACTATTATTACTGAAAACGTGCCCTTGAAATTTCGATCCTTCAACAACAAACAATAACATATCTCAGATCCTTTTTATCATCCCTTACGATTTTTTTTTAATGTTATTGACAACCGTCCTTTACGTTTTATTTAACTTTATTTTTCGTTAAAGTAAAAAAAAAGTATATGTAAACCTTTTATCGTAAGATTCACTTATTATCCATTACAAGCTTTCAAGAACAAAAACTCATACCCTTAATAATCCATTGGAGTTGGATTGTTCTTCTTATCCTCCTTTTACAACTTCTTATCCTCCTTTTACAACTTCTTATCCTCCTTATAACTTCTTTTCTAGGGTAGGCGTTCGATGGATGGCAGGAAATGATGAAAAGAGGTTCATATCTCGAACATACTAGGAACTATTGAATTAAATACAGTGGCGTAGCAACGGGGAAGCGGGGTGGAATTTTGAGGGGGTGAAAATAGAAAAAAAAATTAAAATCATAAAAACTAACAAAAAAATTTGAAATTTAATACCAAAATGAGTTTTTAAGGTTGTAATTGTTTTTATGTTGTACATGTATAATACTGTTTTTAAACGGATTTTCCAACTGTAATATTTACAAATTAAAAATAAATTTATTTTAAATTTTACAAAACTATTTTTAAAAGGGGGTGGGAAATTTATTATATTTGTTTTGCATAGTCAGTTAATTTAATGTAACAATTTTTTATGATTTTTGAATTATACATTATTGTTTTGAAAATCTTTGGTTGTCTTTGATGATGACTGTATATGTATATGAGTACTGTACTAAGATAAAAGTCTGGGACTAATAACAATAGTCTAAAATTAGATCCTCGATTGTAATTCCATGAAAATAAATATTTTGAATGCTTATTGGAATTTTGAAGGTTAACGGGATTATCAACGGCTGGCAGGGAGCGGTATATTTTACGATCTCCCCGAGTGGCAAGTTGCTACGCCACAGGTAAAATCATGCACTTTGCTGACTGAAATGTGTTCAGATCTTTCCTTTGATTAAGAGTCTTTTTTTCTTTACCTTACTATTCTATTTGACTTGGAATTCGGAAGTTTTATCTGTTCTATTTCATTGTAGGGTAAAAAGCTAATGAAATGGTCTCCACATATGAAAATTTAATCGTATAAACAACGCGTTTCGAACACGTAGTGTTCTTCCTCAGGCATTAACTAAAAAATACAATGACACCAGAGAGTTATCTATAGTATAATTTTTATATGTGGAGACCATTTCATTAGCTTTTTACCCTACAATGAGTAAATACCACATAATAACTGATTGCACTACGTTAGAATTGTTTCATTTCATTTTCAATAAGTGAATGTGACGCGATGAAACCTTTTGATTTGAATGGCCGATCCCCCACAAGGGTCTACAGTTTTAGGTCTACCACAGGATCCTTAAGGATTCGGTCGACCCCCTCCGAAGAGGGAAGTACCCATTACCCTGGGATTAGGGGTTGCTACTTGAACTCCTCTGGGCCCCGTTTTGGGTGCTCTGGATTTACGATGTTAAGAAGGGATAAAATACCCCTTGTTGGCTAAATGCCACCTTGAGTGAGGAGATGGCTGAGGAGTCGAGAGCTTGTCTCGCTCGCTTGATCAAATTAATGTGCGTGAAAAGGGAGGGTTACCATTCACACCCATCCCGAGTTCCTTTAGAGCCAACAGAAGCAACTACCAGTATTCCAGCCCACTTAGCTGAGATGGTGGTCCGTACCTACTGGTAAAGGCTGGGGGCCAGCTCCCCCAGGATGCTAAGCAGGCATCCGCCCGAGAAGATACTGCTCCTCACGCAGCGACCCGAAGGTCTACCCAACCTGGGTGAGAACCACAGCCACTACGAGTCCAACCTCAATGGGGGCTGGAGAGAGAAAATCTCACTCCAGGGGCTTCCCTCCACCCGTAGTACCGACTTATTTTAAGAGCTTCGGATCAAACTCCGGACCGAGGTCCTACTGAACCCGCTCAGCGCAGGTAGGGTCAGTGTTGCCCCCGGTAAAACACATGTGAAATGCCAGTGCAGTTATGGAAAGAACTGCGCGGCCCCGGGTGTGGCACTATTGTTGCCCTGGTTCAAAGAACCTTTTGATTTCCATCAACACTCTCTTCAAGATTATTGCAGAGTCTAGATACTCTAAACGAGCCTGCATCTACATTCATTTTTGGCTTAGTCAGCCGATTCTTCGCCTATCATCTTACTCCTCTTTCACTATCAGTCCAAATTCATCACCTACAATCTCATAGTGAACAGATCATTGTTGATTGGAAGTCTAAGTTTTTTTCTATATATATATATATACCGTATATATTGCTGATAATCAGTCGTTATCCGCCTTTGGAGCGATTCACATCTATTCCTGACGACGAGGACATCAAAATATAGTAGTGAGTTTAGTGATTTCTTTTCTATGTGTTCTTTTGAAAATTCTAGTTTGTTATATATATATATATATATATATGAATTGCTATCTGTTGTAAATAACAACGGCGAATATAGACTCTCGATAGATCACCGAAGTTACGCAACATAGGGCGTGTTTAGCACTTGGATTGGTGACCCATCTGTCGTTTTAATGTGGCTCAACTAAAGTTTAAATGGGTACGGAATCAATATATTCCTGTTGCGGATAGAGTTTGTTTGAAATGCTGTATACCTAAATCCACACATTGTATCTGTATAATTATCTTTAAAAGGTAATACAAAAATAAAAAAACAATTAAAATCAATCAAGATTTATTTATTTCAATGATTTGAGAAAATAATTAATCTGACTAATTCGAGAATGTCATCACAGTCAGATGAGATTTATATATGGAAAATTCAGATTTTTATTTCGGCATTTTAAATACAGAATATTTATTCATTAGAAATGCAATTTTCACAAAATTCTTTGGAATGTTTTTCCCAATGTTGTTCAGGTAGAAAAATGGTGATTCAAACAATTAAATTAATGGAATGTTTTTACCCTTTGGATGAAATTTGAAGTTAAACTCAGCAGTTATTAATCTTAGAACATTTGAGAATGGGTGACTGGAGTAGCAAGAGTCCGCTGAAATTGTATGGTGAACTATTTTAACAGTAAAATGAATAACATTTATTTAAAAAAATATAGCTATTTGAGAACCTCAAACAAAGATAATTCATTTTACAACCTTAGTTAAAATGATCCATTTCATAACGTCAAATAATGACGTTCTCCTTCAAGTAAAGATTATCTATCTCAAACCTCAAGTATAGATTATTCATTTCAGAAGTTCAAACAAAGATCACAATCACAAACAAAGGTGATCTATTTCAAGAGCTCATGTAAAGACGATCCATGTCAGAACCTCGAGTAAAGATAATCTATTTCAGAATCTCAAGTAAAGATAATCTATTTCAGAACCTCAAGCAAAGATAATCATTTCAGAACCTCAAGTAAAGATAATCCATTTCAGAACATCAAGTAAAGATAATCTATTTCAGAACCTCTAGTAAAGATGATTTATTTTAGTACCTCAAGTAAAGATGATTCATTTTAGTACCTCAAGTAAAGATAATCTATTTCAGAACCTTAAGTAAAGATAATGCATTTCAGAACATCAAGTAAAGATAATCTATTTCAGAACCTCTAGTAAAGGTGATTTATTTTAGAACCTCAAGTAAAGATAATCTATTTCAGAACCTGCCCAGGATCTTATCTATATCAGAGAGGAGACAAAAGAAAAACAACACTAACAAAACAATGAATATAAGATGTTTGTAGTACTAGTGTTCTTGCCATCTAATTAACACATGGGACATTAGAATTACAGTCAGTCCTTTATTGTCCTAATTCAAGATACCTACAATAAGGATTATTTCATTGGAAACTGGTGTGTCTGAATCTTTAAGTGTTATTGAGTCCATCACTGAGGATAAGACCATTTAGAAGTTCAAATGATGTTATGGTGGGAGGAACAACGACCTCTAGTCTAATATTCGAACAACTCCTGCCACCACCCGTCAACCACGGCCTACTCATCATCATCATAGATTATCAGACTTATAATGTAAAGGGTATATCGTTAGACCACCAGTTAGACTGTTAGACCCTCAGAACGGAAAGACAAAGTGTTTGTTGTTTGTTTTCCAAACCTAACAATTATAAGACTTTCACTATTTAGTGCTATTCTAGGGGCGGAAATTGTGGCTCATTTATTATTTTGCACCCATTTTAGTAATGGGTGAGCTATATTACCTGTTGATTTTACATAGGGAGTCCTAAATTTTATCTAACGTTTAATTACAGTTAGGATCTTTAACGAGTATTTGACATCGAACTGGTTCGGGACCGACGATTTAACGTCCTCTCCCCCCGATGTGCCTTCACCTTGTCGTGGTGGGGGGGGGGGGGGGCCTTAAACCTGCTTATGTTGACTTCAGACAATATTGCTTCTTTTATCCATTGTAACTATTGTTGGTTTATTTTATTATTATTATTATATGGGAGTCTGTGGGCGGGCACTAAGAAAGGCATACACCCAAGCCGAGGCGTGAGGTACCGTGCCGAAGGCTGAGTGGCTCTGGGGTGTAGAAAAATGCAGAGTCTCCAACGGTCCCCGTGAGGTCGTGTCGACACCTCGTGGTATGTAGCCTGGCTTCCTTCGATTTCCTTGCTTCAATGGTTTGGTTTTGGTTTTTGTGAGCTGGCTTCCATGGGTGTAGGCACAGTCTGTCTGGGTCATTGGGAACTGATCCGTCTAAGGGCTAGTTAGGCTGGCGACTGTCTATCCACGGGGGCCACAGTTCGTCCCTGGGGAGCCCCGAAACCTTTTGGGAGTCCGGGCCTCGGACCCCAACGGGGGTTGAGTTTCTTCCCTCACCAGGGGTGTATTCTGGTCCTCCGGGGGACCTCGGAGACAAATGAGTTTTCTAGCTAGTTGGGCATGCCCGGACCGGATAGCACTCTGCGGTCGTGGGCTTTCTTTCCCATGGATATTTCTCTCAATTCAACTAGGTAGGTAATGCTAAATCTGAGGGTTCATCCCCTGGAGTTATGAGCGGTGGCCATCAAGGAATTATTCCGACGACGAAGAGCTCTGTGTCCAAGCCTAAAGGCCATGATGAGCGGTCTATTAAAGTCGAGGGACGGTAACAACACCACTATCGATCTGCTCTGTTTTATTCCGTGGTATAGCCGAAAGGAATAGGCACACGGCAATAAACCAAAACAGGGAACAACACCACTCCTCTGGGCACTCATTTTTGAGGTACTACTGAAGGAACTCCTAGACTCTGGCCACATGCCGATTGTATACGTGGATGAGCTGGTAGTGGTCGTGTGTGCCGAGTCTAGGAGGGAAATAGAGGAAAAGGTAGATAACGCATTGTCAATAGTAAGGAGTTGGTGCCAGTACGTTAAGGTACAGTTGTCCTTGGGGAAGTGCTCTGCTGATGCTGAAGGGTAGATTAAATCGTGGCAGTATGCCTAGAATATTTTATGATGGAACAAGAATAAGGTTCAAGCAAGAGGTTAGATACCTGGGAATACTGATAGGTGAGGTGTTTAGGTTCACCAAGCACAAAATAGCAGGGAGAGCCCTAGGAAGATATATGAATATTACTAGGCTCTCCGGAGCTAGTTGGGGTATCAGTGGAAAATCAAGAGGGTTACTCTACTGTGCTATATTCGAGTCATCAGTATTGTACGGAGCTCCACTTTGGGGAATGAACCTAAACTCCGGGCATAGAAGAGCTCTGATTTCGCATCAGCGTAGGGCACTGTTGGCTATTACTAAAGGATACAGAACTACGTCTGCCCTAGCGACACAAGTCTTGACAGGGCCCCTGGATATAAGGATAATGCTGAGAGTTGAGTTGTTCCTCCTCAAACGAGGGTACCGCCCCAGGTGGATAGTGTATACTCCGGGAGAGGTCGGGGACCGTGAAAAACAGCTTATGCAATGGGGTGTGCGTCTGTGGCAGTCGAGATGAGACGAGGGGAATGAGGGCAGGTGGACATGCAGATTTATTCCTAATGTTAGCACAGGAATGAGGCTGAGATGTCAACTTCCAATTGATGATCACTGGCTCTCTCAGATTCTGACTGGACATGGGGACTTCGGTGCTTACCTCTACAGATTTAAGAGGAGGGAAAGTGCAGGCTGTTGCTATGGTGACCATCTGGAGAGTGTAGCGCACATCCTAGAGGTTTGCCCTAGATACGCCAGTATGAGGTTTAAATATGAAATGGCTACGGGAAGCTTTGTGGCAGAGACATACAGAGGTACCCTGACAACACACAGAAAAGAGTTTCTTATATATATACATGGGATAAGAAGAATTAGAAGATCACAGGGGACAACGCCTCCAACATAGGCTTAACAATTGAGCCTATGATACTTACAGCCGTGTGTTTGTTTTGTTTAGTTTGGTTTTTACTGTATAAAGTGTTTTAATTTGAACAGTAGTTTGGTTTTGATTTGCGTTATTTGTATTTTTACCTGACATTTGGATGAAGTCATAGTGTGTTGCATTATAACTTTTTAGTAGTTTTTCTTTGCTTGATGTGGGGTCGTGGAAGCTCGCCTCCGTGTGGTCCACCTCGGGCGTATTTCGGAGGCTGTCTTGCCTCTATCTTCGGCTAGGGCTTTTGTCCCCGAGATGCGGCGAAAGAGTTTTCACGTTAAAAAGCATCGATCTGTTCTGTTATTATTCGTGATATGGCTGAAAAGCTGGGCACACGTCTTAATATCAAAACAGGTGACAACACCAAGTCTGCAACACTAAATGGCAGGAGGCAAGTATCAGCTGATAAGAGCATTATCCCGCAGTCCTTTTTCGTCAGTTTGGCCTCCTGCAGGTCGTCGCTAGAAGTGATCCCCTCAAGCATTAAAAATAGTTTGGAGGAGAACTCATCCTCACTGGTTGGAGAGTTGTTGATAGCCTACCATTAGGTGATCACAACCCTGTGGTGGTCAGCCTGTCTGTGGGACGTTGGGAACCAATAAACAAACTATAAGGTGTAAAGGATTTGACTGGGGCTCCTTCCTTAATACCCTGAATCACGCGTTCGACCCAGGTCGGGACATCTTGAGAGTCAGAGCTGAAAATGCCGGTGAAATTGACTTTAAAGTCTGTCTTCTGACCGAGTTTATTTATAAGACTGCTGAAGAAGCTAATTGGGGTACGTGTAACACGTATAAAAAAAGTGCTATGGTGGAATGGCGAATTATCCAAGTTAAAGGCACAAGTGTCAGCCTCAAGAAGGCTCTTCCAGAGGGCATCAGACCCAAGGATAGGAACGAAAAGATGTGCCTCGTACACTGCCTTAACAAAGACTTATTCTAGAGCGTGCAAGCAGGCTAAGAGGGAGTGCTGGAAAAGCTTCGCAACCACCCACATCACGGACCCAATCGCTAGGCTTGATGCTCTGCTCAAATATTGCTTTCCGCGTGACGATGCCGATGATAGACCCCATCACAGAGTGACGAGGAAGGGCTGTGTGATACCTGAACCTAATGAGGCAATTTGTCCATGGGACCTTGATGATCTTCGCTTGGCTCTGGATAGACAGGGAATTATAGAGCACCAGGCACCGATGGTCTGCCGCCCATTATTATTAAGAAGGCACTCGCAGTAATAGGTGAGAGTCTTCTACAAATCTATGAGGAATGTTACAGATTTGGTTATTTTCCGGCTGAATAGAAGCAAAGTGACGTTGTTATGCTGACTAACGGAAAAGGCGTCTTCATACCGTCCTATGTTTGTTACCTGTTATGGGAAAGTACCAGTTTTGAAGCCTTGATGCTCGCGCCTATCATTGCGAGGTACGAGAGCCTCTGTACTGGCCACCAATATGGGTTAAGGCAGGCGTGATCTACTGATGATGCCCTCTGGGACTTGCGTCAGTATGTTAGGGGCACGGAGGGTAAATATATCGTCAGGTTGTTCCTTGACATTATAGGGGCTTTTGACAACGTTTGGCGACCAGCCATAATCAGGGAGGTTATGAATTCATTGAGAATGAATATGATTCAGCCACAGTAAGGATAATAATGAGTTACTTTAACAATAGAAAGGTTACCGCCAGAGCCACGCATCTGTGTCTCGGTCTGCGGAACGTGGGTGTCCTGAAGGCTCCATTCTGGGTCCGATCCTTTGGGCAATTGTTTTTGAACCCGTCTTTCTGGAGATAGCCATGAAAGGTTTGGAACCCACAGCCTTTGCTGATAACGATGATGACGATTTTGTTCTCTGCTAGGTCAAAAAATGATATAGAAGATAAAGCTGCCCTAGTAATAAGAATTGTTAATAGATGATGTGAGCATTGCATTTGAGCATTACTGTTATCAAATTTAACAGTATGCCACGTGTCCTGTATAAAGTGGAAAGGATTGCTTTCCCCTCTGAAGTACCTGGATATTCTAGTGAGTGAGGGTTTTCGATTTGAGTCCCACGTACGCCAGGTGGCTGAAAGAGTGAACTACAATCTTAGATAAGTTTGTAGCCGTATCTAACATATCTGCTCCTACGTGGGACTCAAATTCAAATACATGTAGGGTCTATTACGGGGCGATTTTTAATTCCATCGTGACATATGGTGGGGACCTGACATTGGTGTCTCTAAGGCTAGGATTTTATTAGCACACCAACGTAAAGCCTTACTTAAGGTCATTAAGGGTTATAGGGCAATATCTGCTCTGGCGGTGAAAGTCGTGGCTGGACAAATGCCGATAGATATAGTAGTGAAATGGAGGGTTGAAAAATTTTTGCTTAAGCCTAACCTACCCCCAATCTGGGCAACATATGATCTTAATAGCCCTATTGATAAGGAGAGACAGCTTTAGAGTTGGGCCCTATCCCTATGGCAGCATAGATGGAATACTGGCAGTGTTGGCCGATGGACCTACACATTTTTTTCTTCAGTTGAGGCCAGACTGCGAATGACTTGCTTTCTGCCGGACTATTGGCTGACCCAGGTCTTGACAGGTTATGGTGACTTTGGGGCCTACCTTGGGAGGTTCCGTCTAGCCGAGAGTTCTCCTTGCCCATGTGGGTAAGTTTGTCATATGGACTCTAAGATAAAGTCATATGAAACTTCAAAAAACTTGACTACTATATGTCAAGGGAACAAACCATTGATACGGGTTCAAGACTTTTCTAAAAGAACAACCTCAATGTAGGGGTGGGTCAGTCACTGTTTAGAAGACGAACTAAATCTGAAGGTGTACGAGCTACCGTTGTGAACGTGCCTCTTTGACATTAAAGATTACAAAGTATTTAATATCTCGAGTAACCTACCAAATCAATCCTCACCCCATTACTTAACCTCATAGATATCGCAGTTATTCTCAGTAAAGATTAAAGACATATCCAATTTAACGAAACCAAGTGAGAAAAACCTTTATTCTCTTTATTAATGTTTAATTTTGATAATTAACTTGAACTATATTTTGTGAAATCGAATCACTAATCCACAGATGACCGAGGAAACAATCCAGGAACCCATTCTACAGTGAGTCATCACAATTATTTTATCCTTTTTTTTTTTAATGAAAACAGATTTATTTTTTAACAAAGATATGTGAATAGGAGAAAATTTTTCAGCAAACTACTGCATTCAAAGGATAAAAAGTAATACATTAGAAAGACAAGGTGTTAAAAATCTTCAAATAGAAGAGTAAACTTCTATACAAAAATCATTGAATCGTTATCCTAACATTCTTTGATAAATAAATTATGATTTTTACAGCAAATAAACCGTATATACATTTACATGTTTGTTTTTAATAATAATTACGGTAACCAATGTTTTCAATCAAATGTATCATTTTGATAATTACCCTGATCAATAATTGTTTTCAAAAACATACAAAATAAAAAAAATAATTTAAATGTTAGAGATCACCAATTCGTCGACTAGATAGACGTGGTCCACGGGGCAGTGGTTTTTTCACTTTTTTAATTTTTTTCCCTGAAAGTGGTTCTTCTTTTTCTTTTTTTACTTTTCTATAAGGATTTGTAAAGTTCACCTTTCTTGTAGTGAAATTCATTTCTTGACTAACCTGTAAACAATTTAAACTATTAATATTTGTATATGCCTTCATCGAAGGCAAAATTAAATTTTATAAATAATTCAAAATAATTAATATTATTAATTTAATTCGTTTATTAAACAATAATAATATATTATTTTATTATTACACTAATAATATATTATTGTTGTTGTTAATTTTTCCAGAAAATCGACATTAATTAATAAAATTCATACAAAATAAAACAAACATAATTTAAGTAAAATCAAAAATATAAACCTGTATATTTATAAATATAAAAGACTATGTCTGTGTATGTTTTCCCTACAGAAAATGTATACAAGAAACTAACGAAAAACTTGTTGATTCAATTTTATGTAACTTTTTCGAGGAAACCAACAGTGCTATTTTCATTTTGATCAGAGTTCATTTGGGGGTCTACGAACTCCTTTTTTATAAACCTCTTCATAATAGATAAGGTTTGCTTTATCACTTGTTCAGTTACATTTTGACTATAATTTTTAAAGTGGCCGCAGGTAGACTATTCCTTATGACCAACTTCTATTATTTCTGTCTGTTTTGTTCAATTGGAAACATCTAAGTACCAGAATGTTATTACTGTTTTCAGATTGATATTGAAGAAAATTATTACAATTTAATACGGGTTGTTAACTTTAACAAATCTTTAGTTATTAGCAATAGTTAGTTTACCATTAACTTTCTTTATCTAATTGGTTGAATTTACTCTAAGTATTAGATATTTAATATGATATTATTATTCACGATAGTATTTGAACCATAATTCAAATCTTTTGGCCAAAGTGTAGGCTTTATTGAATTTCTAGTTAGAAGTTCACAGAGTTAAAGTTAAAAGTATAAATAAGAAAATTTAAATTTTTTCGATACATGTAATTTATTATTAAGAGTTGAAATTAATTTTTTTCACAGGCAACGTCGGGTTGATAAGCTGGTAGATTATAAATTGAATAATTTCACATAATTCTTGTTACGCCATTATACAATTACGTCCCAGAATAGTATCGTGAGCAGATTGTACAATGAACAATTCTACTATAATCTCCTCTGTTTTGTACCCGATATTGACGTCTACCTTTCGCAGACGTGTATTACTATGACAGAATACCTTAGATTCAAGTTCTGATGCTTTTAATTATATTACTTTAAATATAATGTCTTTAACAGCAATTATTCTCCAAACATCGCGTAATTCTCGATTAGATTTAGCTATTAAAAATATTTTATAAAGTTTCTTTACATTTTGGACTTAACTAAAAACTTTCATTTAGTTACGTTTTATTGGACTTTTAAGCAAATTGAGGAATTGACCATTTTTTTTTGATAAATATTAGAAAATAATAATGTGAAAAAATCACATTTCGCTGTGGCATTAATCAGAAGTATCTATAACAACCAAGGATGTCATTATACTCTTCATCATTATGCACTATAATGAATCAAGCATTATTTCACCATACTTTTACTGAATGTCTCTGACTCAAGAGTGATATTACATCCAGGTTCTATTGATTTAGAAATTAGTTCAGCTTCTTTAACTTCATCTGGCAATTTTTCATAGCACAATAATTTTCAATCTATTTTAAATAACACACTTCTCTTTTTGTGGGTCAAATTTTTCAAAAGGTTAGTTGTAATTGAAATGCCGCTATAAGTTGCTAAAAACTTTGTTAAATTTATTCAAAAACTGGAGTCTAAATTTCCATATTGTCGCTAAGAACTGATTTAACTATTTATTTTAGTTCCCTATTGTGATGAGAAACTAAAACAAATAGTTAAAACGATAATAGAAAGTCTCCGTAAACAAAAGAAGTTTTTTATTCAAACTCCGCGTTTCAAAACACTTCGTGTTCATCATCAGGTAAACTTCCAATAGGAGCAGTAGAGGCAGCCAATCGGCAATTACTAGCATATAAATAATAGCAAAAATATGAGGTCTTCTATTTGTTATTAACTTGATGATATACAATATTTCCATAATTCAAATAACTATTTTAATGAATTTTACATTTATATAAGAAAATATACACTATTTTCTGAGAATTGTTAGAAAAAATATAATATATTGAACATACAAGACTGATAAGAGCGTATGTTTGCTTGTCTAGAAGTCTGGTGTTATTTGTGAAGTTCAGACTCCATCCTAACAAGTAAGTCCAATCAGCGTGAAGTTTCAATAGTTTTTCAGCAACATCTGGCAATCTCATTACAACATCTCCGAAGAAAGCGGTGTTTTCCACGACATTAGAAAGAGCTGTCAGAACATCAATGATTAAAGTAAAAATGATATAGATAAAAGATATTTAATAAAATTCAGCAATTCATAAAATAATACGTTTACTTTTGTTTAACGTGTTTATTGTGAAATCTTATTATGGAAGGTATGTATGTAACTTTAGAAGATTCAAGGTCGGCAGTAGAAACTTATATGTAATTAAAAAATGATGTTATATATAAGAATTTGAGATATCATCATAAAAAGTGTTTCTCTTACAAGTATATCGTAATCCGAGATGAAGTAGTTTGTAGTTACATACAGAATCCATTCACATACTATCAGAAAAATAAGACAAATATCAAATTGTTAATAATAGTCGGAACTGAATTAATTAAAAGTAAATGAAGTATAAATTAGTTATTAATGTTAATTGGTATTTAATTAATATCTCTTTATAAAAAACTGAAAACATTGAAAAAATAAATGATAAAAAAGCTGTAATCATGAAAAAAATACACAAAAAACCGTAATATAGTATTCAAAAGTTTCACAAAAAGCTGTATATATTTCAGTTTTTGAATAAAAAGTAATTTATTTATCTCCTTCTTGAATATGGATTTCTTCAAGTCGAACAGTGCGACTATTACAAAGTTAATAGTAGTTTAATTATACTATCTAAACAAACATTCTATGACTTAAGAAAGAACAAATATAATCAAATAGATTTAGTTGAACATGAGTAAGCAAATGTCCTTCATCTCATATTAGCCACAACAATAAAGCTTATTACTGGTGAAAAGAAAATTATAAAATCATTTAGTGGACAATTAATTTGTATTAATCATTTAAATTTCCCTAGTTATTTTTTAATAATTGGCTTTAATCATTTTAACTTAATATACTATTATGAATAACCATATAGATGATAAAACTGATACATGAAAACAGTTTTGCCCAAATAATTTTCATGATCAGTTTTAGGACAGCAGTGGCGTTTTGGGACAACATGTGTTCCAACGATTTATATTTCTAGATAAACGCTAATTTATCAAAGAACCAATTTTGGTAGGCATAATAGTCTAATTTCATATTGAACATGCTAAAACTAATGTAATATGTATATAGAACCAATCTATAGTTTGATTGGAATAGTTTCTTTCGGTTTAACCTACTTTAATCTCCTCATAGAAGTAACACTACTAGTTCAATACTAAAACCTAAACCTGAAGCATTTGACAGCATACATCTAAAAATTAATTTTTAGTACAAAACTTTAATATTGTCTTAAACAATCACTTGCAATGTTTTTAAAAAATGACACAAGCGTTCAGCATAAGTGATTACGTTTTCCATCAATCAAAGATTCCCATATTATATAAACAGGTGTTAAAGACATACCTTCTCTAACTTTTTCATCGTTTGGAAATTCTGTGATTCCTGGTACATAACCAGAATCTTCCAATATCTTCCTGCTCTTACCAATCACCTAGAAAATTAAGTGATTAAATAAATTTAAACCAAATAATACGGTCCCTTTAAAGAATTATATTAAAGATTTAAATTAGCTCATTAAGATCTGAGGTAATCATTCTGAAAGTTTTTCAATCTAACAATAAAAGCCTGGAATGCCTTTAATCAGCCTTACTGTAAGTAAACCCATTTCAGAAATAATGAAAAGGAAATTGCTATGTTCATTTAGAACAGTTGATAAATCATTAAGATATGTCAAATTGAGAGTCTTTTAGAGTAATTACAAACGTTTGGATATACATCCATTGACCTCCAGAGATCATTCTAAGAAAAATATTTAACAGATTCAGGGGACCTGAAAACTCGTAAATCTGTAAAAAAAAAACTCAAAATCTCTTCTTATTTTCAATAAGCCTAACATATAGTAGAGTAAAAATGAACGTTGGCTAAAATATGTTTTAAAAAATCTCGTTATTGAGTTAAATTTTATTTTCTCGTTATTTTCTTAAATTTTGTTAAAACAAAAAATAATATTAAGTAAAAGCATGAGTCATTCAAATTTACTATCACAAATAGTTCTATTAATGAGAAAATAATATATGTATATTATTCTCATACACCGCAGAGAGGAATAATCTAAGCCCTTCGGACCTATATATGAAACAGCTTGAGACTCTGTTCAATGTTGCCTATAAGTATTAAAACAACCAAAATTTTAGTACTTACATCAAAAACTTTTTCTGCCACAGCTTCAACCATTTTCGTTTGCTTTTCTTCAGTCTTAATTTTAAGCAATGATTTTACGGCAGCTATCTGATCGGCCCTTTCCAACTGGTAAAGCCTTCGATCTATACTTGATTCAGGAATTTAACATCTTTGAGACTACATGAATCATTTCAAGCAGGTAAATTTTTTTAGAACCTAACATATTTAAAATTCAGAGTATACGTGGGTTTCAATGTTTTTTAAAAGGATACAAAGATCTTCTGCCTTGCGAGATTCTGGCCCATGTTCATAATTCGTCGTTTCCTTTGCAGTCACCAAAAAATTGAAATATATGTACCAGAGAAAACAATAGACAATCATATCAACAACAAAACATGTCTATGACATATTGCATTATCACAACTATGGAGGTTTCACTTTGGTTTTCAGTGGTTATGTATTTTGTTGATATAAATGTTATCAGAACTTAACGGATGTTTTAGTTTTTTTGTTTGTTATTGGCTGTTATTTTGGCAATATCTATGTATTTTTGTTAGTACATTGTTCTTAGAATTTTTGAAATGTCGTGTACTTTGAAAGAGTTTGCAACAATTGTTGGCTTTGATGATGTAAAGAAAGATTTGTTTGGAATTCCAAAAAAATCGGATGATACATGTGAGTTTAAATCTTATTGTTAGGATGTGTCAATGTTTGGTGATATTTGTTCTATAAAATAATATGGCTAGAGTAGTTTGAAGTGAATCTTTCAAATATTGTATCTGCTACAAGATGGTTCTGTTAGTCAATAAGATCTCAATATAGAACATTAAAAAAAAAATATGCTTTTGATGTCAATTTTAGTTTTGAAAGTTATTTACTAAAAAAAATATCTTACAGCTTTTGGTGATGATTGTTGGAATTGGTCTGGAGATGAAGATGATACAAAATCATCCAAAGCTGAATTACGATCCTGGCTGGACGAGTGTTTTGTTTCTCTTTCACCGATGGGGGAGATATTAGCTATATCAAGCGCTCGAGATCTTCTAATATTCAGTGGTAAGTACTGTTTCAAAAAAGAACTTTGGTTACTGTTTGGATATTTTATTGGGGTTATCTTTTTTTATAGATGTCTTGTAGTACTCTACAGCTTTTTTATTATTGACTTACAATTCCTCGAAATGTCCATTCTATATAAGAAAGATGTGATGAATGTATACAATACAGAGTTTGCACATGCCTAATTTATTTAATTATATGATTTTCTTAGTATATAATAATTCTATTCTAAGTCTATTAACTGTTGAATGACTTTCTTTTCTAAAGTGTAATTGTTTTCAATTATTTTTTAGCTAAGTGGACAACGGAAGAGGATGGAAGTGAGAGTATAAAATACACTTTGAGATGGCAAGGAGACCCGTGCCAAGAAACTTCGTAAGTTCTTCATTATTCTTTGAGTCATTATATTTTCGAGCTGTGTGTTACGTAAGTTGTTTGGACATGTAAATGATTAATATATATTTTTTTCGTAGTAATACTATGTGTTTAGAGCGTTAAATCAGGAAGTTTTAGATCGAATACTTACTTTTCTTCCTAACTAAGTGAGACATCCTCATAAGAGGTCTGCAAAGGTCAAGTACTTTAATAAGATTTCTTCTTAGATTCCCCTCCAAAATCGATAGCTGATTTCGGAAACACAAATATTTATCAATTGTTAAAATTCTTGAAAATCAGTCTTATATCTCGGAGATAACGGACAAGAAATAGTTTTTTTTACATATATTCTCTATAAGCCAAGTATTAAGAACTTATACTTGTTACAAAACTACGAATTCGGTTACAGACAATTTTTGCACGCATATTAGATACATGTTTTCATTGTTGAAAATTATTTCCATTGACTGACAAGATGGAAATTACAGTTTCACCTTCCTGTTAAACAATTTTGATGCGGAAATATGACGACAGATAACATATTAAAATGTTCAAGTTGACAGTAGGGCTGTGTGAATTTGAGGAACTGAGTAACCTAGTATGTTATACTTTTTGACCAGAAACATCAAAATAGTCTACGTCAAACTTATTTACTGACAAATTTATATAAACTTCTTAAAGATGTGTGAAATCACTTAAACAGAAATAAGTAAAAAAATCTATTCTTAATATATTGTTGGAGTAAGTTATGTCTTTAAATTATGAGATAGCTGAACAAAATAGGCAAGGAAATTGACTTTATTATTTCAGGAAGAATAGCATATTTGTGAACTCGTTTTTTAAATTTTATAAAAATATTACCCTGTAATGAATTAAATTTGGAAAGTGGACGCCTATCGATGTTAAATATGGTGCATTGTATGATTGTTTATCAAATAAATTTTAATAAAGGAATTATGCTTAAGACATTTTTTTCCTAATATATAGAGAAGGGCCGACAATATTCTGTTATTAAAGAGATATTCATTTCGTTTGCAATCAGTTATAGTGTGGTGATGGGGAATTCCAAAAACAATTCAGTCTCCACACAAAAGGTCTTTATGGTAACAACTAACAGCGTTTTCGAACACTTAGTGATCTTCTTCATGTTTTCATCTGCATTGTTACCATAGCATCTTTAACAGTGCAGATGTAAAGGAACACTAAATGTTCTAAACGCGTTAGTTTTTAACATTAAGTTCTTTTTATGTAGAGACTTGTTTTTGAAATTGCCCCTCATGTTCAGATAGGATGAAACAAATGTTTTTTATTGCTTTAATTAATTTTGAATGCTATTGCTATTTTGAAGTTTAGAGTTATATTTCAATTAAAATATCAAGGTTATTATTTTTAGCGACAACGTGACTTGCGTGACGTGCTTGCCCATGGCTGCTTCTGGCAGGCTCAGTTCTCAGCATTGCTCCCCTGACTGGACTTGTATCGCTGTTGGTTTTGATTCAGGCACTCTTCGATTCTTTACTGAAGTAAGTCACTTTGTTCAGACATTTGTTTCAACATTAACCAATATAACATAGACCACAAGTCAGTCTGTGTGGGGTCTTTTTTATTTTCACACTTAATTGTGGCTTCCTTCCTGTCAAAGTCAGATCATTTAACTGAAGCCTGGGTCCTAGCATGGTCAATCAAATGATGGACAATTTCAATGGTTTTTGACAATCAAACGATTTTAAAAATTGTGAAAATGAAATTTCAGAATTTCAGTTCTCTGGTCGGTCCAATTTTTATACGTAATTTCGTACGTCCAATCTCTAATGTAATTTTCATATAAATTTGTAAAATATTTTAAAAATAGGTTATTTTAAAATACGAGGGCACTCTGCCAACTTCGCAGAATAAGGGATAAAATATACTTGAATTAATATGTTTCTTCCTCTCTCTCTCTCTCATTGAGAATAAAGCATTTAAGCATGTTGAAAGTGAAAATCATGAAGTATAATATCTTCATTGTTATTTTAATTTCATTATCCTAAAAACTTCCAGGGTCAACCAGAATTATCATATGAATGTATAAAGAATTTTACATGATAAAGTAACTCACGAGCTATGCAAAGATATTGTGTGGTATTTACTCATAATAGTGTGGAAAAATATATTTTCCGCACTATAAGTATGAATCATATATAAATATATTTGTACATTTTTGTGTTTATATTGTAAATGTACCTGTTGATGAACATTTCGAAACGTGTTGTAAAATAAAATCCTTGTTCATTAACTGTGCAATCTGTTATAGTGTGGTATTTACTCATGTTGGGAAAAGTATTAAGTCTCCACACAAAAAAGTTTATTACAAGAAACTAAACACGCGTTTTGAACACTTGATGTTCTTCTTCAGGTTACATCTAGAAAGAGTATATATGCATTTAAGAACTTTGGGAACATAGAGACGAATTAATTAAAATGAATACGTCTGACACTATTGAATGATAACGGGAATAATATTAAAATGGCTTAAATTGATCATTAACTTAAAACTGCATACTGAGACATGTCTAATTTATACATAAAGGAGATTCTTAATTACCTGCTCTGCTGGGATGGGGTGCATATATATTTTTTTCTAGATGTAACCTGAAGAAGAACATCAAGTGTTCGAAACGCGTTGTTTAGTTTCTTGTAATAAACTTTTTTTGTTTGGAGACTTAATACTTTTCCTAAAATCCTTGTGTTAAAGACTTAATATATTTTTCCTCACTATAATGATAAAAGTAAATTAATAAAGCTATTTTGAACTACCTTGATAAAAGAGAGACAAACAGATCATACATATATTTAAAAAAAAATTGTTTGATTAATTTTCATCACATGTTATATTTACGCACAGTAGGAAAATGAAAAATGTGACAAGGTATTTCAGTAAAAACAAGAGTCTCACTCTTAATTCAAACTGTTATTTTATTGAAAATGCCTCAATTTTATAAAGAACTTGTTAATTAAATATTGATTTTGAATTATTTCACGGCAAACGCCGGACACATAAGTATGTGAATTCATCATTCCATGACTAGAAGTGTATTGATATTAAACACTAAATAAAAAGTCATATATTTTTTGTACGTTACATACATTTCATTAAAATTTTGAAACTTTGTGATGGTGGCACTTTTAACTCCATATTCAAGATGAAGTTAGACTTTAATTCTTCCAGAAACATTCAAAGTTCCATAGAGGCATAATATTTCGGCTTTTTTTTTTTAAAAAAAAATCTAAAGCAGTTTATATACTTTCATTTGAAAATTTGAATTTTACATGCTCTTAAAATGATATATGAAAGAACACTGGATAACAAACAAATATTTACTATTTCATAAGTAAACGAAACTTACTTATTGCTTACTTACAATTATATAAGTAAGTAATATCTATTTATTTAAATTGAACAACAATTAAATTAATTTAATTGTGAAGTTAAGTAAAGTAAATGATATAAGATAACAGCCAAAAAACTAATGATGTTTTTCTAGCATCAACATTATGTTGTTAATAATTTTCTAAAAATAAGGACTTAAACCGGTTTAGACAAATTATTGTTTTTAATTTAACTTTCCCTGAAAGTATTACAGTTCAATTTTTTTTTAATGTACTACTTGCTTTTATTTTAACTGTAATACAAAAGTTTAACTGGTACAAAAGTTGAAGTGTTGCTAACTTCTCTATTGTTACATTTTGATATTCCAGTAAATTATTTATTTCTATAAATGAATTCTGTGTATTCGTAATATTTGAGGAAAGAGTAATATTTGTTGGAATTAAAAGCAATTAATTTGAGGTTGAGTAATTGATGTTTTGATTTCTAGAGTGGTGCTCTTCTGGTTTCGGTAAAGCCTCACTTGGGTGAAGTGAAGGCGATTAGATGTCAAACGCACCTTCCTTCCACTGAGATTCAAGATGAACTATTCGTCCTTTACAGGAGCACTATATGTTCCATTCCTGGCATCGCTCTAAACGCCACCTTGACCTCGTGTCGTAACCAGCTAGCCAAAGGTATGATTTCTCCCTTTAGAAACAGTATTTTAATGTGAGAAATTCCATATTATATTGCAAAGAATCATTCTGATCTGAAAATTAGAATCGTAAACTCGATTTCTTATTACATAAATTTACTTAAATTGAACATATGTCAAACAGTTTTCACTTACAAAATCCTTCTGTGCCAGCCTTGTTTACTGATATAACACAGACCCAACTACTTTGACGCCTAAAAACATAGTATTTTAGTGCAACGTGTTAATTGTTCAATCAAATAACAAAAAGTGACGATAATTCTTCGATGTTTCAAATTCAGTGCCTTTAGAAAGCCATTAATTCGTTTTATGGAGCGTTCGAACTATTATGGAATTACATTCGACCCTTGAGTTACTGTGCTTTCAAGTTTTTGTACTTTTTTTCTTTTGAATAGCATAAATTATCATCCGGGTATTGGTAATTCACAATGAGGGCAGAATGAGACCGAGTCGCCTAGGCTACTTCAATTTCGTTATCTTAAGCAAACTACACTTTTGTTTTGTTCATTATAAAGTTTATTATCTATTAATAATAGTATTTGTTTAAATTAAATGTGTTGCGCGACAAGGTAAATGAAACTAAGATAGCCTAGCCCTTCTAGACAGATTTAGTAAGGTTGTATATATAGTATGTCTTGGTATGCTGTCAACCACTTAGCCTACCCTACCCACCATTAGGTGGCCTACCACTTACCAGTGTATGGAAATTCAATGGTTGAGTGTACTGAACCGCTTGATTTGTAAATGTTATGGTGTATTTTCCTATCCTATGAGTGCAGTATAGTAACCATGAAAACAAATCGATTTCCAATTTTCAACGTGTTACACATCAATCCAAGTGCTATTGAACTGACACCCTTATTTTTTTTTTTAACCTTTATATGTATTCGAGAAAATATTTCCGCTTCAGATTCTTTAAAAATTTTTATAATCAAATTGGAATATATCAACTGATGATTTTGGTTTCAAAATCAACTAGATTAATTAAAAACAAGTGAAGTGAAGTTGAGTGAAGGCCTCTCAAGATTGTCTTTACACTAGAAAGACTGAAAATTATTATATACCTATATTACCCCAAAGCAGTCAAAATGACTGCATTGTGAAAGAATAAATAATGTGTAAAGAAATTTCTTAACAATTAATTTTTATTATTTTATACAATAATTAGAGTTATAAAACAAGTTATTAGTAAGTATTAACAATAAAAAAATTACTTCACTTGAAAAATTCCAAGAATCTATGTCATTGTATACACAATTTTATTCTAATTGAAATCGAAAAGCAGTCAAAATGACTTCCTTAGGCAGTCTAGTGTTAACCTTTATATGTATTCCAGAAAGTATCTCCGCTTCAGATTTTTTACGAAATTGTTATAATCAAAGTGGAATATATCAACTGATGATTTTGGTTTCAAAAAAAAAAAATATCTATCATTGTTTGTAATTGTATAGTGTTGGCGAAGCGAGACCGTGATGGTTGGAGTATGGGCCTATCTTTCTCTAAAAGGAGTATGGGAGATCAAGCAGTAGTCACAGACTCCTGGCTTCTTGGACCCCAACATCCCACTTATTTAGCCCACCTTGTTACTGCCTCAACAAGTGGTGGTTTCTCAGCTTCTTTTAGCCCTCAGCCACTTTCAAGATGCGATGTTATTTCGTCTGGTGCTCAGCCTTTTGTTGCTCTGCATTCGATCAGAGAAGGCGTTGCTACTCCTGTTCTGTCAGATGTCGCAAAGGCTGTTGCATCCAAACTCAAATCTGCTATTGGAAGTGCTGTTCCGTGAGTATATTAACATCATTTTATTTTAAATATCTGGAAAATATTTCCTAAAATAAAGAACTTCCTTCATTTCTACTGCTTTTGCCTTCCCTGACAGGTTTCGGCACCTATTACGATATTAAGATTTCATTCTTCCCTTCAACTCTCTCACTTTACCTTTTACAAATTATGTTGATTTAAACTTTGATGCTCTACCTAAAGCATCTATTCTGTTTTCAAACCTCTTACAACCTATCTCCTCGATATTATATTTCCAAAAAATAAAACTGTATTGTTGGTCTACAAAGTTCTTGAAAAATCTTTGGCCGTCAGTAATAAACCCTTTTTTTTATGACTCCGCTTTCTAATTCTATGGTAGAACTTTTGAATTATGTAGACTTGGACAACTCTCTACTTTAAATTATTTGGCTCATCATTTTGAGTACTTTCATCCAAAAATTTGTCTGAGAGTTGTAGGCTTAAGGAAACTAGAAAATGTAGCCAAGTATTCTCTTCCCGTCATTGTTTAGTTATAAAGCACTCCTTTCATAACATTATTAGATTCACTTTATCTTGCATTTTGGATAAATCGCTTTTAAAATGTGTTAACTTCTTACATCCTTAATTCGATTAATTTATTTTTTATTTCATTTTTTTCAATTTTAATTAGTGCACTAACAATTAAACAAAATAAGGCCACAATAAATATTCAGATGTGTAGCAGCGAGAGAGTCTCAAATTATACGTCTCTGGTAACACCAAGAGCCGTTTACCTCCAACTCCTCGCACTAACCACCTCAATTCAGCAAATAACTCCTGGCCAACTGGACTAGTAGCCACGTCACAACGCTTCCTCCAAACGGTGTTTTATACCAAGGGTTTTCAACCAGTGGGTCGCGACCCCCTTGGGGGTCCGAAAGTGTTAAACGGGGGTTGCAAAATGTTTGAAATTGTTTATTTTTAAATAGAAAATAAAGGACTAAATTAAATAAATAATTTATTTATTATTAATGCGGCACAGTATCTCATTAAAGTTACTATTGATCAAATTTATTTTAATTTTTCCTTTTTTATTTGTTGTTAATTTTATTTTTGTTCTCACTAAAGGGTCACATTGTAAAAAAGGTTGAAGGTCTCTGTTTTATACCATCGCTAAACACATTAGATTTTTATAATTATCCTAAAGATGACTGGAGGCCAGTCGAAACATTTGTATCCACCCTAACAAATATCAACGTTTTGGATGTAGAAAAGATTTTTAATTTTATTTTTGTTCTCACTAAAGGGTCACATTGTAAAAAAGGTTGAAGGTCCCTGTTTTATATCATCGCTAAACACATTAGATTTTTATAATTATCCTAAAGATGACTGGAGGCCAGTCGAAACATTTGGATCCACCCTAACAAATATTCTTCAACGTTTTGGATGTAGAAAAGAAGAAATTATTTTAGAGACCTTGAAAAACATAAAAAAAATGACTTCTGCCAAATATGGTCAATTATTCAACGAAATTTGTTTAAATGAAGGACTGCTCCCAAATTTTACAAATATATTTATAATATTGTATCAACCATTCTACCCTTCCTCAAGTCGAAATTTAGAATATATAATCAAGCTTAAACATTTTCTTGAGTTGAGATATGAAACATAATTTTCTGACAACTAAATGAAATTAAGAGGATACTCTGATTTGGTGTATTATTGTTAACTATAATATATCGGGAACAATTAAGAGTCTCCAACTATAAACGTCAGCTTAATTGTATGTATGTAACGAAATGTTATATCTTTTAAAGAAAATTGTGTTGTAATACTTGATTGTGTTTTTTTTTTAGAGGTTGGTTAGGAGTGGGAAAGAAAGAGATTGTGGCGGAGCGAAACAAGGAACGGCCTGCTATGGAGCAACCTGAGTCCATGACTTGCAGGCAAGTAGGCTTCTCAGTCCCATCACTACCCTATGTCTTAGGACATTTTTTTTTATTAATTGTAATGGTAGCTGTAAAAACTCTTACTTTTTTTTTACAAAAAACTTAATCGGGAGAACAATTTAGAATAATAATTATATAAATACCTTTCTGAGGTAAAATGGATAAACCAACAAAAGTCTCCACACAAATGAAGTTTTATTCAACGCGTTTCGAACACTTTGTGTTCATCATCAGGAAGACACTATAATACAAATTATATCTAATTAGTTACAAAAATTAGAGTGAAATAAGAGTTAAATTCAATTAAGAAAATTCAAGACATACCCAAGGATGTGGTACTGACGGGTTGGTCAAGTGAAAACAACTAGTAGGAAACAGATCCGTTGCGAAAGAGTGGGGATAGGCAGGCATATAGGAGATAAGGTGACAAAGGCTTCGGGTATGCTTGAAAACCGTTAACTGTAATAGAGAAGGCCAGAACCAATAATTTAGAGGAAAGAAACTTTTTTTTTATATATTTTTTTTTAAATTTATTTTTTAATTTATTCTTTGTGATTCTAGGAACAGCTTAAGAAATTTTGGACACCCTGGAATTTGATCATTAAGGCATAGAGAGGCAGAAGGATTATTAATGACTTTTTTTTGTAACTAATTAGATATAATTTGTATTATAGTGTCTTCCTGATGATGAACACTATCTACTACTAACGGTTTTATTCCGTTGAATAAAACTTCATTTGTGTGGAGACTTTTGTTGGTTTATCCATTTTACCTCAGAATGAGTAAATACCACACAATTACGGATTGCACAGCTAATGAGATCTTTGTAGTCTTGGGTATTTTTTTATATTTCAGTTTTATATTTCAGAAGATAAATTTAGTTAATTAGTTAAATCTGAAGGTGACTTTTTATGGAATAATTATTATATATCCCAACTGTCCAGATCTCTGGGCAGCTCTTCATAAAATGAAAATTCTTTTTAAAGCTGTCTATTCTTCTGCCTAAACCCTGAGAGCTTCAGACTGGTTACAACGCAATTCAGTTGTTAGATGACAGAATTTCTACTCATTTAACAAGATATATGTTCCTTGCATCAATAGTTAAGGATAGTTTATAGTTAAATATGAGACTGTCTAAAACATTCCATAACTGGTGCAAAAACTTCCATAAAGTTCTACCTATGTTAGAGTACTTAGTATCATTACAGGAACTGAGCAGCCCTTCATGAGATAAAAATTCTTTTTAAAGTTGTCTATTCTTCTGCCTAAAATAGTTTTGGACCTTAGAGGTTCAAACTGTGGTTACAACGCGATTCAATTGTTGGTTGACAGAATTTCTGTTCATCTGACCTGATATGTTGCTTGCTCTAATAGTTAAGGATATTTTCGAGTTAAATGTGACTTCGTCTAAAATACCACAAAGATGTGACTACTCAGTATTCGTAAGGGAGTTTTATTTTCTCATTCTGAAAACTAAAATCCCATACTTCACAAAATGTCACATTTCTCAGGAATTTTACAGTTTACATCATATAGGCATTCTATTAAATTTTCCATCTATAAGATAGTTATTCTTTAAAAATGATCCATATTTATCCATTACAGAATGTATGTTTTTATGTATTAAATACTTATTCTAATTATGTAGAGGGCTTTATACATCAACATTAAGGGAAGAGTAGCAACAAGAAAAATTAAAGAAGACTGAATGGTGGAATGAAAATATATTTTTAGGTGTAATGTCAGCTACCAGTCTCATATTAGGTGCCATCTCTCAGCATGTCCAATTGTTCAAACTGAAAGAGTTTCAGCTTTGTGAGGAACATTTCAATTCAAAAAAAGAAACGGATACTATAGAACGTGGGCGATTCGGTAACTCGGGTGGGCTTTGGATGATAGATGGCTGAAGAAGAAAAAGTACATTTCGGAATATATCCGAAAGCGTGACGAACGAAAATATCACTGCCCATTTGATTGCTGTCTCAGATGATGTGAATGCCACGACATTCTTACAATGACTGTCCCAGATTGAATATTCAATCCATTTGATTTTGATGTGTCTACTGCGGAGTCGTTCAGCGGAGCAACTTGCTAGAGCTTTATAACGATTGTGAAGTCCAAGTAAGCAGCATCATATCCGCGCCTCTGACCAAAAGTAGAAGTTCTGCTTCTGGCTTTTCCCATATCTTACCTTGTCGAGTGTGTGTTTTCACTTTTGACGGCTTATCGGCTTGACATCACAGATCGCGGAGGCATTCAAATGGTATTGACCAAATTGACTCAAAAGGCTCTCATTAACTCTTAATGGTTGACATCGTAGTTAGACTTTTCATTTTTTGTTTTTGTAACTCTATAGATATTAGATTTGGTTACAAATGTTCTTGTTTTGTTTTGAAAAAAGGTTGGCGACAACTGTAATAGAACTAATGCTAATCTTAGAGTTTCGGGTTAGAAAAAGATAAATTTTTATTTATAGACTTTTATTGCTGTTAGTTACTTTTATTTATTTTCAAATGATCAAAAAATGTATTTTTTCTTATCATACTTTGCATTCAAAGTCTTTTGTAATAGAAGCAGTAGATAAAGCCTTAAACAATAGCGTGATAATTCATAAGTCTTATTTTACAGATCTTGTAGAAACCAGTATAATTATGGAGTAAAAATTTTAAAAACGTTCATGAATGCATTCAAGCTAAACAATAACAAGAATTCGAAATAAAAACGTGAAACAAAAGTCAACATCCAAACCACTGATTTTCTGATTTATTACTGTGGTTTGGCCGTTAAACTAAACAATATATATATCTATATACATTTTAAAATAGTTGGTACTGGTATCAATAATTTCTCTACAGACTGACATCTTAACTCGGTATCGAAAATTGCATGAGAACCTTATATCATTCTAGTAGAAAAGGTTGAGTCATTCAATTGGCTCTATTTTTAGAAGGTTAGGATTTCATGCAGAATTTTGACAAGATGAAAAGAATGCTATTTCCTCTGTTGGTGAAATAACCACCAACGGTTAATCAACGTTGTTTATATAAAAGTATTTATATCTTACTGGGGTAAATGGATATTACAAAGTCTCCACACAAAAGTTTTTTTATTCAACTACACGTTTCAAACACTTTGTTTTCATCGTCAGGTAAACGTAGTTGTAATATCCATTTACCCCAGTATGAGTAAAATACCATAAAATTACGTATTGCACAACTAATGAAGTATTTAGATATCGTGTTTAGTTTTTTTTTCATTCATATTGAGTATTAGTACTCAATCTATTGATACTAATTGTAATTTTATCAGGTTTGGTTTGGCTGATTTGCAAAGGAAAGGAGAGAGGATCGTAACCTGCCCATTCAAACGTTTTTCATTGGTCTCTGATTCTCTGAGCAGAGTCATTTTAATTGATAATCAAAACTGCACTGCAATAAGGTAATTTATTCATCGTTTTATCCTTTTATGCATGTTCAAACAAATTTTTGTTTGTTTATTATATATGTGTATGAGAAATTGTTTCAATTTATTAATAACAGTCTTAAATAGATCAATTTGTTTTATTTTTAACATTATTTGAATTGTTTCCGATGATAGTGGTAAAGTACCGTGGTGGATTCCAGACAATGCAGTTTAGTTACCGAAAACACCAAACGACCGGGTTCATTTCATGTCTGGATTTCTTGATTTTGTTATAATATAGTTTATTTGAACAAGGGGTTTTCAACGAAGACGTGAAATTATGCTTTCTTTGATGTATAACACCTCTATGCCCACTACAAACGAAGGTTTCTCAAAGTTTCGTTATCCGATACTTGAACAAAATGTAAGGTAAGGGAGGGGAACGAACTCTGTATTGATGATGCTATTGACATGTGCGCTAACTGCTTGTCAGGCCCTCTCGATTTGTATGATAATAATCAACTTCTGATTGATTCGGAGTACAATTCCTTTTATCTATACCAGAAGTTTGTTTATAAAAATAATCAACAATCTTTTCGTCAGTTTCCTTGCTTATTATTTTCCTGGTTAATTTTTCCAATTTTCTTATTTCAGTTTTCAATTAGGTACCAAGAGTAACAACGTACCAAAATATTTACTAATATATTATATCTATTCCGTAAAGGCTGAACAAACATAAAACCAACATGTCGGTCATCTTCCTAGGGTCAGACCCGTCCCATAGCTAGCGCGAACAGGGGCAACTGCCCTGAGCCCTCCGGGACGACGTTATTGAGCTCGGTCAAAAGTCCTGTTCACTGGTTAATCTGTCATTCAGGTGGCAGGTCAGATTAACAGCTGACGCAGCCTTCACTTCCTCAAATTGAGAGACCCATAGTTAAATAACCAATATAACAATTTTTCATATATATACTTTGTGAATGGAAGGGGGGGGGGGGTGCACCTTTCTAGTGATGGCTCTGCCCTGAAACAAAACATGCTGAATGAGTAAGGTGGTGTGATAGATATATCATGGCAAGTTATAAAAATAATCTATTTCAGAAAAACTTTGTGCACGATAGATAACATAGTTTGTTATAAAAAAAAGTACATTTTTTTATTTCAGAATGTGGAAGGGATACCGCAGTGCTCAATGTGCTTTTATTCCTGTACTAGAAGATAGTTCGCCCTTTAGAAAAGCAATGTTTGCTGCTATATATGCTCCGAAAAAAGGTCTTATAGAAGTTTGGGCCCTTCAAAATGGCCCCAGGGTAGCACAATTCAATGTATCCAAGAATGGAAAGTAAGTTTTTTTTTTAGAATGCATTATAGGAATATGTGCTACAGTTAAAATCAGTGATAAGCTTACTCAATTATAAGTAGTGTGTGATTTTTATAATTCGTTTTGATAGTCAGTTATATTGATAATGTGGATTTCAAGTTCAAAATGTATGATTTCATTATATTTAAACACAGCATATAGCAGCAACAATATTATTGTTAAACCCTAAATAAGATCTTGAATATTTGTTTTGAATTGTGTTGAATCTCATGAATGTATATATTGGTTTCAATATATTTTGCTGAGAATCAGTATATTAGTATTATTTTTGTTACGTAAAATTATATCTTTGCCATAAAAAAGTATATTTCATTCACTGTTGGCTAGACATCTGCTAAGCGCAATTTGAAAGCAGAATTTTACGTTATGAAAACATTAATTTTTGCTTATTTACCAGAGTTGTTTTAACCGTGTCATTTGATAGCAACAAAATACACAATACATTTTTTTAGGTATAAAATAGTGAATTGTCTTAAGGTATCTCTTAATTAATCAGAATGGGTGTAATGTGTTCTATAAGTGGTATAACATATAGTACATTGAATCCTTTTCCCTAAGTTGGAATTACTAAGTGTCCTAATCATAATTAAAGTGTTACGGACTAATATATGACCCTCCTCAATAAGTGACTTTTCTAGAATATTGTATTAATTTCAGACCGTTATTATCTGAATTTGGTAGTAGCGGTACTAACAAAATACAGAAAATGTAATTATAAAATATAATACCGCTTTAGATTTTGGTACAACTGAATTATAAAATGTTTAATGAAAAAAATGAGATGCAAGACATTTCTGTGATAAGTAATCAAGTTATAAATTAATCTGATCTAATAAAAATGGAGGAAATTATATATATGCTTAGTATATTTAATGTCACTGTTGAACCTTTTCAATAAATCATATTATTGAGTTACTGTAATTATTAAAGTACATTTTAATTTTAAACCAGATATTTTTAATGGAAAGTTGAGAAGTATGATGAGGCGTATTAGATTGTTTACATAATTATTTACGAACGTAATTATTTTTGTGTATATATATATATATATATATACCGCCTTGCCTTCCTGCGGGACTCTTCGCTCTTCACACCTCCTGATGACGACGATGGTCGAAATATCGATGTGAGTTATGTCTGTGTCTTTATGTGTGTTTCCTTCGTTTTGAATTTATTTTATTTTTATATATATATATATATGTATATATATACTTTTTCGTTGGAAATACGATCCAAAGCGGACAAATATAGTTCAATATTCTCCTGAAGACGGTTCAAACCGAAAATTAGAGACTAAGTGTGTTCTTTTGATTTCTCTATGTTTCTTTGTCTATATTGAACTATATATATATATATATACGAGTTCGAGATTAACAAAGAGCAACACACAAAGTAGGGAAACACACTTACAGACTCAAATTTTCGGGTAATCCGTCTTCAGGAGAAAAGAGAATGGGAGACCAAGCACGTTGTAGGCGCAACGGCAAGTAACCCGGGTTACTTGCCGTTGCGCCTACAACGTGCTTGGTCTCCCATTCTCTTTTCTCCTGAAGACGGATTACCCGAAAATTTGAGTCTGTAAGTGTGTTTCCCTACTTTGTGTGTTGCTCTTTGTTAATCTCGAACTCGTATTGTGTCCAGTTTGGATCGTATTTCGTTTTATCAGTGAATATATATATATATATATATATATATATATATATATACAGTTTTCTATGAGATGTCTGGGGAAAGGAATATGTTGACAGAGGGACTGTGAAACCTCTATACCCATTGGCGGAATAACGGAGGCTTCACTAGGGAGCGGGTAACTGGGACCGCACACATGGACCTACAAACTCTACTCTCCTATTGGTCACCATTTCAACGAATCATATATATATATATATATATATATATATATATATATATATATATATATATATGATCAAACCACTGTTTGTGTTTTTGACTCTAACGAAGACACTTGTTAGGGTTGAAAGATCTTAGTCTTGTTTTCCTATTTCATATTGTGGTTTGATCATTGATTGTTATTTCACGTGTTTATCTAAAACAGTTGGGTTTTTAACTCGCTACAGGTTACAGATTCTGCGACAAATACCCCCTGACTGAAAAGATCTCACACTACGAGCCTCCGAAGAAGCCCATATTTGGCTATTACGTGCGCGCAGTGCACCTGGCCTCAATCTAAAGCGATAATGTTTAAAAGTTCCTTGCCTTTTCATATATTATCACCAATTTTTTAATAAATTATTTCATTTATTATTATTATTTGTATTCATAGTTTTATTTTATTCTATCATAGCTTAGTCAGTACTTTTGTTTATGTATCAATTTCCCTTATTTTTTTCAATTTTTTCTTTTAATTATTTATTGTTTTCATATTCCATTAATTTAATGTAATTATAAATTGATTCCTGTCTACCTTATTTTCTGTGAACGGGCGCGCATGCGGCAACACTGTTGGTCTCCAACCGTCTCTGAACCAGTGCGCTTGGTTTCCCTCTCTTATCTCTCCTGAAGACGGTTCAAACCGAAAATTAGAGACTGTAAGTGTGTTCTTTTGATTTCTCTATGTTTCTTTGTTTATATTGAACTATATTTGTCCGTTTTGGATCGTATTTCCAACGAAAAAGTGTATATATATATATATATATAGTTTTCTATGAGTTGTCCGGGGAAAGGAATATGATTCGTTACAATATTGACCAATAGGAGTGAAGTTTACGGGTCCATGCGTAGGGTCCCAGTTACCCGCTGCTCGGCGAAGCCTCAGTCATTCTGCCAATAGGTATAGAGGTTGCACAGTCCCTCTGTGTTAAATGATGTTTGGCAGAAAACATTAGCCTCACTTTACAGTGAACTCCTGTTCCCTTTCTATTTTTGATTTTTGTGGTGGTTGAGTGTTGTTGTTTACTATTTTCTGTTACGGATATTGCTAGATTTTTAAATGATACTCTCGGTTGCTTACTGCGAAAAGCAGCCTTCATCTTCAAGCCAACGGGGGTAGAGGTTGCACAGTCCCTCTTGGTTATTAAAAGATGTTGACACTGGATTCCAACTTCTTCTCTTAGAAACATCTTCGAGTTATAGATTTTGTTTTCTTTCCTCTTCGGTTAACCGAAGCTTCTCCAGAAGCTGGTTTCTTGATAAGTTTCTCGTATTCTTGATTAACACTTTCGTTATTGCTTATCAAGCAGCAAGTGTCTGCAAATTATGGTTACAATTTTAATAATATTTGCTTACAGGAAGGACTGCTACTAAAATTTACAAATGTATACTTAAATTATCATCAGTATGTATTACTATAATAATGTTGTTGTAAAATACTAAAATAAGCAACACACTTCTGTAATTATATTTGTTAATTCCAAGTTGATTGAACAGATTTTTAAAGTAATTATTTTCTGTTTCTTTGTAGACTGCTTTATATAAACCATGGGCTTTTGAATCTTCCACCCACCTCAAAAAGAACACCCAACCTCAGCCAGTATCCGTGTGTCTTTGTTAACCAGTTTGGGAATTTTAAACAAGTTTTAATTCCATTTCACATTGCTCTTAGGTAAGCAGTAATATCAATATATTTTGTTTAAGCATAATCTCAAGTCAGGTTATATATTTTTGTCTATATTAACAATCTAATATTTAATAAATAAAAGTTGTTATTTATATTAGGTTCGTATATATGTAATTATGAATACGAGTTCAAAATCGAAGAAGAGTAACACACAGAGTAATGAAACACACTTACAAACTCACATTTTCAGACTGGATCAATTACTTGCAGGTGCGTCTACAACGTGCTTTGTCTCCCTCTCTCTTTTCTCCTGAAGACAGATTGAAAATTTGAGTTTGTAAGTGTGTTTCTTTACTCCGTGTGTTACTCTTCTTCGATTTTAAACTTGTATTGTGTCCAGTTTGGATCGTATTTTGGATTTTATAGTGTAAACATAAACATATACTCTTGTCATTCAGAGTGGGACCTGATATGTATACTGTCATCATTCAGAGTAGAACCTGATATGTATACTCTTATCATTCAGAGTGGGACCTGATATGTATACTCTCATCATTCAGAGTGGAACCTGATATGTATACTCTTATCATTCAGAGTGGGACCTGATATGTATACTCTAATCATTCAGAGTGGGACCTGATATATATATATACTCTCATCATTCAGAGTGGGACCTGATATGTATACTGTCATCATTCAGAGTGGAACCTGATATGTATACTCTTATCATTCAGAGTGGGACCTGATATGTATATTCTTATCATTCAGAGTGGGACCTGATATGTATACTGTCATCATTCAGAGTGGAACCTGA
The DNA here is from genome assembly GCA_026182355.1 of Hermatobates lingyangjiaoensis. Classification (NCBI taxonomy): domain Eukaryota; kingdom Metazoa; phylum Arthropoda; class Insecta; order Hemiptera; family Hermatobatidae; genus Hermatobates; species Hermatobates lingyangjiaoensis. Next base: position 45,472 of record JAPFBL010000287.1, on the reverse strand, counting down.
TATGTATACTCTTATCATTCAGAGTGGGACCTGATATGTATACTCTCATCATTCAGAGTGGAACCTGATATGTATACTCTTATCATTCAGAGTGGGACCTGATATCTATACTCTCATCATTCAGAGTGGAACCTGATATGTTTACTCTCATCATTCAGAGTGGAACCTGATATATATACTCTTATCGGATGCACCATTTGTTTTTATTGTTTAAACCGGATCTCCCTGCGGGTGATAACGTCAGTCGTTTACCGGCTTTTTGTTTGATCGGTGATTATACATTGGGAGTCCTACACTTTGCCTAACTCAAGTATATTTCGAGTAGGGATCTTTAATGAGTACCGGACACCGTACAGACTCGGGACCGAGGGATAAACGTCCTCTCCGAGGGACGACGTACTCAGATTTAGTCACCTCCTGCGTGAATATATCGAGGGCCAGGTGGGGATTGAACCACGGACTACCAGCCCAGAGGCGAGTACGTTAACCACTGAGCCCTTCAGGTGCACCATTCTCTCTCTGACTTCTCTGAGAGATGTAACAGATGACCCTTTAGTTTTAAGTATTCACCAATCCCTGTATAACTTAAGGCAAGAAGGCAGTTTAGTCTAATTCATTTTTGCTCCTAGTCATGCAGGTGTAAACAGAAACGAAGCTGCAGGAAAACTGTTAGAGAAACTGCGTCTGGAGTAACGGTGAAAACACTGGCTGAACGGCCCGCAGATATCAGCATGGGATAGTTAAGCAACCTAGGATGAACGGGATATTGAAATGAGAAGGTGTACTTTACACGCTTTCTAAGAATGCTTCCCTTGAATTTATCAGTATGGTATTAGTTTTAAAACGAACATTTGTGGCCTAGAACTGATATCAGTAGCTCTTGAGAGTTAAGAGATATATATTTTATGAGACATCAGTTCCTGGCTAATAAACATTTTTCTTTCTCTAATGAAGCAGAATGTGTGTTCTAGGAGTTACCGTTACCGTTCTTGTCGCTGGTAAATAAGTTTCGGGGTTTGATTCTAGTAACAGTTCTTACCATCTCACGCTCAATATTTTAATCAGGAGACAGATGGAAAATGTTATGCATTCCTTTACTTGGAGACGTTTAATGTCATCGTTACCGAGCTTTGGGAACATAAAGCCACGTGAAACAACCCTGCTCTGATAAATTCAAGTGAGACATAATTTTGCAGTCACCATGTAAAATCAACCCAAAGAGCACTGAAAGCTTCAATAATAGTGGGCGTTGAAAACAAATAACAAAGAGTTATAGGATGTACTATCCATGTGTGGTGTGTTCGTGAAAACAGCCTTTAATAACTTTTTAATAGCAAAGAGTTGTTTTTCCAGTGTTATGAACAATAAAGAAGCAAGAGACAATCACCTGTTGAAGCAGATAAAGAAATTACTAACAGTAGACAACTGTGAATCGGATATTAAGGAGTTAATTAATCAGATGAACTCAGTTGATGTTATTATGCGCACTTTGGACATGGCTGTCAGGTACAAGAGGATCACTGTGCCTATCCTCAAGGTCTTCATTGAGGTCATAACCGAAAAACTAACGCCTAAAGGTAATGTTGTTTTTAAAACTTTTTTTTTGACTGGGATAATGTTTATCTCAGTTAATTAAGTCTGTTAATTAAATTAAAATATTTTAAATGTTATTTTTAACTCACTGTAGTGAGTAACGAAATCAAAGTGAAATTCACTGTAACAAGATATAATGAGTTTCAAGTTAGTTTTCATTGTCCCTGATTCACCAAGAACCCTTGTTCCTGGCTTGTTTATTATGGGAATTACTATCCGCCCAGTGCAAAATTGCTAGAAAATTAGAGGCAACCAGTAAGAAGGTCGTCAACGCTGAAACAGCCATGAGCTAATATGCTTAGGAGAAGATTTGCTGTCATATTACACTAATATATATAATAACCAACCAATTCCTCTAAATTATAGTTATAATTCTTTTATAATTATAATTATTATTACTATTATTAATACTATTATTATTATTAATAAGCATAAGACTTAGGATTAAGTTATTAGTTTGTAAGATACATTGTACAATAGGGGAAAAAGCCCGGTGGGCGACACTTAGCGTCCCCGGTACGGCTACCCCTGAAATCTGTAAATTGGGAGTAATCCCCAATAAAGAATTTTCATTCATTCATTCCTCTAAAATGGAAATATAACAAGCATGCTTTAGATGTTGCCATATTCCCATTACTGTCCTGTTCTTACATTTCACCACCACTGTTATAAGATTTCATTAGGCCTCTTTTTTGAACGCAAGTAATTATTTTTAATGAATCACTAATGTTTGTAGTCATGTGTTTGTTCGTGAGTACTCGGACAAGTTTTTAGTAGAGTAACTGCAAAGAAGTGATAGTAATTTTGATTCATTTCAGATGGAGAGACTGTTTCCAAGGAAGCCAGGAAATGTTTGTCATCCTGCTTGAATTTAAATCATCTAGTTACTGTGTATGAATTCTTTTTCAGTCTCAATAATCTTCCACCTGATTATTCTTCAGTTGTTTGTAATTCTCCTACCACCGATCAACAGGTTTGACTTTTTGTCATTTACGTTATATTTTTGATAAAAATAAATATTCATTTAGAAATATCTGTTTAATGAAAAAATAATTTTTGTCAAGATATTTAAGAACGAAATTTGTTAAAAAATGTAAATTTTGCCAAATTGGTCTAAATATTCAGGTTTTGATTGTGAGACTGTTTAGGTAATAGCACACAGATAGACACAGGAATAACTCACTTCTATATTTCGACCATCATCGTCATCAGGAGGCGAAGAGTCCCGCAGGAAGGCAGAGCGGCGACTCAGCCTCAGAGTCGCCGCTGTGCCTCCTGCGGGACTCTTCGCCTCCTGATGACGACGATGGTCGAAATATAGAAGTGAGTTATTCCTGTATCTATCTGTGTGCTATCTCCTTTTTAATTGGTTTTTATTTAAAAGTCCGTTGGACCGTTTCATTTAATTAATATATATATGTTAATTATCCAGAGATATATGGTTATATATCAGCCGCTGTGTGGAGGGAGAGAATACTGAAAACACTACAAAGTATTTGTGGTTATGGGAAAAGGAGTGAGGTTTGGTTTGTGTAGACGATGTTGGATGTAACAGGGACGGTTAGCAGGTAGTCTTGACAATGCCTGTTAAAGACCTTAATATAAGGACCTTCTGAAATATATCTAAATTATAAAATATATTATTTTATTTGTAATACATAACTAACAAGGAAGTTTGAGCTTTACGAGTTTATAGAAATATTTGGTAGAATTTTGAACAATTAGGAATTTTACATGAAGATTTAAGTTAGGAGTTTTATTCATCTCTTAATGTGACTTATAATAAACTCTAGAATACTAAAATTTACATGTATTTAATTAAGAATTTCAGTCAAAAGAACAAATTTTAGTATAAGGATTTGTTAATTTCATAATCTTTTATATGAGATAGTTCGCAATATTTCTTGTTACTTTGATATAGATATACCTTTGTATTCGTATAAATTAATCTTCTATCTAAGTTGATGTAACAATAACTAGTTTTTAACTATTTTCAGAGTTTGTGGGCAATACTTAGAATTAAAGAAAATGAGTCGGTCGACTTGTTTGAATCACTTCATCTGCTCGATGAAACAAAGGTTACCTTTTCGCAATCCAGTAATAATTTTACCAAAATCCTGTCATGTTTCCGAGCATCGTATGCCCAGGAACAGTCTTTAAAACTTGACAGATCAAATGACAATGTACCTTTATTTGGTAAGTTGATTATTTTTTAATATTTTACTGAAATTTAAAACAGCTTTAAAACATTCAAGTTTCTTTAAAACAGTGTTAAAATATTTGCTCATTTTTTTTTATTTCATATGAGTATTTGATGTGTTTAAGGCTTTTAATGAAGTAAATAAAATTGTTTATACTATGTGTGGCAGTTCACTTTAGTTAAATTTAGAAGAAAAAAGTGCTCTAATATGATTTATTCATTGAAGTAAATTGACCATATTATTAGTTTAAGTGGCAAACTTTAATTTCCTTAAGGAATATTGTATTTTGTTTAGTATATAATTTTATTTTATTTTGTAAAAGCTGTGAATCAGATAAGATTGATGAAAATTGTTTATCAATGTAAGAAGCGTTAATTCGATTTGAATGGTTTTAAAAAGTATCTTTGGGGTAGATACTTGTTATTGTTAATGTGAAATCAAATACAAATCTAAATGTTGATTCTTCAAATAAATATTCGCGGGTCGTAGTTGCTATCAAAACATGTCTAAAAACCAGTTTTTTAGAAATTGAAAGTTCTTTAACCATGATCCCAGGATCTCTGTACTTCAACAGTGGTTAACCTCTATTCAATCTTGCCAGCCAAGAGGTTTGACTCAGGTATATCTTGTACTTAATCTCTTTAATGTGCCTCCACTTGTCTGTCGCAGAGTATTATCTTTTGTCTTAACATTTTCTTTGATTTCATATGTCTGCTACAGAATTTTTTTTCTTTTACCTTCCAGAGTGCCTCAGCCTTTTCTTCTCCAGGTCAATTAGCTATGAAATAAGCTCCGAGAATATCCTGTGTGGATATATCTAAGAAGTAAAATTCTATGAATTATCTGATTACATGACTGAAATATTGTGTTCATTTCCATTTCTATCAGTATAGAAGGATGTTGGTTCTGGTATCTTGGGTATTTCTGTGATTGTTTTTACCTTACTACTCATGCAAAGTTTTTTGGGAATAAGGACAACTCAGTAGTAGTTCTGTCTTGCTAGAGTAATTAAGTTGCTGTAGACTCTGTTAATGGTCTAAGAGTTAACCATCTGTGCCACTGGTTAATTCTTTGAGTTTATGGGTAATAGTTAGAATTACAGAGAATGAGTAGGATGGGAATGAGCCAGGCCATTTTTATTTTTTTTTTTATTTTTTTGTTGTAGAGATCTGAGGGACTGATAAAGTCAACCTCCAGTGGTGATTTCTCGAGAAAATATTGTATCACTATTGATTCTACATTGGGAGTCCTAAATTTTGCCTAACTGAAGTTTGTTTGGATTAGGATTTAGATTAGTATTCCCTTGTGAGAATACACATCGGCCGAGCAATGGCCCTTTTGTAAGACGATACAATGAGTATTAATTCTACAGTCCTGAATTTTGGCTAATTCAAGTGTATTTAGAGTAGGAATCTTTAACCTACTATGACCAAGTGTATAGAGATGAATAACGGGCTCAAAATTATTCGCCTTTCACGTGAATAAATCGAGTGCCAGAGTGGGTATTGAACCCTGGATCTACCAGTTGAGAGGCGAGCACGTTGCCACTAAACTTACATGACCACCAGCCAAACCATAATAGACTGGAGCTGTTTGACACTTTGGGTTACCGGATGACAGTGTGCTCCTGGGGCATATCAAAAGTACTGTCATTCGCTACTTTTTCTAGATTGGGAATGGTAGTAATCCTATAATACAGTGAATGGACTCCATGTGACAACCTGATCTGCTCATCATGGTGTGGTCGAAAACCCAAAATTTATGACGAACCAAACAGGACTGAGTCATCTTATTATTTTTGCCCTGACTCTATTAAGTCAGGAAATTCGTCTTTCCAGAACCTACTGACGCATCTAGTTGTAGCGTATGCCCTTGGGTTATGGCGTTCTTATCGTAGCCCTTTTTGTGAAGGTTTTTAAAAAGATTGTTCGTGATGATTTATAAATTTGACTTTGGCAATTCTTGAATATTATCCTAGTTATCTTTTGTTCGTTTTCTTTTTAATAAATGTAACCAGTAATACTACGACTGAAATAATCATAATTTGTATATTGAAAATAATATTATCTGCTTGTTCAATTGGCTTTATGTCAGTTTTTGTATACAGATTTATCATGTCCTGTAACGCTGTGTTGAAGCTCATTTTAAATTTTTTATTCCAGGTGAATTGATTTGTTCGAGTTTCTTGTATGGAACATGTTCTGTTAATAAATGGAAAGCAGTATTGGAAGACATTATTCCACCAGAAGATCTTCTGTATTCAGTTGTTTTATATTGGTTGTCAAAGCCTCTTAGTAAGGCAATACAAAAGGAGTTAATACATTTTTCTGTATTGGTTAGTTTTATTTGCAGTATGGCTGGTATGTTGTACTTTTTTAAATTTTTCCTCATGCAATAGTTTATGGAACATTTTTTTCCTTTCAATCAGTTATATTTTTTAGATTCTAAAGAGGTGACTCTGTGGTGGGGTGAATTACGAAATATTATTAGTACGACAGAGAATACTGCCGCTGCATTGTCAGCCCTATACGTCCTTAGGTCTGTTTCAATAGAAGATGAAGATCGCCTTTTTGGTGAGAATTACACATCTTTCCATTAAAACATTTAATAAATCTTGGATTATTGATTCATTATTACTTATATGGGTCTAATCCACTATTTATTCCTTATCATCTATTGTTAGTATGGATCCTGGATCCTCTCTGGGTTTAGTGGTAGAGAAATTTGTCACTCCGTCCCTAGATAACTATCACTACATCTTGTAGAATGTCGGATATTGGAAGTTATTTTAGTATATTTATAGGTCTGAAATGAGTTATTATACTTTTCTTTAAATAGTTTCATCCTGTCAACACTATTAATACATTGCTTTTTTTTTTGTTTAAACCGATCCTCTAGTCGGTGATAACGTCAACTATTTAAAGCTTTTTTGTTTAATCGGTTATTCTACAGATTCTACATTAGGAGTCCTAAATTTTCCTAAATCAAGTGCATTTCATTTCGAGTAGGGATCTTTAACGAGAATCTGACATCGTACAGGCTCGGGACCGACGGCTTAACGTCCTCTCCGAGGGACGACGTGCTCAGATTTATTTACCTCTTGCGTGAATAAATCGAGGTCCAGGCGGGGATGGAACCCCGGACTACTAGCCCAGAGGCGAGTACGTTAACCACTGAGCTAACCTGGACCCCTAACACACTGTAGATCTACTATGTCTTTATTTGATTTCATATTATTTGTCTCCCTTTTACCTTCCTATAGTTAACTGTACCATTGTACGGTAAAATAGTTAGTGAAATATTCTCACATATAGTAATTTAATACTAAAACAATGCATTTCGAACACGTAGGGTTCTTCTTCAGGCATTAACTGAAAAATACAATGACATGAGAGAGTTATCTATAGTATAAAGTAAATGGGACAACATGAATGAGGAAAGAGAGATGTGTGTACATTGCCCACCCACTTCCATCCTATTTCTAATCAGTTGTACCACAGACACTCATTCTGTATGTATGTGCATACATCTCTCTTTCTTTATTTTTGTTGTAGAATTTACTTTATCCTATAGATAATAATCTGTTATCATTGTTTTTTTTTAGTTAATGCCTGAAGAAGAACACTAAGTGTTCGAAACGCGAATTTATTTTATTAAATTACTATAAGTGGAGACTATTTCAATAACTGTTTTACCCTGTAATGAGTAAATACCACATAATTAACTTTTTAATTAATTTCAATTATTATTCATCGAGTTTCTGACCCTTTTCATTTGTTTGAATATCTTCATTAGTAAATATGTAAAGGTTATGCTCAGGTTTATTGCTGTTAGTCATGCGTGTCTCCATCCCTTGAGCTAAATATTCTTTGGCATCTGCAAGAAGTCAAATATGTTTGTCATCTCAAATTTAACTTTTTTCACTTCCACTTAAAACCATTTGAAATCCACCTTGAGCACTGCTTCCCATGTGTATGGAACACCTGTTTACCTGCGATGCACTTGAGGGCTCGCGAGGGTTGACATCCAGGAGTGACTTTTTTCTGTAGGCGCGTCTATATTTTACTGGTCAGCGCCGTGCTTAATGACCTGGATACTCAGAACGGTATCCAGAAGCAACATTTTAAATTCAATATAATCCACTTTCATTTCAAAGTAAACCTTATTATTTCAAATATAAACTTTCAAAATAAATCCAATAATTTAAAAAAATTTGAATTCAACAATTAGGAAATTTGATAAATTTATTTTAACTAACTCAAAAATATATGACAATTTTATAATAACACTTATTGTCAGCTGAAGATAATGTAATGTACCTACTCGTAAAATATTTTTTGCGCTTTGCAGATGTAACTAGAGCTGCATACTCATTATTGGCCTTAAAATCAAAATGTCTTGATGAATCCACCTTTAATGCACACTGTATTTGTTGTACTGCAAACTAGATGTGTAGTGCTCAAAAGTAACAGTATGAATTAAAATTTATAACCTATTTAAAGGTTATAGATCTAAAAAAATGCATAGCTAGGAGTTTTTAAGAGGTAGTTGTGACAACACTGACAGTTAACTGAGCTGTTGGTCCTAATAATGTACAATATCTCCAAAACTTTGCCCTGACTTTATTTATGAACGTAATAAATTACTGTTTAAGTTGGATGTAACATATTTCATCGAACATTTTATTATTTATGTTTTTTTAAAAAAGAACTCTATTTGAAGTGAATATGATTTAGTTTTAAATAAAAAATGTTCTATTTAAAAATAAATTTCCATTTAAAATTAGAAAAGTAATTGAAATGGAAAAAGCTCTAATATTGATTGTGTTATTCTTTCAAGCCCTTAGTATTGTTTACTTTTGAATTAAAATTGTTACTAATTCAATGCAAAATAAAAAAAAAGATATTTTTTTTTCAGATAAAGGAGATGGAGACTGGGTGGCTATTTCGGAAGAAACCACTCTGTGGACCCAATCAATTGCTCAAGTAGAAGCCCTAATTTCACTACAATCTGCCATTAGGTTAGCAAATTAATTACTTTTTACTCTCAGCTGTGTCACGTTCTTATTACATAATATACTTTTATTTACAGATATAAAAATAAAGAATATGATTCCATGTCTGTGCCTTGCCTTCAAGTGTCGCTACCTCAGTTAACATTAGCAAAATTTTTGAAAAATGGACCTGGTAAGTTTTTTACTATGATAAGTTGTCTTTATCCCCAGAAAACTCATTTTTCATAAGACACATACAATATCTATAGAAAAAAAAATGGAAGAAGAAACTGGGTATTTGCTTATCATAAGTTGTTTATTAATTTAGTACATTACTATACTTATGTGTATATTTGTAAATTTTGGTATGAGTTCTTCATTTAAGCATATATTATTAAAAATGTAACCCTAATTTGCAGATACTTGCTTCTTGATAAGTTTCTGTCTTCCTGAATAACGTTTTCGTTATTGCTTCTAAACTAGATAACATAACTCCTACTGTCAACATGTTTCAACTATTTCCTAGATCTATCTTCGGGACGAGAATGGTTCTCAAATGTTTTTGCTTTTATAGAGGCAAAGTAGAGTCAATTAGGAGGATTAAGGTTGTTTGTTCAAAGCTGGGGGTTGAGTGACCTAAGAGAGGGCTGTTCCTACCTGGTTCCAAATATTTGGAACACAAGAAGATGACTAAAAAGTGTTTTAAAAATAAAACTAAAAACGTTAATAAAAGTATAGAAAAAAGTTCAAAAATATTTTTAAAAAAATATTACAAGGGTGTATAAATCCTCCACTTTGAAAAGACGATAGCCTTCTGGGGAAAAGGCTAGATTCTAGTTAACAATACCAGTCCAATCAGCAGTGGATCATGTGGTAGAGGGGCCAATACTAACTGTCAGTGGAGAAATGAATTAAAGCCTCGAATTATATTGGTATGAGGCTTGCGTACCCGTGTCATTGAGACACGGATCTTATGACCCAGGTGAACAGAAGCTTAAATATGGACCTATTCAATTCAACTTGACCAGTAGTAGTAGTAGACAACACTGTAAGGTTGCAATGGCAGTCCCACAAGAGAACACACACAGGCTGAACATTGGGCCCTTTGTGGTATCAAGCATTGAAGATTGATTCTACATTGACCTTCTACATTGTCCAAATTGATATTCTACATTGAGTCCTAAATTTGACCTAACTGAAGTATATTTGGAGTAGGGATCTTTAACGATTACCTGATATCGTACAGACTTGGGACCGACGCTTAACGTCCACCCTGAAGGACGATGTGCTCAGATTTATTCACCTCCCATGTGAATAAATCGTAGACCAGAGTAGGTATAGCACCTGGGCACACCAGTTGAGAGTTGAGCACGTTCACCACTAAGCTAACCTGGCCCACAACTTTACCATCTTTACTTTCAGTTTCCGGAATTCCTTCCTCATCTCTTCATTAAAACTATAAAGCTTATCACCAATATTGCTAGTCGACATGTTTCGAATGTACCACATACATCATCAGGATGATAATGAAAAACTGACAATCCTTCTATTATTCTCATTATTGGTCTGATGATGAATGTGGTACATTCGAAACATGTGGACTAGCAATATTGGTGATAAGCTTTATAGTTTTAATGAAGAGACGAGGAAGGAATTCCAGAAACTGGAGAAATTATGTAAGAAACAGATACAGGCCAAATATGGGGTGTTATTTAACAATATATTTTTAAATGAAGGACTGCTTCCAACTTTTACAGATAAAATTATAATAAATATACCTAAATTATGTATTACCTGATATGATAAAGAAATTTATAATTGTTCGTAAACGTACAGTTAAATATTCTACTATCTGGAGATATCATGGAAGAATAGTATGGAAAATCATTCTACCCGTAACATTGACATTACATAAAACTTTTATATAATCAAACTTTGCTAGATATTATTATAAACTACGGTTATTTTCTAGGTTTGGTGTGTGAAGTAGTAGCCCAGTGGGTCGGTTCTTGGGGGCTAGCCGTAGAATGGGTTCAGGACGCAGCTCCAAAAGTCGTCAGGACACCACAAGAAGTGCCTCCGTCACTCTTGGATGGCATCCCAGAAGTTGTCTCTGTTGCTCGTCAAGCTGTTCCTACCACAACTACTCAGGAAACAGTTATCTCTCTCCTTCAGAATCTTATTTCGAAATTTCCAAGAACACTTTCATTGGATAACCTAGTTGCTAACCTTGCTTGGGAGTATTCTCTCGCATGGACCAAGGACAAGAACCAAGTGAGATACCTGGATTACGTCTTAAGAGCGCTTAGAGCCATTCATTCTACTGCTCTCTGTCATGGTAATCAGTTTGATATACTATTCTCTCTACCCCATTAAGTGTCCTTTGATTCCCTAATCAGTCAATATCACTTTACTGAGGCAGAGGTAACCTGATGAATATCAAGTGTTCGAAATGCGTCGTTTTTTTTAAAATAATTTTTGAATGTGAAGACTTACTGTTTATTTTCTTCTCTGAACATTATACTATACTAAACAATTGTATAAGATGAAAAATATTTAATTATTAAAAGGTAGTAATAAAAAATATTTTTTAATTATACAATAATGTTTGCAGTCTACAATTTAAACTTTTCTTAATACATACACGTTCGTATGGAACTGACGCGAATAACATTAGAAGCCAAATAATAACATTTAAATAAAGTATTACAACTAGTTGTAATTTTGGCAGTTAATTTATCATGTTAAAAATCATTTTAAGTTCTTTTATCCTTGGAATGGAATTTTTAATTTTCCACGTATAACTAATAAAACCACCAATTCCCATTGGATTAATAAAATTAAAATTTTTAAATGGTTTAATTTATTTATTAGTAGAACGTAACTCTTCATTATTTTTTATTTACTTGTTGTCAAAAGAAAAGTGTTAGTTTTTTATTTATGTGTTTAATTTTAACATTTTCTGATGGAATGAACTGTTACACATGTTCGTATAGCAATTAGAACTATAGAGTTTGTTTAACAGTATTAGATATTAACTTATAAATGTTTAGTTCTTCTAAGAGTTTAAGTGAAATTGCGTTTGAGTTATTAAGATTATGTTTATTATATAGCACCTAATCAACGTCCAAACCACAAAAAGAAATCAGAAAAAAGACTAAGATCTTTCAACTGTATCAAACGGTCTTCATCAGAGTCAAATCTCACATCAGTTGAAATTTGACTCTGACGAAGACAGCATGTTATAATTGAAAGAAATAATTGTCTTTGTTCTGATTTCTTACTGTGGTTTGGATATTGAGTTTTATTTAAATTGTTTATTGTGAAATCTTGTTATAGCATGTAATATGGAGGATCATAAATTCATCTTACTGTTTCAAAATGATATATTGCGTCAATAATTCTCGATATTTCAGGAAATACGAATAAAATAAATAGGTGAATTACTTTGTATTGCGTGAAAAACGTAACTACCAAAATGATCCATTATTTTGAACTTTATATCAAATGTTTCTATTATATTTTCAACTTGATCAAATTTTGAAATTTTCACTAAAAAATAAAAAAAAATAATTTAAATCCAATTAGTGCCATGTTTACAATATGAAATTTTACTTAAATATGTTTTTTCAGTTTTAAAATTATTTAGTTTTATATTTTTAGGACTCACTTCCTTTTTTAAGTTAGTTATTTATAGTTTTCTTGATTTTTTTTTTAAATGTTACATATTCAGTAAAATTATGAATTTATTATTCTGTTATACTAATAAGTTTACAAATCAAAGATTGTAATAATCCACGGCAATTATGAGACCTTAATACCACTTCTGAATTTCTCATTGTGGATTTGACATTGATTTATATTTCCGTTTTTATCTGTATTTTTAATTTTTAATTAAATAAACTGTAAAACAAACGCACTTACGGTTCGGTCTCTAATTTTCTATGTCACCTTCATCAAAAGACTGGAATATTTAACATACCGGCTAAGCGACGGCTGGAAAACCCAAAACTCTATCTCTGTTTTCCAAATTGTCTATTTTCAGTCATTTGGAGAATTCGAGAATAATTTGTTAATAATTGAAGTGAGTGAACAATTAAAAAAGAATAATATATGTGATATTGTTAGTTCTTTACTAATAATTATATTATTTATAATGAATTTACTGCTGACTATTGACATTGTATTAGAGGTCAGGTTAGCTCAGTAGTTAACGTACTCGTGGCTGGGCTGGTAGTCAGGGGTTGAATTTATTGAATATATTATCGGTCCCCACCTGACCCTTGGTTCATTCACGCGGGAGGTGAATAAATCTGAGTATGTTGTCCCTCGGAGAGGATGTTAAGCCGTCGGTCCCGAGTCTGTACTCGAAATGCACTTGAGTTAGGCAAAATTTTAGGACTCTAAATGTAGAATCTATAGAATCACTGACCAAACAAGAAACCGGTATATAATAATTTAAATAATAATAAAAACAATAAATTGACGTTGTACTTAATGGACAAATTTTATTATTTGGTTCTTGAATATTGACATTGGGTAGTTTTAAAGTTAATATTGTTACATATTTTGTTACAGGAATGTGCTGCTTGATTTGGTCAACTCATGTTTGTAGTTCCTTTGAAATCATTGTTAGGTTAGTGAATGAATCAGGCAAGGTACCCAAAGAAAGACTTTGCATGCTTCAGATTGGGGTTATCGATTCCAATGTAAAACACCTCTTGTCTTTCTTCTATAATTTCTTCCAAATCTTTATTCAGGTAATTGTTTTTATACTTTCATATTATATGTTGAGAATGTATTTAAATTTTTGGAATAGATTATTAAATGTTACCTGAGGCTGTCTGTGCTGCGTGATGATTTTACAATTGGGTGGGCGATTTTACAATTCATCCAAATTTTATCATAATTATTTTATTATATATTTGATAATTTAATATATATTATAATTATATTAAATAATTAATCTATTAAGTTAATTATTTCATTAATAATTAAGTACAAATGAATAATTTATAGTTAATAATTATCAATTATTTATTATAAATTATTATACTCTCGCCCCCTCCTCGTCCTGGTGTGAAATAATAATAATGAATTTGTCATCTTTTATCTCTAAACTACTGTGTATACGTATTTTACAATTTCTGTACCATAGTGTATCTAAGCTAAATTTCAGTTGGCTTGAATTTGCTAAAATAAAAGTTTCAAATTTTATAATTTGAAATATAATTAATTCGTACTACTGAATAAAAGGTATCTACAAATGTTCGCTTACAAACATGATTTTTTTTTTAACATATTTTATGAAGAATAATTTTAACAAATAACGAATGAGTCAAACTTACCTCCTTCTAAAAATGCACTAAAGATGAGTTTATAAGTGTCCCAGTTACAAACAATTAATAGTTCTTAATTTCAACGAAGAAATTAAGTTCAAATGAATTAAAAGTTCATCGTCAGACCTTAAATGTAAAAAGAAATGATTACTGCATAAGGACAACTGTATTGCTGATGGGCGATTCTCGAAATGCAAACAAATAGCAAACATTACACTTCTACAGTTTTTTTTATTATATTTTGATGCCTCAGGCGGCGTTATATGAGGAAATATTTCGAACCAAAGTCGTAGAGTAAAGAATGAAATTTTTAATTTTTCAAGATTTTTGCTTTTAAATTTTCTTAAAAGTCATTTGTTTCTAAATATTTTAATCTAAAAATTTTGCTGTCAATTATTTTATATATTCTATTGTTTGTAACTATTACAGATTTAGTTGTAATGATTATCTACAAGTCATTTGGATAGAACTATTGAAGATGTTAATAAAGATACCACTTTGGTTTATAATTAATACAGATGTTAGGAAAAAGTATTAAGTCTCCACATAAAAAAAGTTTATTACAAGAAACAAAAAACGCGTTTCGAACACTTGTTGTTCTTCTTCAGGTTACATCTGCTCTGCTAGGGTGGTTGTTTGGGAGGAACCTTCCTTGGTCTCACCTCCCGGATAACCATCTAGCAGAGCAGATGTAATCTGAAGAAGAACATCAAGTGTTCGAAACGCGTTGTTTAGTTTCTTGTAATAAACTTTTTTTTTGTGGCGACTTAATACTTTTTCTAACATGAGTAAATACCATACTGTAATAAATTGCACAGTTAATGAATTAGTACAGACATAGGAGTGAATACGTCTCAGTCAAGTTGTCGAGAAAAGTGTCAAAAACGCCTCTTCAATTACACTGAAGCTTGTTTTTTTGTTAATTATATATGAACTACTTTTTTGATAGGTTTTTCTTACACCTAAACTTAACTAAGGAAAATGTTCAAGAAAAATCAACCCCTTCCACCACAAATTGTATATCATCTGGCCATTTCTAATTCAAACGGACCTACAAGCTACTTGATTTTTATCAATAAAAAAATTTTTCATTTTAAATATAGTACCACCTAGCAGTTTTTTGCACAATTAATGCGTATAGTTATGTAATTGTAATATTATAGAAATATTAATGTACGCAATATTACTCTCTGTTGACAGGTATATTGATCACATGAATATAACATATTTTCCGTTAATTGATACTAAAAATAGCATTCTTTAAAATTAATACGCTAAAAATTAATATTTTAAATGCTACGTAGTATTTAAATTAAATGCTATTTAATATTTTAAATGCTATTTTTATCTGTGATAAAATTATATCACAGATTATCAAAATAGTTAAATTTTATGTATTATTCTTTTTTAGAAAGTATTTTTTTAGAATTTGATTGAGAAGATAGATAGATGTTTGCATATCTATAAGGTATAATTATTACTGGTTGTATATTTTTTCAAACAGATTAATTCCTTGTTTGTTTGTTGCCTATGGTGCTTGTTTATATGTATGTTATTAATTACCTACTATAAGTTCATGTGTTTTTAGTTAATTTTTAGTGATATTTGTTTTTTAGTACTGTTTTAGGGGTGAAAATTGTGGCTCATTTATTATTTGTCACCTATTTTAGTAATGGGCGAGCCACATTACCTGTTGATTTTACATTAAGAGTCATAAATTTTACCTAACTCAAAAGTATTTAGAATAGGGATCTTTAACAAGTAACTGACATCGTACAGGGTCGGGACCGACGGTTTAACATCCTCTCCGAGGGACGGCGTGCTCAGATTTATTCACCTCCCGTATGAATAAATCGAGGGCCAGGTGGGGATCGAACCCCGGACCTACCAGTTCAGAAGCGAGTAGGTTAATCACTGGTAGGCTAACCTTGAACCTCGATTTTATATTGCTAAAGTTTATATTGTATTTCATAGTTTTAAGGTTGGAAATTAAGCATTATGTAAAGTTGAGGTAGGTATTTTAAAATTGTTTTAATGTTTTTATCCAATCATGGACAACAGATACTGTTTTCCTGAAATTTTTTTTCTGAAATGACAAATGTTAAGTGTTAGCTTGTTTCTTCCACCTTTACAAATTCAATTACAAATGACTTCATTTGTTTTGACATTGTTTTTGTCAATCTAATTCCTTTTTTCCTGGGTTCGAAATCTCATTATGTCATTAAAGTATTTTAAATTTGAAAATTATTTTAAATTACATCCGAACTATAGTAGTTTAATAATTCTAAATATGAAAACTTTGACTTTATTTTAGTCTTGGAAAGAGGATGATGTCCGGAAAGGGACTTCACTGGAAGTAGAAGAACTGTGGACAGAGGTGGAGGTCGCTCCTTCATTGGTCCAAGTGGCCTCCTGCAAGTCATGCTCCAATCTTGCTCTTCTTCACACTAAGTATTTGTGTGCCAAGACTCTGTATTTGCTCTCTTCTTTTCCAGTGCGCTTTCAGTCGCCCGTAGCCTCTTTGTTTGGGCTTCAGGTGAGCTTCCGTATATATATATTAGATTATTTCTGTAGTCATGAATACCATTGATATAGCTTCTCAACCACTGATACTTAATATTCAGAATGGATTTCTTGAAGATTTGGTGCAAAGACCAAACGGTTTTTGTTTTAAACCTTATTATACAGTTATTAATTTGAAGTTGGAGGGGTGGCTTGTTTTTGTTTTATGGTTATGTAACCTCCCTTCGTATGGTATCGTATCTGCTATGGTGCTGGCACATAAATGCGTCTAACTTACTTAGTTTTCCTTAAAAAAAAACACAAAAAACAAAAAAAACTTTGTAGATTTTGATTTCTCCTTCATTTATTTATATTTTGCTTATTTGCATTGTTTGTAATTTATGCTTGTCGTGTTTTTTTTTTCTGTTTGCTTGAATATTCTACCGAAGTATTGCAAAGTTATTTTGCGTATTACTTATCTGTTTAAAATGTATTTAGCCTTAATAATTAATAAAAGTAATTATGTTTAAACAACACATTTGTTCTATTATAAAACAATAACATCGTCTATTTTCCGTTTATTGTTTATTGTTTTTTGCTTATTGTCTTTTTTGTTTTCTTGTGGTTGATATTCTGTGGAAGTATTTGTTTTCAGTACTTATGTTTTCAATAATTTGTTTTTAGCCTTGAAAATGCCGAAAAGGATTATAATCATTAAAAAGGATTGAGAATGGTTGAGAAAAAAACTTTTGTGTTAGGTAGTAATTACTTCAAACCTTTTCTCTGAAAGATGCAATTTCATTTCTAGTTAGTTTACTTACTGTAACTAGTTATAATATTATATTTTAGTTTTATTCACAGAAAAATATAATATTCATTATTTCTTCACAGTATAAAGATAACTTTAATGGTTTTTATATCATCATGGAAGATTCTATAAAAAACATGATGATAAGAATTCTATATTTTTTAGATTGAAGAAAAAAGATATGCTAATTAAGACTGTTTTTTTATAGAAACTATATTTTCTAGAGTAGAAAACTTGCACTGTATAATACTCTGAAGGCAATCAATCTCTTGTATATGCGATTACTTCAATACTACAAGCTTAACGAATCAGGATGACTAAAAATATGAGGAATAGAGATTTGTTAACTGATATAAATAATATATATGTGTTTTTCCTTTTATTTCAGAGTGAAGTCCTACTCATCGATGACATGCTTAACGAGGCCAAAGTTCCTGAAATGGAGATGAATTATAAGATCAATGAAATAAGATCTAATTTTTTAATTATGATTATAACTGCTGTGGTTGAACAACTACCGGTTAGCCCCGAGGTTAGTCCGAATGAATTTTAATCTAGTCGACTAATATTTATTTACTTGCATTTCGTAGTGACGGTTGTGGCTGTGATCTGCCAAAGCTTCACTTTGTGATTGAATCCTCAATGTTAGTACAAGTGTTCTTGTTTGTCAGACTGACTAAATACCCGTGACCCTTTGTGTTACTCAGAAATTATAGCAATAGTTATTGAAATAAATTAACTGAACACGATTGAGAGGGATTTTAATTGTCGTTTCTTGTTATTAAAGGAGGAAACAGATTGTTATATCACCCAAGCTTTTGATATAGTATTCTTAACATGATTCAAGATATATACACAGTATATTTAGCAAAATAAAAATCATTTAAAAGTAAAAAAAATCGTTTATTTTATGACATAAATAAATAAAACATCAATTGAAGTTATATACACAATCAAATATATTTAAGTAAACGAGGTTAGTCCGAATGAATTTTAATCATTCGGATTACAGAACTTGTAAATTGAAATACATTTACCCGACATAAAATAGCATTAATGAAGGAATGTGTCTTTGTAATATTACCTTAGAACATGCGTATTTCATTTGACAGTTGTGTTCGTTTGTTTCTAAAATTATTCATTTTTAACTTCTAATGTAATAGTTTATTATATATTATAAGCTATCCTAACCCCCGGTGAGAAATATTATTAAATAATATTGTAAAAAGTCGAGGAGAGTACACAAGCCACTGGACTACCCTGACCCCCCTAGTCAAAAACGATTTGTTATTATGTAATACAACTACAACAAAACCACTCACAACAAAAGTAAAGATTATAATAATTTCAGGTCTCTTTCTCCTCGGAAAATGAGTGAACAAAAAAACTCAAGAACATTATATGTAGTTATAATTACGTAATAGTTAATAGTGACTTCAAATATCTGTAGTGCCTACTACTGTAGTGATAGCTTTTTCATATGGATTTAACCTTTGTAAATGAATTCATAGACATATCTTTTATCACTAATAAAATAAACCAATAATAAAATATCACAAGATATAATTAAATAAAACTCAATTTTATTTTAAATAGAGTTCATTATAGAATTATTAATGTGGAATTTATTTGATATATTTTAGATTGAACTGAAAAAGGTTAAATTACTAATTACGATACGTCGCATCATCCTGGTCAAAGTTCCTGTGTAGAATTATTAACTTATCTGAAACGCTGAAAGTATAGTAACATGATTGTTTTTGCTCTAAAACCAGTTTTAAAAATCTTAAACAAACAAATTATATTCCATGATGTGGAATATCATTTACAGTAATGTTTAATTTTTGTATTGATGGTGTTCTAAATGTTATTAAATTTGTTCGATTTTGTTTGTTTGAAATCCTTTTATAATTTTATATTTTTAGATATTAATTTTTCGTTTCTGTTCCTCGAAGACTAATTTGTACAATAGATAAGTAAAATTTACATAATGTATATATAAAAAACAAGATTTCACATAAAAACGTGTAATAACAATCGATGATCAAACCATAATATGAAAAGGGGAAAAAGACTAAGATCTTTCAACCGTAACAAGCTGTCTTCGTCAGAGTTGAGTTTTTGACTCTGACGAAGTCCGCTTCGACAAGTCCGCTAATGAAAACACACCAATATTCTGTATAAATGAGTAAAATTGTTAAGAGTTCAGAATACGTTCAATGGAAAAAATTGTCTTCAAGTCAAACACTTTAGAATTTGTTCGTGGTTTCACAACGGATTATTTTCAAACTCTGTGCTACTATTGTTTAATAAAGTTGTTTGAATTTCCAGATGTCTGTACTTCAAACATCGATGGAGTGGATTGGTCAATGTTATTCTCTGGCAGACGATTGGCAACTTGACTGTGGACCTCTTAGGAGGCACCATGTTGTACAACTTTATCGTTTTGGTCATGATAGCCTGGCCGAGGAGGTACACTTCAGTATTTTTAATGTTTCAAATCTTTTTAAGGATCTGAATAAAATTCTTTTTAGTATAAATTTCAACCTTGGCGATTGTCATGAAAAAATTAAATAAGGAAAAGTGGAACTATTATTATAAAAAGAAATAAATAAAAGAATACTATGTAAGAATTTTAATAATAATAAGGATACGTCATTGTAGGGTAAAAAGTTTAATAATTCATTAATTGTGCAATCTGTTATAGTGTGGTATTTTTCTCATATAGGGGAAGGTATTATGTCTCCACACAAAAAAGTTTATTGTAAAAAAACTAAAACGTGTTTCGAACCTTGATGTTCTTCTTCAGGTTACATAAAAAAAAAATACATGCATATATATGAGCTTTAGGAACATTGGGATGAATGAATTAATGTTCCCATGTTATCACTCAATAGTGTCAGATATTGATTTCAATTTTAATTAATTCTCCCCGATATTCCAAAAGCTCATATGCATATATATATTAGATGTAACCTGAAGAAGAATAACAAGTGTTCGAAACGCGTTGTTAGTTTTTTTTACAATAAAAGCTTTTGTGTGGAGACATAATACTTTCCCCAATACAAGTTTAATAATATAAACCAGGGCTTCTTAAACTGTGGGTCGCGACCCCCAGGGGGGTCGCAAAGATCTGATACCTTTCAATCATTATAAATAAAATTTTAAAATTAGTATACACACTACGTACAAATATAAATACAAATAAAAATCATACAAAATACTATTGTAGTTTTATTATAACTATTTTTTGAAAAAAGTGGCAATGCAAAACTGTTATGCAGGGTCTATAAATGAAAATATGGAAGTAGCATTTAAAATAATAAATACAACGCGCTCCTCGATTTTCAACTGAACGTTCGACTTTGATGTCTGGCCGCCGGCGTCAGTGTTTGCAAGATAACTTAGTGATTATAAGTACCCAGACGCCGCGTCGCCTTGCTTACACATACAATACGGAAGCATAATCAAGCTAGGCTAGGCGAATCGGCATATTATTTTTATAAAAGAATTATAAAAAAAATTAAATGAAAGCTTCTTTTTCGGCGTCTTTGTGATACGGTGCCTTTGTGCGCTGCACACTTTGAACACGCCATGCGTTGGGGTTGATCTGATCGTAATTTGTTGTCATTGCACTGGTAAAGATTCGAGTGTAGTTATTTTTCTGTTTGTACTTCAGTTTGGACTCAGCTTTGTCTTCGTAGTGACATGTGTGGTTTACTATGTAATTTTCAGTTGGTGTTTTTAATTATTACGTTAAAGTTCAACTACATTTTGTTTAATTATTTATTATTATTTAACCATCATGGATAAATGGCTAATTAAAATTCATGAAGATATACTGTTTTGTCGTCCTCTGGAAGGTCATACTCGTGGAAAAGATATATATAAAAAAGTAAATGAGTTATTTGAAAAAGAAGGATTAAATTGGAAAAATTGTGTTGGTGTGTGCACGGACGGTGCTGCAGCAATGACCGGACAAGATCTTGGTTGTACAGCATTTGTTAAAGCTGGAAATGATCATATTACATTTACACATTGTATGATTCACCGAGAGGCACTTGTTAAAAAAATTGCACCAGAATTAAACACTGTGTTTTTTGATGCAGTCAAAATCATTAACTTTATTAAAAGTCGAGCACTTAATAGTCGATTGTTTAAAAATTTGTGCATTGATATGGATTCGGATTATACAAGTTTATTGCTACATGCTGAAGTTAGGTGGCTATCAAGAGGTCGAAGTTTGAAACGATTATTAACTTTAAAAGATGAAGTTCTTATATTTCTAACAGAGCAAAATTCTAATTTGGCCGATTATTTTCATGATAATTTATGGCTTCTCAAGCTATGCTATTTGGCAGATATTTTTGATAAAATCAATGATATGAATTTATCAATTCAGGGAGTCTGCGTTAATATGTTTATGTTAAAAAAGAAACTTGAGGCCTTTGTTAAAAAAATTCTTATATGGAAGAACAGAGTGGAAAGTGGATCGCTCGAAATGTTTCCATTTACTGACGAGTATATAATTAGTAACAATATTTCAAAAAAAGATACTCCTATAACAAAAATTATAGTTAATCATTTGAAGGATATGGAAGTTTACATGCATAGGTATTTTCCCAATGATATCGATATACAACAATGGATTTGCAATCCATTTTCAATTGAAATGAAAGAGATTAATTTTTTAAACTTAAAAGCACAAGAAGAATTTGCCGAATTAACAAGTGATACTACCTTGCGACTCAGATTTTCTCAAGTGCCTGTGCATGAATTTTGGATAGAAATCAAATCAGAATATCCCCTACTATCGGAAATGGCAATGAACAAATTACTGCCATTTTGTACAACATATTTATGTGGATCAGCCTTTTCCACATTAACTTACATAAAATCAAAATACCATTCAACTTTAATAAACGTTGAAAATTTATTACGATCTGCACTAACTCAAATTGAGCCTAGATTTAATTATTTGTGTAAAAATAAACAATCACATCCGTCACATTAATATTGTTTGATGTTAATAATATGTTTTTATTAAAAAAAATTGTTACAAAAGTTTATTTTTTCTATTGAATATATAGATATAGTTTTATGTTTTCTTATAAAAAAATTGTTACAAAAGTTTATTTTTTCTATTGAATAAATATATATATATGTTTTATGTCATTCTATTTATTGTGTTTTATTACGACCGATATCCGGGGTCGTTTAAAATTTCCTAAGCTTGAAGGAGGTCGCTATATAGAAAAGTTAAGAAGCCCTGATATAAACAACGCGTTTCGAACACGTAGTGTTCTTCTTGAGGTATAAAACTAAAAAATTCTCTGAAATCAGAGAGTTATCTATAGTATAAAATAAATGGTACAAAATAAAATAAGAAACAGAGATATTTGTGATTATGAAATATAAAACCAACTGTAATGAAGACATTACTCTTCCAATGATCAGTAAACTGGTTGCAGTATAGAATTTCATGCTGTAGTTTAGCGTTTGTTATTTCTACGTGTTTATTTGGAAACCCATTTTTTTTTACAAAAGTACATCATGTTTAATTATAATATGTTCATATCATTATGCTATCCCACTTTATAAATGATGTTTCTAATTGTCGTGTTTCTACTTTTCTATAAAACATGTAGAAATTCACTGATTGTTACTTAATTATTTAATTTCCTATAAATATGTTTTTTTTTTTTCAGAAAGTAAGCACTGTCAGTGAAAAACATAAACTTGGAAGAAATTTATTGATAATTTTAGGACAACGAATGAAAAAAATGTTATCACAGAGTGGTACTAATTTAAAGGATACTGTTGTAAATTTAAGCCCTTCATTAACACTACGGATGTCACAGATGGTAATATATCATTGTATTAGAGAAGTAATGATGGTTGTTATGTGTAAGATTATAATGTATACATATATTTTTGTAGGCTATGAGTGAAATCAACTCAGATATTTCTTCTGTCAAGCAGTTAGCAACGATTGTGATTAACCTGCTTCCTGAATCAACTCCCGACTATGAAACAGCACATCTTCTGTTTGACGCTCTCCAACTCTTCTAGTATCATATCCTAGAATGGTTTTATAATTTCTTAATTAGATCTAAAATGGAAATAGTATTTTTTAAAAAAAAAAAGAAATTCTATAGAGTATTATTTTGATTTCCTATTTTTTAAACAAATTTCCAAAGGTAGTAAAAATGATATTTTTGTAGATTTTCCCGAAATATTTATTTCTTAGAATTTCTTTAAATTTTTTTAATAAAAATAGGGTTTTTGTGATATTTTATTTATAAAAAAAAAGTTCTCCATTTTTTTAGGAACTATAAATTAATTAATGAAAAGTAGTATTTAAATTAGGTTGTGACGTTTGTATATGACATTTGTTAAAGTATAACAATTTTAAAATAAAGTTTTTTTTTTGAGTTTCATCTTACATATAAAGAGGACGAAGTTGTGTGTTTCCGTTAGTTCCGTCATTTGTTTAAGCATGGATTCATTATAGGAATTTATTTAAAAAATATATTATTTTCTGAATTATTGTTAACGGGATTGTTTTTTTTATTTAGAATCTGACTATTCTTGTTTTGTTGAAGTATAAAAGAAATTACTTAAGTATTCAAGGAAGTTTTAATTGTAGGCTTCTGTCTCCAAATATATCTTTTCTGACATGGTTTTATTTTTGTAGGGTAATATTTATCAAAAAGTCGACTCTTTTCTGTAGTCGGGATTAACAATGTTTTTTTTTCGTATTCTGGAGATAACTTTTTAAGCTAAACTTCAAAATCAGTTAAGTTGCTTATTTCCAGCTAATGATGTCCTAAGAAGGTATTTACTTGCGTGCATGGATAACTGCGATTATTGGGGTTTAAGCTTCACATTATATGTTTACGACAAAAAGCAAGTCTTAATCCATGCTGGCCTATACAGAGACATAGTTTAGCTTATTATTATTCCTTTCATCAAACTTTAAATAAGTCAATTTACTTTTTATTCCTCAAAATTAATGTTTACATCTTAATTCGAATTTTTAGAAAAATTAAATTTTCCGTATATGCATATTTATGGTACTTAGCAAATTGAAATTTTAGAAACAGAATGCAGTTTGTTTTTAAATTTAAAATTTAAATTAATTGAATTGTGAACATTGATTTCATACGAAATACCTTAGTTTTCAATAATTTTATATTTCACTTGTATTTTTTCTGTACAAA
This sequence comes from Hermatobates lingyangjiaoensis, assembly GCA_026182355.1. Classification (NCBI taxonomy): domain Eukaryota; kingdom Metazoa; phylum Arthropoda; class Insecta; order Hemiptera; family Hermatobatidae; genus Hermatobates; species Hermatobates lingyangjiaoensis. The sequence goes on along the minus strand of JAPFBL010000287.1, from coordinate 20,813 downwards.
CTGTTTATTTATGTACCGCGAAAACATGACATGACTATTACATATCCTATATGGATTTCTATTTTTGCTATGACATTCTTGAATATTATCTTTTAGTCCGGTCTATTACCCCTATAAGGAAGTTTTTATAGTATTATATTATTCTTCATCAGTCATTTCAAAATGTGTCTTTCAACATTTTCTTTTATGTATGATATTCTAAGCTTATACATCATTTTAAAATATTATAACTTAAAGCATCATTTTTGAATTTGTCTAAAATTTGGTATAATGAGGGTTCACCGTTTAAATACCATATATGCGAATTCTCAAATTGGTACTCAGATAAGAAAGTTACCTTTTTACTACAGACAGTCATTTAACGCAAAGACAAAAAAAAAATTCAAATTTCTTGAAATTCTGTTTTTGTTTCTTTAACCAATGAAATATTCTGAGAGTTTAAACACATTTTCATAAGATTTTTTCAGGATTCGTGGAAATTTTAGGAGTTATCTTTATTTTCTGTTTTCACTAAATTGCTTTTACCCATTTTACTTTATGTTTGTATATAGTTCTAGTATACAATTATGTACTATATAGTTTAAGAATATGTTTCGTTTCGAATTCTTTTATTTTCAGTTTTTTACAAATGGCTTTAAAAATTAATATAATATAACATTAGGTAATTAAATTTATAATTTGAGAGCTTAAATAAATCTTTATTTATTTATATATATTGATAAATTTATATTTTTTTGGTGAAATGAGGTGTGGCTTTGTGGTTAGTTTGCTAGCTTTTAGTGCCTAACGTTCGGAGTTTGATTCTAGCTATCAATGACTTTGATTGTTAGGAGATGAAATATCCTAAGCACGCTTTCCCCCGGAGTGAACGTAAAGTTATATGTCTTGAACATTAATGAAGTTCTTTTAGATCCCTATTTGAAATAAATTCAATAATCAATGATCAAATCACAATATGAAATGGGAAAACAAGACTAAGATTTTTCTACCGTAACTAGCGGTCTTCGTCAGAGTTCCACACTAGATGCAAATCTTGTGTTACAGTTGGGTTTTTGACTCTAAGGAAGACCGCTTGTTACGGTTGAAAGATTTTAGTCTTGTTTTCCCATTTCATATTGTGGTTTGATCATTGACTGTTATTTCACGTGTTTATGTGAAATCTTTTTATATTCAATAATGTATACTTAAGGATTTTCGACGTTGAATGAAGCTGGTTTAATGGTTTTCTGGGATGGCATAGAAAAGGTTCCTTTGGTTGTCTGATTACTGTTAAGTGTTGTTCCCACCCTACTTTACATTTATTACTATTACGGTTATATCAGCTTGCTTGTTAAAATAGTTATATTTCTTTTGGTTGTTAGTGTTTCAGATAATTATAGGTTAGATGCTAATGTTGTTGTTAGATTGTACTCTATTTCCTTTTTATTGCAATGCTGACTTGTTTCCTATCCCAAAGTTACTTTTTTTTTCTTTTTTTTTAATAGAAACATATAGACAAAGTTTGAATTTTTTTTGATATATTATTAACCGCATTGAATTTCCTTTATAATTGTCTATCTTCATCAGCTGATTTTTTTAAATTAATAAATTCATTAGTTTTCCTTTTTTGTTTACTTTAAAATTTGATGCAACGATTTCATTCAACTGATGTTTGTATAGCCAAGGAATAAATATTTGTTTAACACTGATATATCATCTGAGAAATAATTTCTGTTTTCTTAAAATGTTGGTATTCCTTTCAAACTTAAACCTATATGATTATATAAAAACCACTGTAAGGACTTCAGAAATGATAAACAAAGAAAATCTATTCAATTTTGAGACAGTCTCTGATTTTCGGTATAACCGTTATCAAGAGGAAAAAGAGAGCGAACTGGATTTACCAACCTCTACCAGCCGGCTTGTTGGGTCTTCCTTCAATTTATATATATTTAAAACGAGGGATGAAGTTCACGAGGTTAATATATCAAATTATACTGAAAGAAACAACGCAAAGAAAGAATAATCAGATATATAATCAACAAACCCTTGTAAAATTAAAAACCAACGTTTAAAGCACAGTAAGATATTCAGAAACGGGATTAAATTTTTTTTGACGTAATAACTGTTCCTCGTTCGATTAACACAGAGAATGAACGTGTAAATTTAACAAGCAACTGTTACTTGTTCGAAAGATCTGAGTCCCAATTTCCGCATTTTTACTGTGATTTATGTGTTGATATGTCTAATCATGTTTATTGTAGGTTTAACCAAGAATTGACGCTTTTCACAGACACTCAAGCATCATGCATATTGTCGAAGTCCAGTTAAAATATATTCAACCAAAAAGATAATCATTATAAATCAATTTGTATCTAATTGGATGCATAATATAAGAAAATCATTCAACTCAATGAAAATTAATCATTTTCAGAGAATTTGTCGCTGTGTTTTTTGTATAAAATGTATACTTTTTGAAATAAATGTATTTATTTTATTCCAACTTATTTTACTGTAATTCAAACTTAAATCTTTGTAATTAAGCCCACTTAGTGTAAAACAGAAAGTAGATTTAGTTTCCTTATTAAATTTGTGATGACAATATAAATTATTTACCAATTAAAATTTGAAGTCATAATTATACAAACTTTTCTGAAATCGAAAAATAAGTAATAATTACGATGTAAGCAAGTTTGAATCATGGTAAATTTCATTTGAATTTTAAAATGCTAATCTGTTATAATGGTTATCAATTGAAATTTTATAAAGGTCTAATTGTTGGTTTGTTATTGTATAAAGTTAATTTTACCATGTTTAATATTAGAATTAAATTTTATCATTGTTACTTGTTTTCATTGTTGCCTCTCCGGTTATATTTCTTTTTGTTTTTTTTTTTATTTCAATATATTTTTTAGACTAATAAGTATACTTATTATTATTGGTTTAGTTAGTGACTAATAGGAATAGAGTTTTTGCAGGTCTAGATGAGTCCAAGAATGCGGCTGTTGGAAGGTCCTAGTCACTCGCTACCCAGCGAAGCTTCTGTTATTCCGCCAATAGCTGTAGAGGTTGCACAGTCCCTCTTTCGGATAAGGATATTGGCAAAAAACATGAGCTTCACCTTGCAGTGAACTCCCGAGTTCATTAACTTTTTTTTTTTTTTTTTTTTTTGGATTGGGTGGAGGTTTGCTGTATTGTTCTCTACTGATATTAATTTATCTTTTCTTTGTTAGTTTTCTAGGCAAAGTAACCTTTGTCTTTATGTCAGTAGGAGTATTATTATTATTAGACTAATAATATATTTAGTATAATTACTATTAGGAGTGGAAACTTCTTGGACTCGATAAAAAAGTTCTTGCCTGGATCTGTGATGGCTCTAAAATAGTTTCTAAACCTGCATTAGTTATTGAATTACCTGAATGAAGCATTTTTAAAGCTTTATGAAACATTATAATATAGTGAAATCATATTGAGTAAACGCTGCATTTTATGGGGAATATACATCTAATAAGTCATTAGATGTCTTAGATTTTACTAATTTGAAATCTATAATAGTATGGGAAATGCTATTATGAAACTATCTAGCAGGTTTGCCAGGAAAAATATTTCCTGGAAATTAGCCACATGTCTCTTTTGCCTAATTTACTAACTCTATGAATTTAACATTATGTATGTAACATATTATAGAAAAAAAAACTAAACATGCATAATTCTTCCCAAACAATAGGGAATCATCTACACTATGGGGCATATTTTTTTTGTAAAATATCAACTTGATCCATCAAAGACCGTAGCGTGAGCGTGGTAACAAGCAATGCTAACATACTCACCCAGGCACCCACCCACCAACAACACACACACACACACACACACACACACACACACACACACACGGACATCATCGCAAAAACATCATAAAACGACTTTTGGAACCTCAACACATATAATTCTGTCAAAATCTCGCGATCGAATTTTTTCACGATCACTATACTTTACTTTTATAGTAAAGTAAAAACTAAACATGTTCAATCTTTTTACAGTACCACAGACGATTACATCTCGTTTGTCTTTCTAGTGCTTTCACGATTGCTATGGTTCTGTTGAAATTTGCAATGCCGTGGGCCATGCTTTTTTTTATACATTTAGCTCATACTTAAACTAGGTCTCAGTTAGTTGTTTCATAGTGTGAGACTGTGAGTGCAAAGTGTTTGCTCAGTTTGAAATTGTATTACGTATTGTGTTATATGACATCTGTTCAGCGTATATTGTGGCGTGGTTATTTGTTTTATTTTACCTATTGTGTTTTTATTTGATTGTTTATTACTCACTTACCCATCATGAATAGAAAGTATAATCCAGAATGGGAAGCCGATCATAAATGGCTGATATTAAAAGACAGTGATATGTTTTGTAAGGTGTGTAACTGTTCTATTTTTAGTTTCAAGAAGCATAATTTAGAGATGTATGAAGAGAGTGCCAAACATGTTAAAAATGAAAAGGCCCTGTAGTCTAATACTTCTTTAGTATATTATTTCATAATAAAAAACCAAGACAACACTCCAAAACTTTGATCTTAAGTTCAGTATATCTGTAGCGTGTATTACAGATAAACTGTAAGAATAATAATTTTAAAAATTATATTTTAAAAAAATAATAATTAAACATATACATTTATGCGTATTTATACAAAAAAATTAATTTTTTTAACTAACTAAAAATTGCTATTTTTTTATTATTTGATGGCTAACTTTGTCGAAAAAGCATCTGGCAACCCTTCTATCCAGGAATATGAATGTTCCTAGCTACATAAATTCTCATGAATGTACCTTGCTACATAAATTCTCATGAATGTACCTAGCTATATTGAAGTTAAAGGGAAATGAGGCTTGTAGACTCGTTAGCAAAGAAAGGAACTGAACAAGCCTGCTATGGATTGGGGCTCTTCTTTCTGTGGCGCAAGCATGCTACAGAGCAATCCTGCTGTGGATTGGAGCCTTTTTTTGCTACGGAGCAAAGCTACTACTGAGTGGAATTCCTTTTTAACTACCTGCTTAGACTTCTTGAAGTGAACTAATAAAAGCAAAACAAAGTAAAGATGGCTAAAAAGGTATATTTCAGCTGTTCATAATTTTTTAAATAAAATAAGAAATAAAGCCTACATTTCTCTACAGCATCTTCTTAAGTCTAAGCTACTAAGCGGGAACTCAGACAAGCTAATATATAGAACAATGCTCAGGCCAGTGATAATGTAGGCATCGGAACCGTGGGTGATGACCAGCCGGGATGAAGACTTACTTAACGCATGGGAGAGAAAGATGCTTCGAAGGATATATGGAGCTGTCTGCAAAAATAATTACTGGAGGATTCGAACTAATCAGGAAATTTATGGTCTTTATAGTGAAGTAAACCTGGTCACAGAAATTAAGCGAGGACGATTAAGATGGTTAGGGCATGTGGAGAGAATGCTGAGGGACAGAGCTGTCAGCAAGGTACATCGACTCAAGCCTGAGGAAAGAAGACTGCGAGGCTGACCACGGAAAAGATGGCTGGATGATGTGGAGGAGGATTGGCGGAGTCTCAATGTGAGGCAATGGAGAAGGAAGGCACAAGACAAGGACGAATGGAGGAGGATCGTTAAGGAGGCCCAAGCGCTTCAAGGGCTATAGCACCACGGAGGAGTAGTACACCGGATCAAGTGACACAGATAAGATCCTGACAGTGACAACCCTGATGACCGAAATACCCATCCGATGTTTGACTGCAGTGCCTTTTGTTTTTAAGGAACAACTCACAGAAAGCATTAAAGTTCCTCAAAGGCGTCCTGTATTTATCTCATAGCTGAGACTTCCAGCAATATGTCTGACAATGATTCTTCACTGAAACATTATGTACAATATGGAGAGGCTCGAAGTTGAGGCCTGAAAAAGAAACTGTGTCACATATTCTTTCTCTTGCAGTAAATGTATGGAATCTCCCTCTTGCCGATTAAGAGAATTATTTCTGCATTGCTTAGGTTTGGTACGAATTAATAATTAGTTAATAAAGTAATAATAATTTATAGCGCATCTTAAGAATAATAATAACAAACTGGTAGTTCCCACATGCATGCTTTTATTTCTTTTTTTTAACGCCTATTAACTTCTTTTCCATTATATTTATATCAATATTGTGTTGAGAGTTCCTAGAACGATTTCGTTTCATGATAATGAAAGGCTCGTGTAATCATTTTACCATTCTTTTATTAAAAATATATTGTACCCCATTCATTTTACTAATCCTTTTCATTAATATTTTAATTCTGAAAGAATAATGAAAGTTTCTATTAAGAAATTGTTGAAATAATTAGATAGAAATCAGTTGAAATAATTGTATAGCTTTTCAAAGTGTTATTTCTTTGTGTTTTTTTTTGTGGACATGGATAATAAGTTAATATTAAAATAATAAACTTAAAAGGATGCTCTTTTCATTTTCAAAGGATGATACCTTTCTAGAACGACTATCTTAATAATTATGGGTGGAAATTATTTTCTCTAAAATTATTTTCTTTATTAATATTTAATACAAATTATTTCTTTGCTAAGTAAAGTGTAATTATCATGAAAGACATTTTGTTTATGCATTCACACGGTATTGAATGGGTGGTTGTGTGTCTCCAAAATTTTGTAATCGCTCAAAAAGTTGCACCCTGTATGAAAAAAATTATTGTGATTTACCACATATATTTTGTTTATGTGGGAATGAATCTTATGGGTTTTTTCGGGAAAATTGCATCATAGGATAAGTACAATATCCTACTTTATTTAAAAACAAATACTTCTTGTTTCCTACTTTTTTAGTTTGTTTGATGGAATGAACAGTAAAATTAGATGCTACTTTTTATAGGATAATTTGAAGAAATAATGATTATTTATCAGTGATTTAGCATGATGTTGGATCTGTTTAGTTTTATGCAGAGTTACTAGAAATTTTGATACACATTCTCTGGCTGGATACTGTCCTGTTATATATGAACCGTTACAATGTCTCGTAGTCACTTAAGAAAAACGTACTGAAAATAATATTCTTATTTTAAAATTATTTTATAAGATATAACAAATTAATAATATATGTAACTAAAATGTTGCATACACATGAGGTTACTGATTCCTCAGTTGTAACATGCTCTAGTAATCTATTAGTAGTAACTAACATACTCGTAGTCTATTCTAAGTCAGTTGTATTGTAATGTTGAAGCAAGTACAAGTACATATCAATAGAAATCTTAGGTTAATTACTGTGCAAATATTTTGATTTATAGTAATAAACTAGCAAGATGAATTATTCAAGCCAACGTTACGTACAAGTATAATTTTCATAAAAGCAAATGGTTGTTAGTTATAAAATCAACCACCTCTAACTACATGTTAAAGATAAAGTTTTATACTTTACAGAAAAAGAATAATAATCTAAATGATGTAAAGTCTTCATAATTTTCCTTATTATTATTATTATTAACGTAACGGCCTCTTACAGTAAAGTTTACTGTATTGTTTAAAACAATTAACTATGTACTACATTTCCATCACATTGTAGAATAAAGCCTGCCACATTTGAAAAAAAATAATTTAGTTAAATTAATTATTCATGATTTGAAGGACTTTGAAAAGTGGATACTTCAAAGTATCTTGAAAAGTGGTATTTGGTTGTTCGTATTAAAAATACTATTAAGAATGTTGTTCCAATAATTACGTGAATTCCATGAAATCCAGTTACTATAAAGAAGCATGATCCATGAACTGAATCTCTAATAGTAAATGGTGATTCTATATATTCATATCCTTGTAAAATTGCAAATATGATTCCTAGTATTACTGTTATAGTTGGTCTTTTTACGGTTTGTTTGTGACCTCTATTTATTATTTTATGATGAGCTCATGTTACTGTAATTCCTGATCATAGTAAGATTGTTGTATTTAATAGTGGAATATCTATTGGATTGAATGTTTTAATTCCTTTGGGAGGTTTTGACAATACAGTAATTTATAGACTAAACCAGATATTTCTTAAAGAAACAACTAAATAAACCAATTGCTATATGAACATATTTTTTTACTTTAAGAAAGCTATAAGTACAACAAAACTGTCACCGTATTCTCCAGTTAAGTGTTACGCGTTCGGGGGTGCCTTTAAATAAAAGTTCTAATAATTTAGAAGTTTATTCACTGAAATTGATATTTAATACAATGAACTTGATTTTAAGTTTATAACTTCAAACAGACATACGATTTTCATATAAACTTCTTATTCATTATCATAAGTTCTTAAATCGTTTCATATTAATCGCATATGCAAATAATTAGATCATTACTTTCAATATGATGGGTTGAATTTTAAATTAGTATTCTTTTTGGTTAACGAATTTTGTATATTTTTGCTAAAATAAAATCTTTTGCAGTAAACATGTTGTTAAAAAAGATATGGATTATTTATGAAACATAATTATCTATTTATTAACAGCACATATTTCCTACGAAACATTTTACATTAGAACTATTTAATTAAAAAATATACTATACTAATAAAATACTGTTGCTTAATTTATTTTTTACAATTACTATAATTTAAGATGAATGAAATAATATTTCCATTACGTTAATAATATGAATTATGAAAGTTATATTAATTTATTAATTAATATATTAATTTCGTTGCATTAATTATACAGAGCATTTTTGATATATATCATATTAAAGATGTGCATGTTCATAAATAATATAGTGTCTTAACACTATATTATATATTGTATATAAGAAAAATATTGCGACTTAGATGACCAAAAGATGAGATAATATAAATTAAGCATTCATTGTAAATTAAGAAGGTTTAACTTACTTAAGTTATTGATGAGTAGTAAATTTCGTATTGCGATTGTTTCACAAGTTTTGTTGTCTTATTTAAAATAAGAAACATATTTTGTCTTTTTAATGGGTATTGATACAATTAATAGTGTTGAACATTATTTAAAAATGTCCACTCCTGATTTTTTTTCAACAGCATTAAATATTATTACATTTTCATCACAACTGGTAAAATGATTGTAGTCAATAATTAGAATGAATCATTTGAATTTGAACTGTTATTAATATTTACAAGTTACAAGTGAGGTCCTTCGTAATACAACTTATTTTGAAGGTTGTATTGGGGTTGGAGACCTCCAATCATGAATTCCAAATATTTTTCAAAAATCTATAATTATTGGTTATATTCTCTTTATAATTTAAATAATAAAGATACCCACATTAATTAGGACATCAATTTAATTAATTGATTATTAAAGAATTCGATAATATATTTACTCACAGCATTGTTGAGTGCATACAACTTCAGTTTTTTATGTTGTACACAAATTATACTTTGTACAATATTTATGTTTACAGTCTTTCATTTAGTGAGATTATTTCTATAGTATAATCCTTCATATTAAGTAATCCTTAATATGAAATCCTTAAGTATAAACCTTCAAAATTACCCGTCCAAATTTCGATACTTATGAGTTATATTAATGATTATGGGAAGGATAGCTTATTCATTAAGTCATATATGTATTATGCACATATTTTTTATTTTAATATATTTACAAATTTAATATGTCTAATAAATGCAATAACACCTTGTTTCCTGTGTTTTAAACTGTTATTTTATTTACAAAATTATATTACAAAATTTTAGGACTGTTATTTTCTTTTACAAAATCAATATCTTAAGTTCTTCTGAACTTAAGACTTTATTAAGCATTGTCTGATCATAGTAGTATCAGAGCATACCTCGATAGATTTGGTATCACGACTACATTCTCCTCCTATTGTGATGTAAATACAATCTCAATGGTGATGTAAACATCCCCATACATGGACACATATTATTCTGAATTAACCAATATATTTGATACAGAATGATCTTCGTCAATTCAACAGGTGATTTTAGGTTCTTCATTGACTTGGCCACCTAACCTGGGCATATTTATATAAAAAGATATCATGCCTTGTACAATTCTTTGATATTTATTTTGATTCATTGTAAAATTATTATTTAATATTATTACAATTATTTGAGTTGAACTCCGTGTGGAGCAAGTTGGAGACACTTATAGTGACTTCTGGGGGTGAGTGGGACTACCTGGTTTTACGTGGGTGCGAGGAGGGTGTCATTTTGAGCGAATAAAAATAGAAAATAGGAAAAAATTAAAAAATAAAAACCTGAAATTTATCCCGAAATGAGTTTTTGAGGTCGCAATTGTTTTTTTTTGCTTTATGCGTGTCATGTTTTTAAACGGGTTTTTCAACTGTAATGTTTGCAAACATTTTAACATATTTTGTATTGAATTTTGACTATTTACAGTTATTAACTCGTTAAAATCGGTTTTATTCTACTATAATTTACTTTTTTAGATGTTATAGATGGCAGGTAAGTTTCTGTTGTTCATGTCGTTAGAAGAGGTTTCATTTGGGTTTTGTAGTTATTAGTTTATTGTATGTTTATATTATGGAAGAAATACAGTTATGTAAAGATACAAGTGATTTAATTTCTCTTTATTTGCCTTTGGATTTGTATTTGAAACCAGTTGCTACAGTAAATATCACTATTCAATTACCGGCAAAGAAATGTATTGGGAAATCTATTTCCAATAAGGTTTTGATGGAACGTATAAAAAATTGGGCATCTCCAGATGTCTTTTGTACTCTTAAATTAGTTAAAAGTTCTCTTGAGAGTATCAAATTTGAAGGAGAAGTTTTAAATAAACATAAAGTTAAAGCTGTGTTAGATAGATTGAATGGAAAAACTGTTAAATTGCCAGATTATCCTGTATGCAAAATGAAAGCTAATCAAACAAAACCAAACTTTCCATGTGAACATGATTGGGATTCCTTCTTCCGTGATGCTAGGAATATGAATGAAATGAAAGCTGGAGAGAGACCTGATACCGTGTACATTTCACATATACCAACTGAATGGTTTTGTTCAACTGCTGATAGGCCAAGTGAGGCTCTAGTCAGGCAAGTCTTTGAACAGTTTGGAGAAGTGTCGAAAGTTGATATTCCCAGTAACGACCCTCTGCGAAGTCAAATGAAGTCCAACTTGTCAGGTATCCAACTATTCTCCGATTTCAATGGTTCAATATTTGAAACTTATATTCAGTTTAGAGATTATATATCATTTGTACGAACAATGAATGCTCTGAGAGGTATGAAATTAATAATTAAAAGAAATGAACGAGCTTATGCAGCAAACATTCAGGTAAGGTTTTCATAGTTCTCTTTTAATTTTCATTAATGTATTGAGTGTGAAGTGTACACCTTAATAAGACTTGAAGTTTTGATATTGTCTTTATTAGTTTGGTTAGTTAGTGATTTAGCTGAAACTACTGATATGGTGATTTTCTTATGAAATTGCTTACATATTTACATATAATAATATTTCACAATAAACACTTGAAACAACAGTCAGCGTCCAAACGGCAATAAAGAATGAAAAAAATAACTCAGGATCTTTCCTTAGGAACAAGCAGTCTTCGTCAGAGTGAAACTCCAACTGTTGGGATTTGACTCCGAAGAAGACAGCTTGTTCCGATTGAAAGATCTTAGTTTTTTTTCTCATTTCTTATTATGGTTTGGACGTTGATATGCACTATATGAACCTAGGCAAGTTCATATATTTTTTTAAAATCTCGTATAAATTTTTTAAAATATCGTATGTTTAAAAGGCTTATAGGCCGTTTTAAGTATCATTAAAGTATAATAATATTGTTTACTAACAATAAACACCCCTTGCTTCTTTTTGATGTATGATTTTTTTTTTTTTTTTTGAGTAATTGATGCACATTAGGAATTCGTATTTCACTATTAATACGATTTTATTATTTATGTTGTAAATTTAATCTGTGAAATCTATTATTATAATTGAATTTTTGATCTTAATAGGTATGTAAACAATTATAAAAATTTGCCTGATATTGAAGTTGTGATAGTGCTGAGTATGTTATCATTACTATGTATCTTACATTATTTCTAATTAGACACTCTTTGATGTATCATCATGTTTTATTTTGTCAAAAAAAAAAAAAAAAAAAAAGAGCTTAACCATAAATTCCTGTGATACTTCGAGACTTTTCATTTGGTAAATAAATTTGGTTAAAGGAATTGAGATGTGTCTAATTTTTTAATTGAATTATTTTCAGGTTGATTTTGATAAAACCAAACACTTGAGCGATATTTTAATAAAGAAAAGAAAATTGGAGAGAGATAAGCTGTTGGCACGAGAAGCAGATGTGGGGAGTAAACCTACATTACAGTCGATTGAAGACAGAGCCACGAGTGGCCAAGTACATGTGTAAGCACAATAAGCCTTCAATTACGACTTTCAAAAAACAGTTTTTATGTTTTCTGGCATTCTAAAAACTTGATGTGTAATGTTTACTCATTGTATGGTTACAATAGTTTGGACATACACCTATATGTGTTTAATGGGTTCCTCTTCAAGTTGAAATCTTAGCTGGAAGTCTGGGATACAACTGAACACTATTCGACACGCGTTGTTTAACTTATTAAACATCTTTATTCATTAGCTTTTTACTCTGTGTTTTGTTTTAAAACTAGATATATAAGTTATCATGTTTTTATAAAAATGAACTCATTTTTATTATACCTAATTGATTAAATTCTGGTATTAAGAGATATAATATCTAACCTTGATTAAGTAATTCAATAGCTTTAATATTTTGACTTCGTTTTGGTTGATTAACAGTTAAAGTAAATAAATCAATTCTTCTATTCGGGTAGATTATACTTAATAAGCACTTAATTAGTAATATATCGGAATAATAGGTATAACCTCATGCAAAGGAGGAAGCTACCTAAATATGTATGATAAATTAGGTATGGAGAACTTGGCTTTGGTGTTGAAGTATATATCCAGTAATTTTTTATAGGGAGATCGCTTTTTGTTTTAAAAATAGTTGTAGATTTAATTTTTATAGGTATTTTTTTTAAAAAAATGTTAACACTTTTTGTATGTTGATTTCTGACGAATTAGGTCTAGTATTTTCGTTTTATACTAGGTGTATTTCAAAGCCTACCATAAGTTTTGTGAATAGAGTTCCTCATTAGCTTTAGATAACAGTTTATGAAGAAAGTAGGTTATTTGGATTGGAAAATCGTAGCAAACTTTAAAAATAGATTTTTTTTTCTTACTTTAGTAAAAAAAGAGACTACATAAGACTCCAAATAAAATATTAATATTTTTCGTTTCAGAAAATCAAAGAAGAAGGAAGATGTTGAAAAATCAAAAATCGATAGAAAGAAAAGAAGGGAAGAAAAAAAGAAAAGTAAAGAATTGAAGAAAATCAGATGTAAAGAATTGGAAAAATTAACTGAGAAGATTGCAGTGGAAGAGAAATTGTTATTGGTTGCTCAGAAGAAGCTGGAGTCGATTAGACTGCTCACGGAACTGCTGAGCCGGGTCAAGGTTAGCTTGAGATGACTTACGAAATATTACTTTATTTTGGAATTTATTTGACTCAGAAAAAAGAAACTAGTTAAACTGTTTTTTGTTGTTGTTGTAACATATAAAATAATTCTCTCATTTTTGTTTTCCCTTCAAAACTGGTTGGTCCTGGGTTCAATACCCTCCTGGACTTTGATTTATTCACGCGGGAGGTGAATAAATCTGAGTACATCGTCCTTTGGAGAGGACGTTAAACCGTTGGTCCCGAGCCTGTACAATATCAGGTACTCGTTAAAGATCCCTACTCGAAATAAACTTGAGTTAGGCACAATTGAGGACTTCCAATGTAGAATTAACAGGTAATGTGTCTCGCCAATTACTAAAATGGGTGCCAAGTAATAAATGAGCCACAATTTCCGCCCTCTAGAAAATCACTATAAGATGGAAAGTCTTATAGGTATGGTCGTTGAAAAATTCCCCGCTTGTTTAACTAACTTTCTTATTATATTTTTTTTTACAATTTCTTTATATTTTTGCGATGAGGTAATTGCTGGGCAATCGCATACCATTTTGGTATATTTACCGCCAAATGGAATATACCTTTATACGAGAAATTTATGTAGGATATTTAACACATAATTCTTTAATTATTAAAATAAATTAAATTGAGAGTTTAAGATCGTTTAATGGTGAGCGGGCTGTCCATGTGCTGGACATTATTCCAAAAGATTTTCTTCCTACATCATTCCATTCTCATTACACTTAATTAATTTAATATTTATCCACGAGTTAGACAACTAAGTAAAGCAAATTGAGTCTACATTACATTCTTTTTGAAATATGTTTGAAATTTTTTTTGCTTATGTTTAAAATTTGTAAATAATGTTTTCATTGTAGGGTAAAAATCTAATGAAATGGTCTCCACATATAAAACTTTTAATGATATAAACAACGCGTTTCGAACACGTAGTGTTATTCCTCAGGCATTAACTAAGGATGAGTGCCTCTGAATAAGACAGTCTTATTCAGAGGCACTCATCCTTAGTTAATGCCTGAGGAAGAACACTATGTGTTCGAAACGCGTTGTTTATATCATTAAAAGTTTTATATGTGGAGACCATTTCATTAGATTTTTACCCTACAATGAGTAAATACCACATAATAACTGATTGCACTACATTAGAAATAATGTTTTCTTTGTTTTTGTTATATTTAAATGTTACAAAGGGTGAATGATTTGTAAAAAATTATTTATGACAAGTATGTAGTTACGATTTGCCTTGCAGTTTCCATTGCTAAGTAGTTTCTGTTTCAGGTTCGATTTGAGCAAACGTCTTACAAGACAACAAGTGTCAAATCTACAGAAGCAAAAAAATCCAAGGTATTACTTTTCATTAAAATAGTATTAAAAAAAAAGATTTAAAAAAAAGCTAAATGAAAACTAATTCTCAAGGTGTGGTAAATAACATATTGTATAAAACAAAGTTGTCTGTACTGTGTCACCCCAATAAATTTTCACTTCAGATGGAGGTAACTGTTTTTGCTGTATCTTGTGATATGCTTAACTGAAATCTTTAAAAAAAAACTTTTCATCTTTTTAAAAAATTGTGTTGAAATCAGAACCAAAATCTAAGATTGCTATCTATCCTCTATGGATCATATTAGTGATACATCGATTGTTGATACCACGGTCCAGTGGTTGCTGGTACCTAAAAATCATCAGGTGATGCTACAGAAAATGTTAATATTCAGAGAAACACTTTATAAGGTGTATTCATCAGTTGAATTGAAAAGTTACATTTGGGGGTGAATATTTTAACATTTTTTAGATTGCGGAGTGGGGGGGGATTGTAAAAGTTGTGGTGTCTGAGTAGTCCAACGAACAACGAATACATCCGCGCACTATAGTGCACGTCGGAACTAGCAGTTCCAGGCTAGAGGCCTGGTATAGAGCTTCTACTGCTTGATTACTGTGCTATTGTAACTTGGATTGTCAGTAATTTATGTCTGATATTAAGCTCGTCTGTACAATAATGACGTCGTATTCGAGGTCTTGTCGGTCATAATTTTCTATGTTTTTAGTTATTAGTTAAAAAAATAGTGAATGGATGAAATAATTGTTTAGTGAGATTGAGGAAGGTTGGTGGCAGGATTGAGAGCTTGTAGCTCTCAAGGTTTGGATGAGTAGGTAGTTTGTTGTCTTCATTAGTAGTAAGTCGGGTGATGTAACTATCTATGAATTCTATTTTCAAATTTTGGTGAATATCCACATTTCAGGCGCCCTGGCTATAAGGCGGAACACTTATTCTGAACGATCTAGATACAAGCCTTGTTCATTGGTGCAGCTAGACAGGTCGTCCATAAGTCATTGCCGTGAATAGTCCGTCAGGACTAATTGGTTTTATTATTGAGAACGAATATTTTATTGGGTGCTGTTAGCAATATTTCTCTAGCAACTCACATAAGCCAGCTTTAGTGATCTTACTAGCGACATTATCCGAGACCACTGTACTGGGGCCTGAGAAGTTAACTCTGGGATGAATCATTATCGAAATACGGAACTTTATGATCGATTCGCTCTAATATTCCACCTATTTTAATACACCTATTAAAAAATTAATCTATTTTCTTGACTAGAAGTAGTATACTAAACCAATACCAAATTACCGAAAGATATAAAAACTCCTGAAAATCAAAATAATTTTTACATGTCATTATATTTATTTAAACAAGAACTGGAAAATAGCACAATATAAAAATGCTGAAGTAAATCAAATTCATGACTCAAATAAAATAAGTTAAAACAATAACCAATACATTTTTCGATATAAGAGTAACCAGATTATTTCAGAAAAATAAAAACAGTGTAAACAATAGTGTCAAAGTGTAATGTCTTAATGTCAAATTTAAGTCTCAAATCATTAACTGAGAATGCACAGAATCCTAGATCAAGCAATCATATTCTTTTTTCTTTGGTTTATATCGCCGATTGGTAAATTATATACATACATGCATAATGAGAAAAAATTGGTGTTAGTTTATCTTTTAATTGTTTTTGAAGAGGGGTTTTTTCCTCAGGGTGATTTTTTCCTAGTTCGTTCAAAACTTGCGAGTAAATTATCAAAGAAGACACAATGTAATCGAGTATTGAATTTGAAGTACAACCCAAGTGACAAATCGTCACGATATCCTTCCTTATGACTTTGATTCATTACAGATCTAAATTACAACGCCATCCTGATAGTATACAAATTTCAAAACTGGTAGCAAAATCTTATGGGCTGGATGACTGATTAGTTATCAGCAAAAACTTTACAGTATTTTCATGAAGTAGCGATTGCAATAAAAATTCCATCAAATATGTGAAATAAATACCCTTACCTTGACTGGATAGCTGCCCTCTCTATGTGAAATGTAGTAGTCCAAATGGTTATCTCCTCTGTGTTTTACAGAGTCTGAAATTGCAACATGTTTCAACCTGTAGTAAAGTCAGCAAAAAGTTCTGTACGCTTAGGTCCAGCTACGTATTTATTGTTGGACAGCAATGTTTTAACAATACGAGAATAATCAGACATAAATGTTGTATTCAGATGTGTAAACCCATTTATAACCAATAGTAATTTCATTTAAGAATGCCAATACATGTATATAGTCTGATACCATGTTTACAAGTTCATATGTCACTAAACAATTAGCACTTGTAAATGTATTTTCACGAGAATTTTTATGTTGTCTTCACAAACTCTTGGGAAATATTGATGGATATATTTTATTTCTTTCTGTTAGTAATTAATTGGTTGGAAGTGTCATTATATTACACATTTTAAAAAAATTTTTTTTTATGATCTATGTATAGGACAGTGAAACCTAATGGGTTTAACCCATTAGTTTAATATTTATATAATAAATGAAGAGATAATTTTTCTACAGAAACCTCTTTTTTTACCAGGTTTCAAAGCTGAATGAAGACAAGAAAACTTCTAGCGATGGTGAATCCAGGAGCCGAGACAGAAGCCACGGGAAAGAAATCACTGAGTCGAAGAATAGAGGTTACTGAAGATTTATTACACTTACTGTGATTTGTTCCTAAAATAGTTTTGATCAAAGGCTTATCTTTCCAAGATGAATGTTACTCACGTATTTCTCTTCTTTTGGGTGGAAAACTATCCACGAATTTGTTCTCAAAAAATAGATATACGACATAAGCAATGTGGTTTATTTTTTCAAGGAGATTAAAAAAAATTGTAGGTAATAATGATTTCCAATACTTCTTTACATTTGTATATTTTGATCACAGTCAATGAAGGATGAGTTTTGTTGGTATAACTTGCATATCTTAAATTTTTAGGACTCCCTGTAAAGAGTGAAGTCGGTTATCTAGTATTTTCGTGGTTAGCAAAGGATGGATCAGTGTCCTGTTTATCTGAGTGACCTCCTCTCCATACTAGTCTATTTTTAAGTAATAAAAAAAGCGTTAAAAACATAAAATATAAAATCAGGATTATATCCTTCTGGGTAAATATATTCATAAATCCATTGATTAAATTCGGTCGAATTCAATTTTTAATGTTGAATAGTGTACAGAAATATAGAACCTTTTTATATTTTTTTTTCGAATTTATGTTGTATATATCAATGTTGAATGGATTTTGTTTTATCAGATCGAGGTAGGTGGAAGGGACGAACAGGTAGCAACTGGAGGTCAAACAGAGACCACGAGGTGCACACAACTGCCGAGGTGCACACTTTCATACCGGCTCATATCTACTACGGAGGGGGAGGAGGCCATCATCATGATCTCTATTACCGTTACTTCAGTAGTCTGGTGAGAAGAAGTCGATCTCCCAGGCGCCAAGATAAACGTACCTCCAGGTCGAGGTCTCGCAGTAGGTCCAGGTTAAAGAAGCGACGTAGATCTCAATCAAGTGAAAAGTCTTATAAAAAAAGTAGGTCCAACAAAGAGAAAAAGAAAACTTAGCGAATACCTTGGAGTATTATGTGTTTCAAGATAGTTTCTATTTTGGAACAGTAGTTAAAAGGAGTACATGTTCCAAAGAGATATAGTTCTATTTTTATACTTCATCTTTGGTACCTATATACATACATACATACACACACACACACACACACACACACACTATATATATATATATATATATATATATTTGTAAAATTTGGAAGCAGTCCTTCTTTTAAGCATATTTCGTTGAACAGCTGACCGTATTTCGCTGATGTCATTTTCTTCACTAGTTTTTCAAGGTTTCTGAATACCTTCTTCTTTCCTTCATCCAAACGTTGGAGAATGTTAATTAAGTTATAACCGACATGTTTCGACTGGCTTCCAGTCATCTTCAGGGTGATTAATTAAACAAAGAGGAAAATTATTAGTCTTTGGAGTTGGTAATAAAACACATTATATAGTAGAAGTTTGAAGTAGCTGCTCTTCGGCCTGATTCACAAGAGCAACTGACTGAGGTGGGGTGGATGGTGGGGTGGGGGTACTGACAGTTAACGGTTTTTTCATCCAATCAGGCGCATATAGTTTAAGCACTCTCTCACTACTACCCGTTTGAATATTTATTGTAGGTTTATTCTGTTTAATTATTATTGCTTCTGCGATTTGCAGCCGATTGAAGTTGTTTTCTTTTCTAATTATTTTAGTTCCACTCACGAGTAGGTCTCTAGTTATTTTGGTATTATGCTTGTCCTCTGAATGTTTCTTGGGACCGCCTATAGAAAGGCGGTTGCAAATACTTCAAGTACTTCAATCGGCTGCAAATCGCAGAAGCAATAATAATTAAACAGAATAAACCTACAATAAATATTCAAACGGGTAGTAGTGAGAGAGTGCTTAAACTATATGCGCCTGATTGGATGAAAAAACCGTTAACTGGCAGTACCCCCACCCCACCATCCACCCCACCTCAGTCAGTTGCTCTTGTGAATCAGGCCGAAGAGCAGCTACTTCAAACTTCTACTATATAATGTGTTTTATTACCAACTCCAAAGACTAATAATTTTCCTCTTTGTTTAATTAATCACCCTGAAGATGACTGGAAGCCAGTCGAAACATGTCGGTTATAACTTAATTAACATTCTCCAACGTTTGGATGAAGGAAAGAAGAAGGTATTCAGAAACCTTGAAAAACTAGTGAAGAAAATGACATCAGCGAAATACGGTCAGCTGTTCAACGAAATATATATATATATATATATATATGAATAATAATCAAAATAACACTTGATATAATAGATGGATTAATTTACCACAATGAAAACAATTTTTTAAAACAATAAAAAATAATTGTTTTACAATTATTTCTCTTCATTCACATAAGAGACAGTAATCATGTGATTAATTGGAATGAAGCAAATGAATTAATATACGTGTCTTCAGAAAAAAGAAGAAATATCGTAGAATGTGCACTCATAAAGAACTTTTATGAGAAGTTGATGAACAATAGCCTAGGACTCTACAAATTAGATGAAGTTTTGATTAACGGGATAATTAAACAGATGAAGACTTCATCATTAAACACATTCAGGGTTGCCATCAATTCTGGAAATTTCAATCAGCCAAGTTAGCAAGTATTTATTGTTTTTTTAGTTCACTTGCTCTCCGAAGATGTATTAACGAAAGGCCTTAGAGCATTGTTTTAAAAAATTGTTTTCATTGTGGTAAATTAATCCATATATATATATATATATTAAATACGGTACTGTTTTCTTGACCACAAAATATTCACAAAACACTTTTTCTTTTTCTCGGAGTTTGGTCAGGGTGACCCTGACCAAACTCCGAGAAAAAGAAAAAGTGTTTTGTATATATTAAATATATATTTTAACATTTGTCTACTTGTTTCGCTCCTATAGTTACCAGATTAAAGATTATATAATTCTTTCGAGTACTTACTGTTCCAGGATGTTTGTGACTTGAGTAATTTGAAAAATGAAGCAGGGTGAAAAGAAGTAAAATTCTTTGAATTAGTGGTCACACATCGGTTGATATTAAATATATTCATATTAAGCCTTTCAAGGCTCCTGAGGATGGGAAACCTGAAGGACCCGAAACCGGTCGAGTCCTCCAACCAATGTCCAAGATATAACGATTAATATTAATACTAATACTACTAACATCAGTGGAAATAACCCATTAAGTAAAATTATGCCCATAATCTGACAAATTCGTTCTGAGTGATCATTTCGAAGTCCTGGTGGCGTTTACAATAGTGGATATAAAAAAATATTGAATATGAGTACATATTTCAGAATTCTGGAGTTGTTTTTTTTTTTATTAATTGGTAATACTTGCGATACATCAATTGTCTTTTAATCCAACATATATTAATTTAAAC